>JAGFZM010000045.1:1016327-1093191 GCA_017657215.1 Limnothrissa miodon
TCATGCTCACATATAAACACAACAATGCACACACATGTACACCGTATGCATGTATGTACATGTACAATTCATTTTAAAAATTAATGTTGAGTGCATCTGTGTGTGTGTGTATTTCTGTATGTACATGTACAATGTACATACACACACACACACACACACATACGGATGCACTCAACTTTAAAAGCACATTTTCACAAATGTGCACACACTCACAGAAAACTAGCATAATGCAAAAGCTGTACCTGTGTTAACACACATTATGCATATAGTGGAAAAATGAATGCATAATATTAATACATGTACCATCTGCTTGTGATCAAGTCAGAAGATTGTCTTGGTGTGTTTGGTGCATGAAAGAGGGGAGACCAGATAATAAATGCCCACCAGCCGAGGGTTGCATATGGGTAGGAAGGCTGGATGAATATAGCATGGCCTCGACATGAGGCTGGCCAGTTTACTGAGGGTGATCGATGATAGCCTCAGCTTGCACTCAACAAACATCTTAAGTGGATGCAGTTTTGCTTAATTGGGAGCTTTGGCAGGCCAGATCTGCCGCTCGGCGGTTTGATGCCGATCATGCAGTCCCAGGAAACCGCCCCGGCTGTGAATTTTTGTAAACTAAATGCGCTCGCTTGCCATCTTCATCTGTAGGCAGCACAGAGCTCCTCACGAGCCCTTCAGTTTGACCTACATAGTGCTCTACCTGCCAGTTAATTCCCTCAACCTCTATCAACACTCTCCCGACAGAGGTCACTCACAAACACACACACACACACACACACACTGAAGCTAAGCAACACACTTAGAACTATATTCTTATACAAGTCAAAACCAAAAAATACACACACAAAAATAAACACACAGACACACACATACACACACACAGTGAAGTTTCTCACTGGTGTTAGCCATGAACCAGCACAGGAAGTCCCAATTAAAATTCAAATAAGCCTCTTTTAGCAGCCTCTTAAATTGACAAGTGAACAATGATTTTTCCGTATTGGTATCTGTCAAAGGTCTCAGAAAATCCTCAGTTGATAAGGCCCAACGCTTCCAATTAGGAGTGCAGCAAGGCCTTAGCCAGTAATGATTTCCTGGTCCCTGTAGATACGGCGCGGACACTTATTGCAAATTACTGACAAAGAGCCCTGCTGTATTGATGAGAGGCAAAGCAGCCAGCACCCCATGTTCCCATCAGGTACACCAGTTTCAAGGGCCCTAGCCCCCCCCCCCCTCTCTCTTTCTCTCTCTTTCTCTCTCTTTCCCTCTCCCCCCTACTCTCTCTCCCTGTGTGTAGGTATATACATGTGTGTGTGTGTGTGTGTGTGTGAGAGAGGGAGAGTGTATATATACATGTGTATATATAGAATCTCACAGAATATAAATTAAACATGTATATATGTGTATCAGCCTTCTCCATAACCCTAATTGAGCTTGAATTTTTCTGTTCTTGAAGCGAAGCTCACGTGACCTTGCGGTGTTCCTCAGCAACGTGCTCCCCTGCTGCTAGACTAGGAGGCCGATGCTGTGGCAGGCTGGCAGGGGGCAAGTGTTTGACTGGAAACTGTGGGAGAAAGTGGTCAGTTTTTTATCCATTAGTCCATTGCTTGCCTCAACACTAGCAGTTCAGAGCAGGTGGTGGGATGTTTGATGTTATTTTGTTTTTAATAGCTTGGAGAAATAACCCGGTAGCTGCATACCACAGCACTTTGCAATGGCCATAAAATGTGGTGTTTTTTATACTGATAGGCATAGTACCATAACCATTAGGCACATTTCTGTCCATTTGAAGAGCTGTATGGAAACCAATGATCCCTAACAGTCTGGCAAGAATGGTGGAGAAAACAGCACATTCAGTTTAAGGGGAGTGCTAGTCTGTTTGTTATTG
Source organism: Limnothrissa miodon (assembly GCA_017657215.1). Lineage (NCBI taxonomy): Eukaryota > Metazoa > Chordata > Actinopteri > Clupeiformes > Clupeidae > Limnothrissa > Limnothrissa miodon. Next base: position 1,018,216 of record JAGFZM010000045.1, read on the forward strand.
TGCTATAGGGACTAATGTAGGAAATGGTTCTATTGCCCTTCTCTTCTTTGCTATGAGGCCCACAAAAGCACACAAACACAGATGTGAATATGTGATGTGGGGGTTTGCACTGTATTAAACAATGGCAGGATAGACGCACCTTCAGACAACTTGGTAGCTTGGTAAACCGCAAGCGTGCATACACACACATACACACACACACACACACACACACACACTGTCTCTTTCTCTCTCTCTCTCTCTCTCTCTCTCACACACACACACACACACACACACACCTTAATGTAACACCTCTTTAAGGAATTATCCAGAGTAAAATACACTTTAGATCAATTTACGGATGACTGGGAGTACATATGTTGAGTTGACATAAAAATCATATCATTCGGATGTGTTTTGAGAAAGTTAAAATTTTACCGTTTTTAGCCAAAACTCGTCAGCCTGGAAGTGACCAGGGCATATCATTTCCGCCACTACAAAATGCTATTTTTATACCTCTTTTACAGTTCCAAACAACATTACACTTACGTGGTAGTGAGTAGAGGGTCCCTAAAGCCAAACCGAAGTATCCCGGGGTTTTCATGTGGTTGGATAGAGAGTGAATGAATGAATTTTAAGGAGCCAGTACCTTTCCGGAAATGTTGCTGGTTTAGCTGCCATCTTTAGTGGAAAGTCCGTAGGAGTTGGTTTCCGAGTGTGGAGTAACACGCTCTGAAAATTCAAAATTTTCGCAGGTTTTTTTTTTTAAAAACAGAGGCCTTCTTTTGAAATTGAAATGAAGTTGTATGCAACAGCAAAACCTAGCTTACTAACAGGTTGGAATTTTGAAATGTCACGTGACGTGATGTCTCGCGTGAGGTAGCATCCTGTTCTGATTGAGCAGCAGAGATGAGCCGGAAAGACAAAATGTAGCAGGATGGCAGAGGACCTCAACAAAGAGGAATATGTTGGATTTGATTTTAAATTCGATGGCCTACCATACCAATTCAAACCTGAATATACAGATGAGGAATTAAAAGAATTGGAAGAGGAGGAAAGAAGGAGAGCAACAGAAATGCAGCAGGCGGAGATCCTTCTGGAACCCAGCCGCGAGTTGCTAGCAACTGGTGGTGTGGCTGTGGGCGATGTGCGCCTATTGTCATGAGTGGGACCTTTTGCACTGCGGCGAAGATAGGCAGGAACATTTCCGGAAAGGTACTGGCTCATTAAAATTCATTCTGGACTCTGTATCCGACCACATGAACACCTCGGGATACTTCGGTTTGGCTTTAGGGACCCTCTACTCACTACCACGTAAGTGTAATGTTGTTTGGAACTGTAGAAGAGGTATAAAAATAGTGTTTTGTAGCGGCGGAAATGATATGCCCTGGTCACTTCCAGGCTAACAAGTTTTGGCTCAAAACGGTAAAATATAACTTTCTCAAAACACATCCGATTGACATGATTTTGATGTCAACTCAATATATGCGCACCCAATCATCTGTAAATTGATCCTGCATCTCTGGCTTCCTGGGTGGTCTGCCTTCAGCTTCACAGATGACCCTGACATGATTGATACAGCCTCTAGCTGGCCCCTGGCTTGACTGAGCCTAATGACATGGGACTATATCCTGGGATTCTAATGGGACTCCTATATTACTTTACTTTATTTACCAAAATTCTTTTCTCGTAATGTGTATCTAAAGGAATAATAGTGGACTACTCACCATCTGAGAGACTGAAAACCTGCCCTAGGCAGTTGGGTTAGCCCCTTGAGCCGTCGGAACTGCCCAAGATTTCTTCCTCTACCATAACAAGTAAAAACAAAAAACGCTGCTAGGGAGTTTTTCCTGCCCCTGTTGCTCATTGGGCCTCTTGTGTTAAGCGCTTTGTGACATGCCTTTTGTAAAAATGCGCTATATAAATCAAATTGAATTGAATTGAATCTAAGTGTATTTTACTCCGGATAATTCCTATAATGTAAGTGAATGACGTCTGACCCAGTGGCCCACACCACCCAACTTTTTACCCAGTTCTCAGCATTAGAGATGGTTTACAGGCTGTTTGGTCAGGGGGGGAACCTTTTAGCTTTTACACCTCTTGACCCCTTCCACATTCTATCCCTCAGGTGGAGCCAAAGACAAGGGCAGATATGGGGGAGGCATTTGAACTCCACCAACCAAAACCGTGTTGGCTTTGGCAGAGAGAAAACGGCTCTTTGCACCTTGCTTCAGGGTCAACTGCATCTTGAGTTCCACTGACTTCGGGAAATGTGACCCTTGGACCTGCAACTGCCACTCATAAACACACGCACACACAATGTGGATGTCACGGATTGCAAGCTTAACAAAGAAAACAGTCTTTTTTAAATGAATTAATTAAAATAGATATAACAGATTGTATGTCGCTCATATTTAGATAGATAGATAGATATAGATAGATAGGAGATAGATCTAGACACACTTTATTATAATCTATATTTATCCAAAAGGAAATTAAGGTGTTCACTAGCTTGACATACATATTCACAGGGGCACAGACACAGATCTTATTCAGTAGGCTACAAAAAATATTAAAATAGAATAATCACTACATAACTACATAGGCAAAATGAAAACAGTTTATGAAAAGTTTAGGAAATTAATGAATCCATAGATTATTCAAACTTCAGTTTATCCTGTTCTGAGCGTTTTGTTGGTGAAGAGTATTGAAATTGAATTCAGCCTATTACAGTGTGCGGCACAGGTTAATAATGTTGTTTGTTTTGTGTCTGAGGTAGAAAACAGTGTGACACTTCTGTAGTGTGATTTTTCCCCCCACATCATGCTTGGCTCTTTGTAGTTGTTAAAATTGGCCTCAACTTTTTGGTATTTGTTGTGCCTCCACTACCTGAAGATGAAAAGTGTCATCTGCCTTTGATTTCTCCAATCCTTTGTGTCAGAATTGACATGTCGGTTGACAGGGTGAAGAGAGATGAGGGATGAGGGAAGTGTGTGAGTGTGTGTGTGTGTGTGTGTGTGTGTGTGTGTGAGAGAGTGTTTGTCTGTGCACCAGTATGTGTGTGTGTGTGTGTGTATGTGTGCACCAGTGTGTATGTGTGTGGATGCGTGTGTGATAGCACTACTGTGTGTGTTTGTGTGTGTGTTTGGCGGGGGGCATGATTTGGTGAGTAGAGAGAGTGTAAAGTGTGTTCATATCTGTGTGGGGGTGTGTGGGCATGTGTGTGAGTCGATGCATGTGAATAGTACTGTATCTGTCTTTGTCTCCATTTTCTCACCCGGGGCTTTGGTAGCAGACAGGGACCACTGCACTGAGGCATCTCAGTTCAGTAACAAGTACATTACAACCAGCACAGGCATTAGAGAAGACTATTACATGGCACTTACACATTCTTATACCTTTTAGCACACCACACTCCTTTATACACACAACTTGAGTTGGGGTTTATGTCCAATATAATTTTAGGGTGAGGTGATGTTGGAGGTTTTGTGAGTGTGTGTGTGTCTGTGTGTGTATATACGTGCACTAGGATGTGTGTGTGTGTGTGTGTGTGTGTATACCTGTCTATCTGTGTGAGTGGGTAGGTGGGGGGCACAGCTGCAAATGTCTTTTGTAGTTGGGGTAAAAAGACTTAGGGCAAAAGACATAAAAGTGTTGGTAACACTTTCCATCTCTGTCATCCTGTGTACTTGATCTCCTTGCTTTCTTCCTTTTCCTTTCGAATTCATTTCCTCCAATACACACACACACACACACACACACACACACACACACACACTGCCCCCCGATTGCTGCTCTATTGCCCTCCCACCTCCTTGTGAAGTGAGGTGCATCACCTCTGGCTGGCTGCCGCTGTGTTGTGTCTGGAGCGCTCCCTCGCTCTGGTGCTGGTGTTAGTGCCATTGCTAGCTGTTAGCTCCCCCTTGCCTCCTCCACTGCTGCAGCTGCTGCTGTTATGGCTGCCTTGGCGGTGCTTGTGGTGCCCTGCGGTGAAGTGCTGGGCCGCGGGCAGAGCGTCCGCCTCAGCTGCTCCGTCAGGCGGGGGCGGCTAACGCCTCCTGACTGCGCTGGGCTGTGTTTGCCTCGTGTGGTCACGTCGCATCAGCTCCGCCTAGTGTGATGCCCACGGTGCGTGATGCCCCCTGTCACTGCCCACTGTGCCACCCCTCTCCCCCCCAACATACACCCCAAAAATGCATACACAGTCCAGTCATGCACGTGCACTTGCTTACACCTATGCACCATCCAATTTGTACATATGGACAGACGGTAACCTTTCAAACAAAAACAAAACATACACACACAATCATTGTATCAGTTCATGGCATACATTTATTTACAGTATTTACATACAGTTTACATAAGTATATACATCACTATGTATATTCACATACAGTAGCCTCTGTATCTGTGAATCTGTAGTGTATATTTTTATATCCTCTGTGTACACATAAGCACACACACACACACACACACACACACACACACACACACATTCACACAGCTCAAAAAGAATTTCCGGTAGTCAGGTCCCCTGGCCCATCTCCTGATTCTCCATTAGTGGAGAGATGTTGTGATTTGTAGCTTTTCTTGTTGTTGTTCTGAAAAGCCCCAGTGCAAGGCATCTCAAGCAACTTCACGCAGGATAACCAGAGGCCTCCTATAGCAACTCTCTCCCTGGCATTGGCCGATCTGTTTTTTTTTCTGTCCACATCTAGGCCTACCTCCCCCCTCCCCGATCCCCACCCCACACACCACACTGTTTTCTCGTCTTCCTCCCTGTTCTTTATCCCCGCATTTGAATTTCTAGATAATAGGCTTTGACTTCTGGCTGCACGTTTATGGGTCTTTTCATGTTATCAGCTTAGCTCATAGCGTGGAGCTGGAGAACACAGACTCCAACTGACAGGCCATCCAGTCAGCAAGGCAGTCCTGTCAGGAACCCTCATCCACTAATGACTTCCCTTTAGTCTATTTTCTGTCTCATTGGCCGTTTCCTTCAAAAACAAAATTGCTCATTTAAATTCTCATGCCTGGGGCATTTTGGTCTTCAAATATTGTTGGAAAGTGAAAGGATTAGGCAAAATATGCTTTTTTAAAATGTTAATATATTTTCTGGTTCACTTTCTCCTCGGAGGCCAATTAGTGAATTTCTGCTGGCTGCATTAATGTCAAACTGACATCCCTGGCTATAATTACACTGCGCTTGAAACCTAACTTTCACTTGTGGGTAGATGCCTGTGTATGCCTGCCAGTGACACAGGGACTCACTCTGCCAGCTTTTGATCATTTAATCATTGCTTTTCCCTTTCTCCCTCTCTTTCTTTCCCTCTCTCCATCTCGCCCTCTATCATGCTCCCTCTCTCTCTCTCTCTCATCTCCTGACTTTTCTCTCGCTGTTTCTTTTCTTTCATTTCACCTGCTCCTCTTTCCTCTGGTTGATGACTCCACCTTCATTCCCACCCTGTAGTATTTTATTATTCACCCTCTTTCTTCACGGTTCTCTTCTTAAAAAAAAAAGTCTTTTGTTTTAGGGCTTCTTGTTTTATTTTTTTTCTTCCTATGTTGGCTGCTGTTGTTCATTAGTGTGCCTGTGTTTCGCCTCTGCCGAGTGGGGAAACTCAGAGGGTAATAGTCCCATCAGGTGCCTGCATAGCCCCTTAAGTACACTGTTTACTCGGATGATTCTTAATTGACATTGTGGCGCTTCTACTGCGCGTTATTAGTGTTATTGTTATTTGCAGTTTTGAAATGCTAATGGAGCCGGCACGCATGCGAGCGTGTGTGTGTGTGTGTGTGTTGTCAGGGGCCGTCAGGGAGAGAATTGGGAGAAATGCATAGCCATCCTGCTGTTTTACCCCCTACCCAACCCACTCATCACTATACATACACGCACACACAGACACACACAAACACACACACACACACCTACACAAGACATATGAGAGCCAGTGGGTGTCAAGCAGAAGAGACAGGTAATGATGGCTAACGCTTCGGCACATGAATATGAATGCTTCCCATCAACAAGCAACATAGCACATGCTGCCAGTGGTCCACTCTGCCTCTCTCTCTCTCTCTCTCTCTCTCTATCAGTTTCTCTCTCTCTCTTTCTCTCTCTATTCCAATCTTCCTCTACCCTCCTCCAATCTTTCCCTTCCCTACTCTCTCACACCATCTCTCCTCCTCCCCATCTCTCCCTCCCTCTTTCCCTCTCTGTCAATTGTCAAGGAAGCGCAGAGAGATCATGAGACTAGACCACATAAATATTCAGTGCTGGAGAAGAAACATTTCAGGAAAAGATTGATAATTTGTTTAACCTTTAAATAAGCATTAACTTCAATAACATATGTGATTATAGATTTTGCTACAACTATCCTACAGCAATAACAATGACACTAACACTAACCAATAAGACTGATGGAGAATTTATGGCACCTTATAAATGATGGACTAAATCAAAATCAATATTAAACATAGCTATATCCATAAATATTTCTGTTAGCATGCATTGAATTATCATGCACAGCTTGCATGATGCATTTCCAAGGGTGTAATTTTCAATGGATTGTAAAAGGAGACTTTTCTCAGCAATGCTCTTTATTGTTTTTTTTTTGTTTGTTTTTTGTTTTTTTGTGACAGTTTTTATGACATACATTAGGAAATGATAGATATTTAATGCTTGTGTTGTATTTGCAGAAAAATAAAAACAGACAAATAATAAACACGTTACTGAAACCTTAAAAGCAAACACATTTAATTTGTTTTACCTTTATCTTTTGTCCATAATATTTTTGTCATGTTGATATAAAAAACATGTAAATAGGTATAAAGCACAAGACCATAGTAAAATATGTTCTATTTTTCAAACCAATTTGTAAAATATCTTGTGGTGTATTTTTGACATCACATCTTATTTCCAAAACAAAACATACTGATAGCAGCTATTTAAACATTTAACATGTCATAAGGAAGCCACACATCAGGTTGCCCATCAGCATGTCAAACTCAATCGAAGCAAAAGCTTCTAGGGATTTTTTTCTGTAGAGCTATGAAGACATTTCACAGTGTGGTCAGAATTTAATTGGGCTCATCTCTGACACTGTGGGGTATGTCTTTGTTTGTGTGTGTGTGTGGGGGGGGGGGGGGGGGGGGGGGCCGTGGGGGGTGGTTGATGTGGGTTCAGTGCCCATGTCTTCTTGCCTTGAAAGCAAATGCATAAACTGTACAACAGCAGCCAACTCCGATTGTCTCGGACTGGTGTGCAGAAAGCAGAAAAAGCCCTTCTCTCTGTGCCTAAATTTAGATGACAGCCCACTCTTCAGTAAACAAGCGATATCTCCCTTGCACTAGACACACACACACACACACACACACACACTCAGCACAAACACCCCCGTTTACCCTCCAACAGCCTGTCAGTTAGAATGCCAATCATGGTAATAACCCCGGGATGGTTTTTAAATGTGACTAAAGTGGGCCTGGACAAAATCAATCTGCCTTTTGTTGGCTGGAAAGGAAATTCCTCTTGTTGGAGATTGTGTAAGCTTGGTCTAAAAGAAGGTGTGTGTGTGTGTGTGTGTGTGTGTTTTGTGTGTGTGTGCTGGTTTCTATATATCTCTTCTCTGTCATTCTATTTCTATTCATTGAATAACCGCCATAGGGGATGTTTTTCTTGTCCCTGTTGCTGGTGGGCGCTCCTAGTTAATGTCTATAACGTGCCATGAGACAATTCTATTATAATTCTATAAGGATGCTACGTAAAAAGATTCTAAATACTTCCTCATCCTCTTCCAAAGGAAACACCTTCTACCCTCCACCTCTGCTTGCTATCATGGAATGTTGAAAGCTGAGCTTTAGAATTAAACAAGGTGGCATCAACCCCGGTCCAGATGTCCCACTGCACTGAACTATTGTACCTTTCTGCACCACACGCCATCACCTGAGCAACCACCTCCTCCCACCCCCACCCCTTCAACGCCTCTTTCGGAAACATGGTGCAATTATTCCTTCAACATCGTCAGACCAGATCAATCAAACACTGAGCATGGCCAGGCCGAGGCCAGGCGGACTATGCGGTAACGCTGAGGCTCCCGGACCTGAGCAGTGGGCCATGGGTTGTAGCCGCTCGTGCTCTGAGTGGCAGCTGGGGTAATTAAGCCAGGGTACGAAAGCCCTCTCTGACTGCCATTACAAGCCTGTCAGGACCACTCTGTGTGGAAACAGCACTCAAATCAATGGGCTCTCCTTGAGCCATGAAAAAATACACACACCTTTGCCATGTGGATGAGGAGATAGATAGAAAGACAGAGAGAGAGATAGTGTGACAGAGGGAGGGTGACAAGTTGACAGAGGTGGAGATGGGGTCCTCTGCAATGTGATGCCAGTGTCAGTGTCCACCTCGAAAGGGAAAAGAAGAGTGAGAGGAAGATTTGGCCTGAATGTCCATACAATTGACTCAGACAAGCCTAAGCACAGATCAACACCATACTCCTACTGAGAGAAAGTGTGTGTGAACTCATGAACACTATTAACGCTTTCAGACAAAATACCTCGATACCTCAACATGAACACATGTGTGCATGCCCACATACACACACACACACACACTCCTAATTCACATAAACATACACAGCACACATGCACACAGAGACATGGCTGTACGCCATAACATTTCACACATGATTTTTAGATGACTGCAATACAAAATATATGAAACACATGCACTCCTCCTGGGATGAGAGAGAATCATGTATGCATGATCCATGTCACAGTATGAATATGAATGTGACATCCATGAAAAGGCCTATAATCACATGTACCTCTAATGGAAATGTGCAAGTCAGATGTGGGATAGAAACTCAAAAAATGCACACTTTCTTTTTCTAGACACACATGTGCACACTTTCATTCATTCATTCATTCATTCATGCATGCATTCAAACACACACGCACAGACACACACACACACACACACACACTTTTAGAGCATTTTAATGGCAACACCAGTGCATAACACATACATGTACACACACACTCACACACACACAAACACACACACACACACACACACACACACACACACACTTTAAGCCATTTTTATTTAAACCTTTGCACCAACTGTGAAAGATGAGGGCCTCTCACTCTCACTTCTCCTTGTCTTATTATCTCTTCTCTTTATGTACACTGGATTAATTCCAGATTGCACTTCAAATTAAACTTGAATGTCACATGTTTTATTACGAGGTAAATTCAGACACAAGGAAAGAGAGGATGATAAATGCAAGAGGGTGAAAAAAGATGGCAGAAACCAAAGGGGGAAGAGTGTGTAATATTGGGCTCCTAAAAGGGGAAGGCTGCAAATGTCACCTGGCAAGACAAGCAGCAACCTTTACAGTCAGTACAGCGTCTCCTAAAATATTATCCCATGTTGATTTTTTGACTCTCATAACAATTTCCTGTTTGTCTCTCCTTGGCTGCTGTGGAGTGGGATGTTAGACACTGTCAAGCGAAGACGGGTAATTTGTCTGTAGTCTGCCTATGTAATGTAATCATATCAGTATTTGTATGAAGTGCTGATGACTCAAGCAAGTATTAGCCTTGTAGTCTGGTGGTGTAACAAGCAATATTGGAGGTCCTTCATAAATAGAGGATCATCTAATGAACATCTAAATCTAAATATAGAGCTCAACATACATCATGGTAGACATTCCCTCTGCCTGTCTGCCAACCTGACTCCACTGTTCTTTGTCATTGTCCCTTAGAAACATTCATAGAAATATGTGCATATACCCAAGGAAGGAGAAGTGGAAATATATCCCACCTGTGGTGAAATAAATGATAGGCCTGTGTAACTAATTGGTACTAAAATGACTTGTTAAATCATAAATGAAAATGATCATGGGCTGCTGAAGACAAAACATGCATGCTCTGTCATATGTTGATTTCCAAATCCACTTTTAAGCCATATCACACAGCACTGCAGTTAAAAGTTAAACATTAGGGTACAGTCACAGAAATATGAAACCAAGCATATTGACAATATTCTCCCACTCTTTCTTAAAATAAGAAAGGGTGATTAAGGTTATATGATATATAGGTGCATGCTGCTGATTTGCGTTGCACGTGTCTATTGCACTGTAATCAAAGTCATTGAGAGGGGGGGGGGGGGTTCTCCTCCAGACCATCACTTCAATACAGCTGCATTAGGAGCTGTGATGGTTTGTGACAGAAAGTAAATTAAGTGGAAGGGGGTAATAATTCTGCAAACGAACGACATTATCTGGCTCTGGCGCTATGTAGGCCAATCAATACGCGACTGCCTGCATAAACGCAGCAGGCCCAAGTTGCGTAGAATGAACAGGTGATGGCTTTGTGCGCAATGCTGTCCTCGTTCATATGTCAACAATAAAAATAAGACATTAGCAAATGTATTATTATACAGATACATTCTGAGGGCTCGGCAATTTAGTTTAGTTCTTAGTTTAGTTTAGTAGGCAAAATAATGTTTATGGATGAAATATTTTATTTAATTACTTTGTGGGGAACCATGGATATAAAGTGCACAAAAAAGAAATGACAGAATCCGGGTAATCTCCGTTATCTACATTGCCTATTTTAAGTATTTGTTTTCTGTAGTAAGCCCTTGTTCCTCTCGTGAATCCCCAATTACCACTTGTGCTTCAGTGGGCACAGGGCGCATAGCCCCATCTAAGGTCGAGAACATAGAGGTTGACAGTCTGTGTAGAGCCGCAAGGGAATCGATAGCTACAGAGCAAACTACAATTTCACTGTCCGATTCACCATCAGTCTGAGATAATCAGCTGATACCTTAACTGGTAGCATTCAATTTGTTCCAGCAGCACCCTTAAACCTAATAAAGCGATTGCTTGCGGCTCAGTGAGCTGTTTCAATTAGGAAACTGTTAATGAACATGCCGCATTCGTTTCACAAGATTGATTGGCGTGTTCAGCCATTGCTTTGATTTTCTGTACGAATCCAATAATGACCAACACAGGAAGGTAAAATAAACAAAATGCCGATAAATAGCTCCTCATAACCACATAAGTAAAGGTTGAACGGCACAATAGAGAGTGACCAACATTTTAGATTTCTAATTTCTTTTGATAGCCACTCTTATGTGTGTACAGAAGGCCTAAAACAAATGAGTGCATTCATTGTCATTATTTTACGAGGACGAGGACAGCCCATTCATGACGTCCCTTTCTTGCGAATTATTTAAAATATACTTCTTATTGACACGAGTTGCTGAACCACGTTTTAAAGGAAAAATGCTTACGACAAGAACTAATCATTAAATTACATGAAGATTTTCTGGAGCCAAATTCCAAAACCTCTGACTAAGACTTATTTGATTGTTACATTGAATATCCTAAATGCCCGCAATCATTTCTCATAATAGTCATAAAGGAAGCTTTGTCGCCGCCTTGTGATGAGAGACGAAGCTTACAAAGATAGGCTTCGCATTCCATGAGGGGCTTTTAAAGACAAAAAATCAATAACAATAATATTTTCCTCCGACCAAGTCAATAACCCCACTCAACTGAAATTATAATTAAATATTAATTAACACAAAATGCACCCCATTTGCTGCAATAACAATAATAACATGATCCTGGGCATGTCAACATTCTTTGACCTCGACCAATAGGAATGTCCAAATGTAAGTTTTGAGATCATTTTATCACTAAGACTACATTTAAGAGAGCTGTCTGGATCCAAACGGCATAGGCTATTAAAAAAATTATACAATACTGCAAACTAAATTAGCCTACATAACACCACACTGATGAAAATAAACCTAGCCTATATAATTATCAAATTTATTAAGCATATCAAATTATCAAATTTATTAAGCAACTGTCCAATTAGGAAATACTGCACAGATGTCTTGGATTACATTTTGTATTTTATTTCATTTAAATTTAACCTATGTTAAAATTCCTTGTATTCAGGCGCCATCAAGGCACCTTCTTTATCCTTAATTCTGCGCTTTGTATTCCCTAATACAAAGCGCATATTCATTAGAAACACGTATATTTTTTCGTAGCAGGAGCTATCAGTTTACATACATCAATTACTCTATTAGTAGCGACAATTTTTTTTATATTTTGTCTTTCAGAAAGCTATAGAATGAGAGCATAGACAGTTCCTTTTAATGTTAACAATTGTATAATGAACATTTCAAAAACAGAATCACCAACATCCATTTTACAGACTGAATAAATTAGCCCTTCGTTGCTTCTAAATCAGCACATTTTCAGCGGATTTTAGCCTACTTATCGCATAGGACTGATAAGCATTCTCTGAATTAAATGGTGAAATAAAAATTGTAATATTTCATAATGGTGTCTTTGGCGAGCATGAAACAACTGGTGGCAGACACCCAGATCTTGTGAGAGGGATTACGCATATTTCAAAGGACAAACCTATGGCGTCTCCCACGACGAACTATCAATACAATGGCATATCTCCAGCTGGATCAATTAGCAGGTGATGTATCAAAACACCCAGGTGCACAAGTGTGACGATCTCAACAACCTGCAGGGAAAAGAGAAAGAAGAGCGGCCGGTTGATGAGTTGGTTTCGTGGTGACACGGGTGGACCAAAGCGCTCGTCCTTCCTTTTAGTGGTGTTAGCATTCAAAAATATCATGATGTGTACAGAAGCATATGCAACTTTTTCTGCTAAGACTGAGTTAAAAAAAAACAGCTATGCCACCAATAAAATACCACTCGATAAATGACAGAAACTAAGGACAGTTTACGATAACAGTAATTCATTTTAATGATTTTAATGATGTATTCAACAACAACAGCAGCAGAAATAACAACACCACCACCAACAACAACAACAACATAATAATAATAATAATAATAATAATAATAATAATAATAATAAATAAATAGAGATAGGCTAACTGAGTTGGTACCATAAGGCGTTCTTTGTATCCCAGCTGAGATGTAGCCTAGTCATGTTAAAAGCTCGAACAGGCTATTTGTAAACGTTGATTAGCACCACATAATTACTGTACTAATTAAGACGACACGGCAGTTGACGAGGATTGTTGCGCTGTCATGACAGTCCACATCGCACCAATATTCAACAAGAGGTGAAGGCTCCGTAGCCTCAACGCTTCACTCGTTTGAGCATCACTGAAAGAAAAAAAAACGTGCCCACCCCCTCTGATAGGATGCAAGTCCCACACTTACGCTTATATTTTGGATAAATAATGAAGTTGAAATAAAAGACAAAGCCAAAAGGCGAACGCGTAAATTTATCAAGAGAAGAAGTGCACGAGGGGTATTTTGCCGGGCAAATGTCATGTGCAATATTCACCACCGCCGTTTCCCCTCGAGCTGTGTAGAATCATTGCTTACACTCAAAGGGCCTGACATGGACAATATCACCAAGAGCCCGTCATACAGCATATCTCTAACAGGATAAGCTGCGATTTCTTCGCATTGCTGACGTGCCTCTCTGAGTCGACTGGAAACAAATGATAGCTGCCAAATTAAGTGTAACCTAAGAAATTGAACTTTTCCACTGTTGCTGATTGCTAGATTATACCCTCTTTATACATGTTATAGAGATGAACAAACTTTTCAAAAGGATCAAGTCAAATCAAATAGCAGTGTTCTGCAATTAATTAAGCTAGTTCGAAGTCTCTACATGCATTTAATCGCATCAAAATCTCAGCATTAACTGTAGTCACGTGCATTTGAAATGCAACACATTTCCAAGGCATTTATTTTCCCATATTGATGTTAGTAGAAAGAATATTGCTAACACAGAGCATTCACAATTCAATGATTGTCATGATAATGTAAAAAGTCGTTGATTGGTTGAAAGCTGGTACCGTCAAGGTGCAGCCAATGACAGAAGCTGAGTGTAGGCGCGTTGTGTGTTATAATGAAGGAGAAAATATTGGTTGCCTTCGCTGAGGCCGTGACGTCAACGTAGGAAGTCATTGTAGAGCAACACTAGGACGATTACTAGCAAAAAGCAAGCGTGTTGTCGAGGAGTTAGCCCCTCAGAATCTCTCCACACCTCAACTTTGAGAGAAAGTTCAATAACCATAACAAAAGGACTTGGACTACACAGACCATCGGTTTTCTTGATTCCACTCTGAATGTAATCACATCTTGGAGCGGTATCTCCAGTTCAACGCTGTTCTTTAAATTTAGAGGATTTCGTTGTTGACTTGATATGCGTATTTTTGTAAGGTCTACTGGTTCGTATTTTTAAAGTAAACATCCGTCGCCAGGGTTGGTACATTTTTGCATCGTTAATACTGATTTCTTCTGTATTGTTTAACACAATATTTGGGGGAAAGTTGTTATGAAGACCACTTAAACATCATCTGTCTCCTTTACTATGGAAGGATCCAGCGGGTCTAGTTTTGGAATAGACACTATTTTATCTTCGGCAAATTCTGGTAACCCTGTACTAATGAACGGAGATTTTCGCCTTGGTGACAGCAGGACGGATTTCAGGAGCCAATCAACGCCGTCACCATGCTCGGAGATAGACACAGTGGGTACGGCTCCTTCGTCCCCCATCTCGGTCACCATGGAGCACCCCGAACCGCATATGGTGCAAGAGAGCCTCCAACACCATCATCTCCATCATCACAACCAAGCGCAAAGTTTGCAGCTCTCGCCTCAGCAACAGCAGCAGCTTGCTGCGGCTGGCTGTGTACCACGGACTGCCACCTCTTCCTTTTTAATCAAAGACATTTTGGGGGACAGCAAGCCACTCGCAGCATGCGCACCTTACAGCACTAGTGTGCCCTCACCTCATCACACCCCCAAAGCGGAACATTGCTCACCAGCAGACGGTTTCAGGCCCAAATTGGAGCAAGATGAAAACAGAGGAAAACTGGATAAAAGAGATGATATGCAGAACGACATGAAATGTAACGGTAAGGTTGCCTATAGAGGACTGACATTTCATTTCTTCACATAGTTATCGGGAATGCACATTTAAAAGTCTGGGGAGGCAATTAAATATCAACATTTTATATTTTATTTTCAGCTAGTCAATATTATATTTAATTATTGTTTTGTATATTTTGTCCCCCAAACAAAGTTGTCCAATCTCCCTTTTATTACCAACCTAACTTGCTTACACAGCTATTCTTAAAAAGAAATCTGATAATGTCATCACATATAAACCGCAGGAACGTATTCTATTATTAACACAACTCTATGTTATGTCTATTCTACATATATGACTATGTAGAATTATTTTAACCATAATTAATCTAAAATAAAATGTTTTGCCATAATACATTTTCTATTCACTTCTCAAATTTAAAGGCCAACTTTTGTGTCCTAATGTGTGCCCTTTAAATTGTCAGTCTTTTAAACCAAACAATCATGTATTAGAACCATGTTTATTTACGGGATTTGCTGCATCTTGGCCTGTATGAAAAAAATAGCTGCTGTCTGTCAGCAAGGTTCTTTCTTATTAGCATAACAGCACGGAAAACAGATGTAAAGCCTGGCCATTTTTCCTCGGTGCGGGAACCTCCCTAGTGGGTCAATTAGAGAGATTATTGTTCTTCCTAGAAGGGGGATCATGGTGCACCACAAAACTGCTACAAATAGAGACGGATTGACAAATCGATTTACCACTTTCATTCCAAAAAATATTGCCTATATTCCAAGCACTTGAATATTTTCCAATTTCCCAACTTTATTTCTATGTCCCCAGATTTAAAAAAAATATGATTAAATGATTTTAACAAATAAAATAATGTGGTTCCGAATTAGACACCCAATTTGAATTTAAATATTGAAATATTGAATTTGGAAAGTTTTACGCAAATACCGAAATGCCACACAGCATATTGGTCAAATGCCTACCACCCTATACCAGTACACATGATGTTGTGTCTCGACCAATTTTCACGAGATATATTAATTTCCTAAATAGGCCTGCTTGACATCTTTGATGGACGTGAGCATCTTTATTGCTTCATGAGCAGTGTCATACAGTAGGCCATACGTTGACATTTGTGTTTTTTTTCCGCAGGAACAAAAGAAGAAGGAGACCGTGAGATCTCCAGCAGTAGAGACAGCCCGCCGGTGCGCACCAAGAAGCCCCGCAAGGCGCGGACAGCCTTTTCTGACCATCAGCTCAATCAGCTGGAACGCAGCTTCGAGCGCCAGAAGTACCTCAGTGTGCAGGACCGCATGGACCTCGCGGCCGCACTCAACCTTACCGACACGCAGGTCAAAACCTGGTATCAGAACCGACGGTATGTGGTGTTATTATTATTATTATTATTATTATTAAAGTAGTAGTAATACTTTGTGGTGTATAGTTATATTCCTCTTGGTATGGTTAAGCTATGAGGCGTGACCAAACCAGGTCCTGGATATAATTTTACATTTAGCATATCATTTCAGAGAGTAGAATAATGTTAGAAGGTTAATTTACACCAAAATGAAATTAGTTGTGTCGAAATCCAAACATAATTAAACAAGTGATATTGTCATTTTCTATGATAGCCTACAACTCTCTGTTTTGCGAGAGACTGTGTCATGCCTACCTAGTTTGTGTAATTGAAATAGCAGTCTACTGAGCTTGTCTGGGTCTGGAGGCGGCATTCGTGAATATTCTATTTTGGCACTGTTTACAATGCCACTAGAAGATGTGGTTGTCACTTGTCTTGTCAGCACTTGTCAGTTGGAGATCGTGGTAAAAATTAGGCCTATTCATTAATAGCTGTGTGTTGGAAATAAGCGTTGATTTCATGCTTCACCAGGCTTGCTTTCTTTAAGACAGAAAAGAAGCCAAGTTGCTTATAATCGATTTTCGTTGCCTTAGTTACTTTTTTCGAAGTATTTTTTATACAATATAAACGTTATTTTATATTATATTGGCATCACTGGTGACTTGCTAAAAGCCGAAACTACTGAAAATGCCAGTCCTCAAATAAGCCCTATATTAATAGCTTATAAACATATACGCACCTTTTTCTTCTTTTTTATGGCTTAGCCTAATTAGAGGCATAACCTTCGATTCATGCTTCAAATAATTAGGCCTACCCAATTAAAGCATCGTTTTGGGAATTGGCAGAGTCTGAACCGGTTTAATAATTGATTTTGTTTTATTTTGATCTCATTTCAGGACGAAATGGAAGAGGCAGACCGCTGTCGGATTAGAACTCTTGGCCGAAGCTGGAAATTATTCTGCCTTACAAAGAATGTTTCCGTCACCCTATTTCTACCACCCGAGTCTCTTAGGAAGCATGGACAGCACAACCGCAGCCGCCGCAGCAGCTGCAATGTACAGTAGTATGTACCGGACTCCTTCCGCCCCGCATCCTACTCTTCAAAGGCCACTCGTCCCCAGGGTGCTCATCCATGGCCTTGGGCCTGGGGGCCAACCAGCATTAAACCCACTTGCAAACCCGATTCCCGGTACGCCGCATCCACGGTAAAAAAAAAAAAAAAAAAAAAAGAATTCAAAGACAATTAAACCATTTTTCTTTTTTTTCTCATGAGAATGATGGGACTGCGCTGAATTCTGACAAATCAAACCTTTTAAAAGAGACATTTTACAGACCGTTTTACGGATGAAGAGCAAAAAGTACTATTTAATGAACTGATGTGAACATGGACACTTACAAAGACCATGACAGAAAAAGGACTGTTCTTATGTCTGTCTGTTTCTGTTTTTTGTTTTATTTTGTACAAATACACTTATACTAGCAAATAAACTTATAAAGTTTATTAGATGGAAAGAAAGGGTTGAATAAAGTCCGAATGATAACAAATATATCCATCATCCATCGTCCTTTCAATGATAATAATGTAATGGCTTGGGATTCTGCAACAGTCTTGAAGAAAGAAAGAAAGAAAGAAAGCTTAACATAAGCATATTATTATTATTATTATTATTATTATTATTATTATTATTAGGCAGTCAGATTTCCAATGGCCACATGGCAAAACACTACAATATGGCAGCAACAAAAATAACAATAGCCTAATAATAATAATAATAATAATAATAATAATAATAATAATAATAGTAATAATATAATACAAATAATAATAATAATTACGATTGAGAAGTTATTCAACTTAAATATTAAATTGGATATAGGCCTATATATAGCCACGTAAAAACTCTTAACATTTCAAAATAGAATGAACACTGGCCTACCTTCTATCACGGCTGAGAGAATATTCTAGTCAATTTTTCAATCCCATACCACTTAACAAACTTATTCCCTAGATGGTCGCCTTTTCATTTGTCAAGACAAAGTATACAAAGCTTACAATCAATTTGTGGAATAAAGTTTTACCAAGAAATTCACATCAATGTCTTGAAAGGGGGGGGGCGTCTTGGAAGAAAAAAGGTCCAAACTGATTAGCATAGATGTGCATTGAAACGGTTACACTGATCGGCTCACGGTATATGCATATTTAGCAGTTCTCTGACGATGAAAATAAATGCTGTGATGAGCTGCAAAATGTGGACTGCCCTGGGAATGTGCAACGTGGTCCTGGCTTGGCAGCTGTTCCGTGGGAGCCCAACGCCACAGACCACAACGCAGGACAGACAGCAGGCGCTGCGCTTCTCAGCGTGAGCGATCAAGAGGAAGGCCACAGGAATTAAAAGAGGGGAAAATTAAACATAAACAATTAAGGGTGGGTGGTTTGGGGTGGGGGTGATTCCCCCGAGGATGATTATTACGTTTTGTCATCCAAGGTAAAGACCAGTTTTTGGCGATACCAGAGCCAGGCTCCGAAATCAATTATTTTCCTTTTTTAATATTTTGATTTCTAACATTTTTTTCTAAATATCTTCCACTACTGGAAGCTGTGTAATTAACAGATAAACCTAAAGATAGGCCTACTAACATAAGCTACACATTAAAGGATTCTGAATTTAGTTTGTAAATGTGGTGCAGTAGCAATGAACTCAAAGAGAATTTCTAATGATATTTTACAGCCTATTTAAAAAAAAAAAAAAAAAAAAACAATACAGTCAAACCAATCAAATATTTTGTATTAGAAATAAAAATAGCGTGTTTTTTTTCTTTGAGGTTAAAGTTTTTTCATTTTCTAAATCAATATGGATACGTGCTCACTGCTTTGTGCCCTTACAGTGTGTGTGTGTTTGAGAGCGAGAGACACAGAGAGAGAGACAGATAGCGAGCGTGCGCGTTCGTGCGTTTTGAGGGAGAATGTAATAAAATGAACATTAATATTCCGCTTTAAAAAAAAATGGCTATGACGATGTCCTCTTGAGATCGTTGGTACAGGGGCTCTTTTCAACTGAATTGGGTCTAGGACGAAATCGCTCCGGGGCACGTTTGTTGGGGCTTCCCTAATTGGTGGACCGTTTGTTGAATTCTATGTTAAACTCCCGGTAAAGCCACGTTGACCTTTTCTGTGTGTGCAGAAAAGAAGTGACAAGGCAAAGCAGAGACCATAGTCTCTAAATAAGACAACGACAAAACGGATAAAAGTATTGACTTATGCATCTAACTTTATATAGGCCTACAATATAACTTTTGGTAACTGTGCAACCATCGGGAACGTATGGCCTAAATTGTAATAGATAAATAAATAGAAGGAGGCATCCTAAATACCAGAAAAAAATATTATTGCACGTTTATTGATTTTTTTGGTTAAAAGAAATAGGCTATTGCCCATTTCATTAACATTCATTAGAAAAGTTGGCAACAAATGCTGTTTTTCATTTAAAACAAATCTGCAACCAACGATTAGGCCTTGCTCATTAAAATCTAAAGTAGGCCTAAGCCTAGAGAAATCTCCCTCAGGCTACAGGACTTGAGATTGGTGTTGATATGCCAATGACAATATTTTCCTGTGGGCAAACATACTGAGTGTTACAGACTGTTTCTGAAGATACTAATCTATGGAATTTAAGGGACTGGCATCTCAGAGCAATATTAGACCACATATAGCAATAATGAAATTTATCGTTTCAGTTTTAACTTTGTTGAAATTAACTTGTTTCTTTAGTGAGGTAGCAATTCACGCAATTAGGTGTGAAATATTGATATGCTTAATGCGGAAAGACAGAAAGACTGAAATAAAAAGAGAAAGACAGATAGGTCAGATAGATATAAAGACTTTTATCAAGACTTGTAAGTGAAACATTTTTGCGATTTATTTTCAGTGGGCTTCTTTAATCGAAAAAAAAAAAAATAGGTATGACCCAGGAGAAGTTGGCCGGGTGATGACTCAATACATTTCAGTCTCCTTGGCAAAACTATTTTGCCATTTTTAATACCTCACGTTGACAGTATGAAGTTGCTTCAAAGTGAAATTCCAGAACTGTTAACTCGACAATTTTACAGTTGAGAAAACCGTGCGTTGTTGATATTTATTGTTTTAACTATGTCAGCAGTTAACGTTTAACAACATGCCTTAGCTAGCATGAGAAGCGGAGCATGCTGTTTAGCCCAGGGGTGACCCGGTACTGTACATTTTTTAGGTGATTAGTGTTGTTACTGGCCTTGATTCCGAATGGCCCTTTGACCATGGCAATTTCGCATGTTTAGCTTTTAGTTAAAGTTGACTCACCAAGCTCTAATTTGAAGGAAAGCGAGCAGAGGGGGGCAGGGGGTGAAATTAAAAGGAGATGTTCAGGCTCTTTCATTTACATGACACACATTAGGCAGAACAGACGGGCTTCAGAGAATTGGTTTGTTCTCGTTGCCTCCAGCAGGAACCCGTGCAGGCTTCCGTAATTGCCACATTTTCCAACTGATGTAATGGCGGGGATGTCTTAGTCATTACTCTAATGAGCTAACACTTTCTCTCTCCTCAGCACACTCATTATCCGGCCACTCTCCCCCACTCTTCCAAAAGTGAGGATGAGATTTTCTATCTTTTTTTTGTATTCACACAACAGGCCAGGGCACATGCTCTGCGAAAAGTGATTATGTATTCATGAAACGGGGTCACTCCTTGTAATATTGCAATGTGACAATCAGATCTGGGTTTTATGAAGCGGAGATGGATGTAGATGTAGCCTTCACGAAATTTCACACTCGCAAAAAGGAAAGAATTGGAGGACGGATGCGGCGCATTAAGCATCTGGGT
Organism: Limnothrissa miodon; assembly: GCA_017657215.1. Taxonomy (NCBI): domain Eukaryota; kingdom Metazoa; phylum Chordata; class Actinopteri; order Clupeiformes; family Clupeidae; genus Limnothrissa; species Limnothrissa miodon. The sequence continues at coordinate 1,039,311 of JAGFZM010000045.1, forward strand.
GTCCCGTAATTATCGTTGGTTGCCTCCTTAATCTTGCCCCGTGGTGATGGCAAGGTGTCAAAGTGATGAATTTTAAGATGGTAGGTTGTCAACGTGTGCATTTTCAAAGCTAGTGAGACGGAGGGGCGGTTATAACAAGGTTAGATTAATGTAAAGTGTGAATTGGGATTTCTGCAAAGAGGCTGTGATTGCTAGTAGGTATTGTGGTACACCCTTGCATAAATTATAACCATGCAATTATTGCTTGAAGTGCGAAATGAACTAATATTTTCGTCGATATCATTAAAAGGAGACAATTTGGGAGTCAATTTGTAAATACATTACATTTGTAAAATGTAAATAGCTAATACTAGGGTATTGGTCAAACCCAAATCTCATTCTCTGCACTTTATGTTTAGCATATGTCTATGTTTATGTTGAGCACCCACAAATGGCTTTGGTCTTGCATGTGTATATTAATTAAGCATTTTAAGAAAACATAGTTTCACAGGTTAAGTCATTCAGATCATTAGCACTGCCTTGCACAACTCATTTCAAATTATTGAAAATATGATCTCATCACAGGCCACTGGCTCAAAAGGAATAACTTTTCTTCTTATGGTGTGTGTATGTAAACACTATTCAAAGTCAATCATGTTGCACAATTTTAATTGTGAAATTCCAATTCAATTGGATTACATGCTTGCTCAATACACCGGGTGGTTGTTGTTGGAAACAGAGTCACCCAGGGTTGGTTGAGCCTTGTTAAGCATTCCATTGTTCTACTCAGCAAGATGACTGATCAAGCTTTGATGGGTCTTGAGCTAATAGGAATTGGCAAGAGAGCTTTATAGCTGTGTAAAATATCAGGCGCATTACCATATGCATGCTTTAGCTAATATACGTTTAGCATTAGCGCAAACATAAAACAGCTAGCAGTCTATCTGCTTCAACTTGATGGACTGGAAGAGTATGTTCGGACCCTAAAGAGCGAATGCTAACACAACGCCACTTCACTAGCACCATGCGTTATGGCCTCATCAGGTCTCAATAATGGATGAGGCTGATGAATTCATTTTTAGGCCCTGCATGCTAATGCTGAGATCAGTGCAGTGCTCGGCAAAAGTGTCAGATTAAGAGGCAACACATATAGGTTAAAAGCCAGGAACAAGGAGAAAGGGAGGGTGATTCTTAATGGATGTGCGGCGATCGTGAGTATAGCAACGAGGCCACGGCGGTCATCCATGTCCTCTAGTAGTCTAACGGAGGACAATCTGAAGCCCTAGATTTATGCATCAGTGGACATGGCATAAGCTAGCCAGTGATGAGCTGATATTTGACTGGCACATCATTGTTATTGTCAGCGCACACACACATACACAGTATTTCTTTTTCATGTCTTAGTTTTATTAAGACATGTATTGAACCAGTCTTAGGGAGCACTGTCCTTGTGTCGAGAGTCTGAAAGTAACCACAGCCATTTGTCATCATGTATAGCTCCACACATGAATGAAAATCAAGTGGCTTTGGTATCATATGTATGAAGGTAGATATGTTCCAAAATGGACGAGCGTGTATATTTGATTTGATGACTTGTAGAATATAATGTGAGAATGCGTAGAACAAACATTTGAACTTGTAAACGCCTATTTTCATATACGTGTGTGTTAAATTTGCAGTCACGGTTAAAAAGAAACACACAAGTGCGTGAAAAAAAATGTGTGAACTTGCAGATTGAAATTTTCGCCTGTGGAAAATATTCACACACACGGTAGAAAAATATTAATAAATGTGTAGATTGAAATTAGCATGAATAGAGTGACATGTACATTCATAATGATAGATACAACTACAAATCAGCGACTGCAACTTCTCAAATGTGTCCCAGCAGATTCAAATCTGCGCGCCTTGACTTTTGCAACGTTTTTGAAACGTTTGGCTGGCCAGATTAAAAAGCCAAACGGGCCGTATATGGCCCCCGGGCCTTAGTTTGCCCATGCCTGGGTTAGAATGAGACCAGAATGTATATTTTTTTATGCGCTTCTTGCTGCACCTGTTTAAACTGGGATGATGGATGAACATTCTTTATTAATACCTGCAACTAATAGAATGCAGACATCATACAATGCTTAGTCAATGATTAGTACTAGATGCCCTTGAGTCTCCTCCATATTATTGTCATCAAAAAGTTTTCCCGTTCCAAGAATCTGAGGTGTTTTATTGTGATTACGATCTGGGTTATTGTAATTGTTTCTTATGCTTAGACATATATATAATGTCCTTCTGTTTCCTTGAAACATGGTCATCATTATCTCTAACCATTCTTGTACTTGTAGCTAAGGCAAGAGGAAGAATAAGTGAAGTAATGCAAATGCAAAAATGTAATAATAATTGAATTCATACCATTCTGCAGAAAATATCATAACTAATAAACAATAAGGCATGAATTGACAAGAATTATGAAATGCAAACAACAACATAGAAAAATAACAAATGCAAATGCAAAAACAATATTCAAGCTGCTCTCTGTGTCTGGCTGCCTTGGAGCCACACAGAAAGCAAGCCCACTGTAATCTGTGTGTGTGTGTGTGTGTGTGTGTGTGGAGGGGGGACTTTGTCACGGTGTCCTAAGCCATCAATTCATCAGCCTCCCCATGTCTGCTTGGGAACAGTCATCCTCCTGGTTCAGCTCTGACACCCCTCTTCGTCCATGACAGTCCTGCTGAATGATGCATTAGCCCAGGCCTATCACGCTTTAAATGGCCAATCTAGCCCCTTTCTCTTTGTCTTTTCCCTCTCCCTCTCTTTTTTGCTTTCCATTGCCCCCTCCCTTCCTACCCCCACACCTCGCCCAGCTCAAGTGACGGGACAGCTGATGGCAGAGAAGTTCTGCTACCTTTCAAGTTTCAAAAACCGAGGCGCCGTCACGTGCGACGGCCGCACCGAGGGAGAAAAGGAATGGGTGTGTGGGGGAAGAGAGTCTGTCAGCAGTGATGTCAAAAACTTCAGTTTTCTAGTGAGCAATTAGGGGTTTCATCATCGCTGAGAGATGTCAGGACTCATTAGGCTTCAACAACAACTAATTGCTTCAAGGTTAAAATTGCAGATCTGATGGCATTATATTTTAAGTGACAGACTCCAATACAGTGGGACTTTCACAAAGAGAACACTACTGAAGAGAGAGAGAGATTATATGATAGAGAGAGATGAAAAAAGAGACATGTGCTCTATGTGAATGTATTGTATTTGAATGTGGGGGGAGGAGATGAATTAGTGGCTACACATTCTACACATTAGACACGTGGTTCTGTTTGTGCTGTCTTGTCTGAGTGGGGTCCATTTTGTTCTGTAGTCTGTCATTTTTCCTTGCAGTGTCCTCTCCTTGCCAAAGCCCTCTGCTCCACTATCCCATTTATATGCTGTTGTGTCTCGTCGCCCTAATGGTCATTAAGTGCAGGAACGTTATTGTGAATTAATTAGCAGAAGCTTGAGCTAATTGTGGAAGAGACTTTGTGCCCAGAAGACCCGGCACACTTAAGCTGGTCAGCACCTCTGCCTGTTTGCCATATCATAATTACAAGAAGCAGAGAAAAAAAGAGTCCCCTTTAATTGTGGTCAGTTCTCTCTCTCTCTCTCTCTCTCTCTCTGGCTTTCTCAAATATATAAACACATTCTCTTTCTAATCTCTTGCATCAGTTTGTCCTTTGCACAGTCAATGAAGTGGGCCAAACTAAGGCAAAAAAAGAAGAAAAATTTAGTTTTTTTTTTTATCTTGAGCTGAATGAATTATAGATTGGGGCATTCATGCTGAGGCAGCCAGTGGAGTCATTTCTTTCAAGTGAGCAGTTGTTTACCCTTCGCTTCTCTCCGCTCCTTTTAGAGTGGAATACCTGATCCTTTGAACTGATTGTTTGTTTAACCGCTGTTGGGGAGAGAGAATCCCCAAGGTCTGAACAAGTGTTGATCTAAGATTGGATTGAAAATCTCCTAATGAGGAACTCTTTGGATAATTAGCCATAGCTCCAAATGCTTGTGGATAATTTGAGCACTTCGCCACACAGTTCAGGAAGGCAGTAAAGGAGGGTTGGGCTGGTGTTCATGGTAGGGGTGGTAGTATGGAGGGACAGGATAAGGCTCGGGTGAGGTGGTGTGGTATGGGGGCGGGGGCATAAGACCAGGGAATGGGGGTTAATGAAAATAATAACATCAACTCACTTGCTACCTTTTGGTGTTTTTTTTCTTTTGTTCTGTTTGCCGGAGTGGTGTCATGGCGAGTGCAAGTGAACAATTAGCTGGGCCCTTGAGCGCGAGGGCAGGGAGCTGCCAGGGAGAGAGCTATGGAGAGCGGGAGAGGAAAGGGGGGGTAGGGAGGGTGCCGTTCAGCAAGAGGCTCGGCTTCGTTGTGGTAATTAAATGGCCAGAAGTGTCTACCATGTAAAGCCTCTGAGGAAATGAGGTGAAGGCTTCGGGAGACCACAACATCCGCCTACCTCACACATACACACACACGTCACCCATCCCCCCCCACACACAACTCAGTACAATGCTCACTCTGTTGGTCAGTGGGATACCACAAAACAAGTGTGCTATTTTTTTTGTATTTTTTTTCTTTTTCCAATAATCATACAAGTCCTGGCTAGCTCATCAGCAAACCATGGGCGATTTAGCAGTTGATATGTTTGGTGATTGATCTGACGAGGCAGGGGTCTGACGCGAGGACACCAGCTGTTTGTGAGAATGGAATGCTTCATCAGTTTGACACTCGAACCACATCTTGCAAAACAACACACGCTTCTTTCTCAATTCCCTGCAATGCCCTAGGATGCCCCCTCAAGCACTAAGTAGGCGTTTCCTTTGCACAACGCGATATGTCTGTGTCTCAGCAGCTAGGTAACTTCTCAATTACCCCCCACCCCCCTTCCTTCCCATCACCGCCCCCATTTTTTTTGTGTAAGAGATGCTGCCTCAACAGTCTCATATGTTTTTGGGGGGCTTTCGTATTTGCTGTTTTAAGTTCTTGTTGTTGATGTGTCTGTTGTTTCTAGGGTGACATGAGCGTTGGTGTGTATGTGCAGAGGGAGAGCCTGTGTATGTGTGTGTGTGTGTGTGTGTGTGTATGCTGGGGCTCCTGCAGAGGACCGTAGCGTGTCAGAGTTAATTACATTTTTAAATTGAGGTTGTCTCTGGGCCAGCTACCGGGGACGAGTGACAAAGCCAGGCTATTAAGTGCAACGAGGGTGTGAAGAAATGGGACTGAGATGAGTTAGCGGATACCTGTGAGGCACAAGCCTGGGCCTGCCGCCTGGCAGAAATGTGATTAGGACCTGGCGCTAAGCGTCAGCAGGCCATCTTCCCACTTCTCTGCTCTGGGTATCGGGCTAGAAAACAAGTTGTTGATTGCTGCTGAATTGTCAAGTTTTTTTTTTTCTTGTTTGGTCGTTTCTCTCTCTCTCTCTCTCTCTCTTTTTTTGTTATGACATGCAACAGCTACGGCCTGTGAAGACTAGCATGCAGTGGGCGTCCTCTCTAACTCACCCCCCTAACATTCTATTTATAGGCAAGAGCTCACACCTGCTACGTGCGCACGGACAGCCGAGATGGTGGATAAGATGTGAGGAAGGAGGAAAAAAAAAATGGTATTCACTTTTCAGTGGCGAATACAACTCCTCGTCTATTACAGCTTGTGGTTAGTTGAAAGAACCTGGTGCTCGGGATGGAACAAGCACAAGCCTGTCCTTGAGGCCTAATCATCCTATAATGAAGGGGACAATCTTCCGGTTCTGTTGGAAATCCTGCATGCAGGAGGATGAGTAATATTTATATGAAGTGGCAGCATGTCTAAGTGATGTGCTGTCACAGAAAGCTGTTGGTTGTTTTGAAATTGGTCATAAATAAAGATGTGGACATTTTTTTTACAGGGCATAAATCACGTCATCGTATCATTGAACGACGATATGCTTTCTGTAGAGTAAAGGTAAGCTCAAGTTAAAAAAATTAATCTAGGGTTATTTGCAGTTATAGAGAAAACTTCATTCATTCATTCATTTCCAAATTGCTATTTTTGTTCTGCAGTTTCATACCCAAGAGTAAGAAGCAGCAAGAGATGTGCTTAAGAGCAATAGAAACCTCTAGCTGAAACCTTTCCCCACTTCCTGCTCTCCTCTGCTCATGGCTACTGGCCATTGCTCTCTGACATGCCAAACTGGAGTGAAGAAAGTGAGAAAGCTGGAGAGTGAGAAACAGCAGAGCAAGAGAGATAGAAAGAGAAGCAGATTGAGAGACAGGGGAAGAGAGAGAAAGGCCTCAACACAAAACAACCTGCCTTTTCTCCTGACTTGGGGGATGCTCTTTTTTTTCTTTTTCTTTATTTCTCGCTTTGTTTTTTTTTTTTTTTTTTTTTTTTTTTTTTTTAGAGGCGCATTCTTCTCCTCCTGGCCTCCCAGTGCAGGCGGCCCCCTCAGCTGAAACGATTTGCTGCTCACAATGCCTCAGCTTAACCAGCCAGGTCAGGTCAAGTTGACCCAGACAATAGACTTCAGTCTCTTCACCAAGACTTGAACCAAAGCAACCCATGGTGGCTACCAGGAGAGTGAGTGTGGAGAAGAAGGAGGGTGAGAGTGGAGGGGGGAGAGAGAGAGGGAGGGTGTTGGTGCTAGAGCTACTGGTGCTGGGAGTTACACAAACAGAACAAAAGCCCTTGCTCACTCATCTCCTTTAACAAGAGATGCTTGTTTAATTTACTCCACCAAAACAGACGGATATTTACTCTCGCCACTGACTGCTACTTGCAGCAATTTTTTATTTCAAAGTGACGTATTAGTCGGAAATAAGCTTTTATGTCAATTTACTAATGAGATTTGCATCTGAAATGGATCTGTACAGAGGCACTGTCAATTACGACTTCTTTTGATATGAAAAAAAGCCATATTTTCACATCATGGTTACTGTCAATGTGACAACGTCACAGATACTTATTAAGAGGATTTGTTCTAGTGAAATACGAATAAGGATAAAAACTGGATTTAGGAGAGGTAGTAACATATATTGAAAGTTTTGTTTCAAGCATTTAATTGTTGGCTTGTTTTGTCCTAATTCTCTTGTATGCCACTAGATTTATGCTATTATAGTGAGCGTCAAAATTCTGCATATATTTTGTGTTGTGTATCTGTTGATAGAAATGGCTAAAACAAATTAAGTTTATTGCCAAATTTAGACAAACCAATATTGTTAAACACAGCCCAACGAGTTTACATATCCAGGATAATAAAAGCCAAGATCTTCCTTCTGGTACAAGTGGCTCTACTCCAGCAGAGATTTTTTTTCAGAGGAGGAGAAAGGTGGCATTCCATCCACAGCACTTTAATATTAATCTCTTTTTGAAGTGCTGCCCCCTCCATGAAAACCCTAATATTAGGGTAAAACCCATTAAAATTAGGGACACATCGGTTCATAGGTGAACTTATTAATCGACCTGCTCCTCTGTCCACCTTCCTTTCGTTGATGATCTTCATTTCAGGCGACCACAGGCCGCCTTCATAAGCTGTTCATCTGCATGCGATTGGCCGCTCGTCCTCAGGCAGTTAATTCACTCTCAGGTATCCAACAGTGCACTGGGTGTCTCCGTCTATGAACTCATTATGACTCTGACTTTATGGTTCCATAGCCGAGCACTGCTGTGAACACTTCAGCTCAGTGAGGAGGATGAAAACTACTCAGAAAGTGCCAGATGAAGAGAGAGAGAGCAAGGAAGAGTAGACGATAGGAAGAGAGAGAAAATGGTAGAGGGAGACAGAGAAAGCAAGAGAGAGAGAGAGACAGAAAAAGGGAAAGAGAGATATAAAATAAGAGAGGGAGGGAAAGCGTGTGTTAATTACTCCAGTGAGCTGTGCAGTACAGAAGGAGAGCCAATTACAGCCTGTGTAGCGATAATGGGGAGGTAATTGCTTGTTGTCAGCAATACCCACTTAAGACCCAGTGGCCTCAGGTCACAGGCGGACCCATCCCTCTCCCATGCAGAGAACAAAGACTCACAGCTGAGATCCCCCTACAACATTTGGCCATCCGCACTGACTGCCTGTGCAGCGGAGAGCATGTGCAGTCAGTCAGGCCCACAGAAACACACACACACACACACACACACATCCACAGATGTACACACAGATGTACACACATGTATGGTTGGGTATTTTTATATGCACAAACACACACATACACACAGATATACAAAGACCAGACTTTCCACACACAGAAATTAATTAGATCTTGCATAGAGCTATTCCTACAAACACAAATTCATCCACCAACTCTATTTCTGCTAAATAAGACACAGGCCCACAAGAAATGCTGCTGTTATAACACAGACACACTTTTACAGTAAAACCTATCAACCTTTTGTGAGACAGGTTTCACTCAAGTGGAAAATGTACCCACTCCCTCATGCAAAACACAGAACACTGCCTAGCATGTTCATGTGAACCCTTCTATGCATACTCATGCACACACACGCTAATACACAAACATACACACACACACACACACATCCACTGAATGCACACAACCTTGCGGCAATGACAATGGCACGTTTGGCAGTGCGGGCGAGACGCATATCTGATTTGTCACATTTGAAACGCTAATGTTTAAACCAAAAGGAAGAGCACCCAGTAATGTGTTCATTCATCTGCATAAACACCACCTGTCCCGCGCCCAGACAGCTCCTTCAAGCGGCGGAAAAAGTTTTCCGTGGCAGCCCTGGTGCCAGTCAGCCAATCAGAAGCCGCCCAGCTGTGGCTCTTTCTGCGAAACCCTGAATCATTTTCAAGTGTCAGAAAGTGCTCGGAGAAGCGCTGCTGGTGCTGCAGAGCGAGGGATAGGGAGAGAGAGAGAGGGGGAAAGGCAGAGAGATGGAGAGAGAGTGCACTTTCATTTCATGTCACTCCGCCAGCGAGATGGAGAGGCGACATGATAACAAAAAGAAAACAGGGCACGCGATCACGATTGACATCCGGAGAGGGAGGTAATGTATGCTGCCCCCTTATTTACACAAGACACTCCTGCATACAGCCCCTGAGTTGAGCTTGAAGGGTAATTTGGAGTGTGTTTGGCACATTGCTACACCTCCCCCCCCCCCTTAACACACACACACACGCATCATTTGTCTGTGGCGTATGCGATGAGTTATCAAAATCCACAGTCGCATTGATCAGTGTGACTCCTTTTATAGCGTTATCATCTCCAGAACACTGCTTCCATGCCAAAGACCGTGTTTATTTGTTTGTTTTTGTGCAGATGTTTTTTTTTCCTCCCCTTTTCTCCCCCTTCTCTCTCACTCCTCTTTTTCTTCTTGCTTCTTTATCTCGCTGTCTAAGCCAGAATAATAGTCTGTCACCATCTCATCCTTAACTGCAGTCAAGGAGCTGAATGTTTCCTCTCCCCGTGTTTTTAATCAAAGGCTGCTGGTGTCTCTGGTGACAAGTCGCCCAGATGCAGTAAGGACCAGATTCCTCTGGCAGGAAAGAGGGAGGGGAGGAAAATTCTTGGAATGGTTAAGCCTTCCAATTTAAGTTCTATGAGCATGTTAACAATGGCACACGTTTGAGATGGTGCGCCAGGGGCCGACTAGGTCATTTACAGGCCATGCACTGACTGCTCGCACATATACAACCAAGGCAACCACTCAGATATCCTCTTAGCTTTATGTGTGATCCCTATGGAAAAGTCCTTACCGAGTAAATACAACTGCATTGTGTTCATATAATAACAAGACGCAATCCGCATTGATGAAATCTTATTACCAAAATTGTTCTCTTTGTCCGACAACATCCTATCCATTTCAGATCCCCGCTGTGCTCTCGATGAATGAAATGCAGTGCATTAACTCGCTGCCTTGGCTGGCTTTGTTTTCCACTTCTTCAAAGCAATAAAAAAAATGACACACTCCTTTGATAGCAGTAATGACGGGCAATTGTGACTGTGACACGAAGTGCGGTTTAAGTAATGGCTTCCACTCGGTCCAGAAGAGGCTTTTAGAGGCAGCATTGCGAGCGGGTTGCGGCAGACGAGCGGGCAAGTGAGTGACCGAGCTGTGCGAGGGAAGAAAGCAACAATTAGAGATCATTTGGCAAAGAAGCTTTCCCATCGTTCTTACTCCAGGGCCCTTTTGTCTTTTGTCGACCCTGGGGCTGAAAGCACTGTAGAGGAAGGGTAAGAGGGTGAGAGAGAGAGAAAAACAGAGGAAGATAGAGGGGAAAGAGATATCTCTGAGACCCCGAGGGGGAAGCAAACTGTCTTTCATCTGTCATGGATGGCAGAGCACAAAAGCCAGGGTCCCCCATTTTGGAAAAAAAAAAGAAAAAAACCCTGCTTTAATCAAGCTAATGCAGCCAGTAGACTTGGGAGAAGCACAGGGTCGCAGACAGAAAGCCCAGCAGATCGAGGCCTTCAGCCCACAGGCTTTCAGTCGAGCTCTAAGGCTCAAGCCATGGCCCTGGGAGGTGGAGAGGGCAGTCGTAGCTGCGGGACTCTCGATTGCAACATATGGGGACACAGCTCAAACAACCTGTCTCACACACACACACACACACACACAAACACACAGCACGCTCTTAGCTTTGTGTATCAGTCTTTTACTTTTTCTCTTTCCCTAGCTTTTTCTCCTTGCTATCTTTCTGCTAACCGATCTCTCATTCCTGCTCTTTCCCTTGCAGTCTCCTCAGTGGCTGGGTCCACACAAGGCACTTGTGATATGAGAGGGTGATGGACCTTTGTTTAGTTCAAAGGTTTATACCTCTTTATAGCAGTGGCCTTTGTGGATTTTGGGGCTTGAAATATGTATCACTGTCCCTTTCATACTTGCCATCAGAGAGAGGGAAAGAGGAAAGTTGTGTGTGTGGGGGGAATCAAAGTCTAACATCAACATCAAAATTTCTCCCAATGACACACACCATCACCACCACCCCGGCCAGAGGCAGTTTCAAATATAGGGTCCACACAATTATTGGATATCCTGTCAACTCGAGGGACAGAGGGACTACACCCACTCTTAAAGTCCATCCTAAACACCCATATGTGATAGACAGGTTCTACTCTTTGGAGTGGACAATCTTTCGTGATTCTTGGCTTTTACTTTGAATAATCTTATTTCACGGGAAGGGGACTTTTGCCTTTTCTAACAAGCTGATGGGCCTAAATGTTTCTACTATAAAATGAATGAATTCTCCCCCATTAAATGACCCTGGCGAGAGTGGGATAATCCACTTGAAGATGTGAGTTGCATTGTTTTTTGTATGGCAGGATCTTTAGCCTCTCTATTGTCTGTTAAATTCGTTAAAGGCACATCATACGGATTATCCTCCACTGATACATTAGCATAATTAGTTCCAGCCTGACCTCTCCGTCACATATTTTTACCACATCAAACATGCCCTTCATACCTTTATGTGTAATGCATAATCTAATATTGTTCACCTTCTGGTCACCTGCCGTGGCCTTTACAAACACCAGAGTCTGAATTATTGTTCACTTATTCAGCCTCTGTGATCCTACTGATGCAACATCAGTGTCACCCCACAGAACCCGCCCCCCACCTCCATCCTTTTTCCATGCGCCTGACACTGTGACCCCTCTGCCTCTTAGGGGGTGGACCGGTTGTTTTAGATCAAACAGCATCAGAGGCAGGAGGAGCCAGGAGAGCCTGCCTCCTCTCTCTCTATTGCAGGCCTGTGCTCACTGACCCCCTGGGGGAAGCCTAGGACTGACTGCCACTGCTGGGGGAACCATCTCCCTTGGCCTGTGTCCCTCTCCACCACCAGCAGCACCAGCCATCCACCCCACCCCCACCCCCATCTCAACCACAAGCCCTCTCCATGCATCTGTGATCAGCTAATCAGGAGGGAGGATCCAGATAGGATTAGGGGCATCCCAACGGAGTCCGTTAATGAGGAGCTACAGTCATGACATCTCAAACAGGACCCCAAGAAAGCGGAGGTGAGGAGAGGAGGCTGGGGTGGGGTGGTGGGTACACCCACAGAGCATGGTGTAAAGCAACCCCCCCTTTCCAACAACACACACACACACACACGCATACACACCACATCAACACACACACATACACACTAGCCCCCTGCCACTGATCTTACAGTAGAGCTAAAGCCGTACTCACAGATGAAACACAGGGGGCTCAGTGCTAACGCTAACAATCACAGGCACCAGCTGCTCCTACTGGGGTAAGTAAGTGATTAGACAAACCCAAAGGATGCCAGGGATAAGATAAGAAAAGAGAAAGGGAGAGAGAGGAGCAGGAGGAGGAGGACAAAAACAAGAGAAAGAGGAGTAGAAAAACAGAGAGAGAGAAAGAGAGCCCACTTTGCTTCTCTAAAGATCCACATTATTAATGCGCACAGTCTTAGATGTGACCACCTGCTGCTGGCGTATTCAATGAATAGCATGGTGACGTTAGTGCCTTGCATTTGTGTTTGCGGAACACAACATACGAAAAAGATTACAAACAGGGGTTGCTTCAGATGCTAAGAGGAACAAATGGCTGGGGTATGTGTGTGTGTGTTTGTTCAATACCATGACAGAAGTTCTGCTCCTGATCTGCCTGGTATGCCAAGTATCAGGCTTCGCAACATGTGGCCATTTACCGGGCTCTTGTACAGAATGTATATCTATACAGTTTACCAAATTGACCAATCGATCAAAATCAATGTGAAACATTTGTCTACTTCCATTAAAATGAAATTTCTGCAAAATGGATCAATTAAACATTACAAAAGATAATATTACAAATATATCCAAATGAATATAAAGTGAGTAAGATTGGGAATACTGAGAATATTATGTTGAGTCGAGTATGGTGTCAAGGTGAGTGTCTTCTATGCTGTGGTGTGCTATAGGGGGGCAGCACAAGTATGAGGGAAGCTGTAGATGAGCTGGCCCTGTTGTTAGAATGGAACTGGAGTCACTCAGCGCGGTTACATGCACATTAATACTCGAAGTAATCATTAATCTGATTACTATCAGAACGTTGAATACTCCGGTCTACATGCAAATAAGAACATAAAGCAATCGGATGTCATTATCTGATTCCATGCAACTTTGTAACTTGTAACTTTATAACTGCCGACGTGAAGAATAGAATACTCCGGTTTAAATCGGAGTATTCTGTTACATGACAAATTCGTTCGGATTGAAATAGAATAATCCAAGTCTTCTGATCGTATTTGATCAACTACGATTTCAATCGAAGTATTCCAGTTACATGACATTCTTAAATCAGAGTAATTAAATACTCCGACTGGGGGGTATGAGGGAAGCTATAGATGAGCTGGCATAAGTAGCAGAAAAGAGGACCCAGAGCAGACTGATATTTATCCTGGACCATAACCATCACTAACCTGCACAACACACTCTCCAGAGAGAGGAGTATATTTAGTGCCAGACCTGTCTCTGATATGCTCAACCAACAGGCTGAGAAGGTCAATTTTGTATGCATTTACAAAATATAGCATCATCTTTTCTATATATCATGGCTTGGACTAAGCTTTAGCCTAAAAATTGAGATTAACTCCAGTAATTGAAAAGAGTTTTGCTCAGTAGGTGCCTCAAGGCCCACAGAACAAGGCGTCAGCAGATCCTCTACTTTACCAGGACTTGGTTGGATCAATCACAACTTTGTAGAGAGCCATTAGGGCTGTGATTGTACAAAACCACGGCCAAGGAACTAGTGGTTGTTTGAATTGGCTTTGGTAGGACTTTGGAAAAGTTAGACTTGGGCTCTTCTTTGAGAGTTGCACAGAACAAGCCACTCAGGTTAGCCAGCCAAGTCAGCCACTTGGTTCATGGATTCAGGCCAGGCCAGGCATCCCAGGCTCCAGTTGCTAAGCATTGCTTGGAGTCGCATGGACAATTTCCTTTATGCAAGGTCTACAAGTATTGGCTGTGAGCCAGCTGATACTGTTATTCTAATCTTGGTCATGCTAGCTGTGTGTGGTGTGTAGGAGCGAAGAAGTAAGGTCCTTGTGCTGGACGCTATTGTGTCCACAACTTCATCTACTTGGTGCAACTTAGCATTAGCCATAATCTTTTTAGTTGTCAAGTCAAAGAATGAGCCCAGTGCATGCACTTTAAAGGTCCACTATGCAACATTTTTCTTTTAATTAATCCGTTTCATACTGTTTAGGATGCTAAAATGAGTCAGAACACGGCGAACGAACGGTGACTGCGCCACCGTGGCCTATAGCGGTAGATACAGCACTTGCAATGTTCAGTAGCGCTGACCGCCTCCAATAGAATGCAGTGCAATACAATGCAATACAGCGGTCTTTAGAGGGAACTAGAGAGAAAAACAGAATGTTGCTTAGCCCCCATTTAAGTTTACTGGCATGAGATTAGCATCTCGTGTTAACACCTAGCGTATAGGTGTAGTTGGCCTCAGTCAAAGCAGTGTTTCTTGATGCAACTTTTTTGCCAAATGTGTGGGCAGCTTTAAATGCTTACACTACTTTTTATTGTGTATTGTGTGTTGTTTTTAGCCTGCTTTTGAAATACGGAGCCTACTTATACTCTGCCTGGAACAGAATCTCCACCTTTCAAAGGTGTGCAGAGGTACCTAACACTCTCAGATCAGACTTAGTACCCTAAATGTCATGTGTGTGCAATGTTGGGGAAGCTTGAGGATACCAGAATTTCCAACAGTATATTATATTATTATATATTATTATTTTTATTATTATTATTATATCTGTCTAACCATCTTTATCTTAAATGAACTTATACTGGATGAGATGCAGAGATATTACTGAACTAAACCAGAGGGCTAAAATATAAATGGTAACTTCTACACTTCTAGGGGGTTGACAATGCTGAAGACAGCTAAGTGAGAGATGGATTATTGCGCGATGTTTGATCTTGTACACCCCAACCCCCTGTAACATCCCACACTGATTAAGCAATCAAACATTTCCATGGCCGTGAACACGAAGAGCGAAAATCACTTTTCTTGCCGAAGCCTGCAAAAAAGGATAGACCTGCTGGCCTGTGAAACACAACACTGTGTACCTGAGTCCATGGACGTGCCAATTGATCATGGAGCTAAGAGGCTGTTGGAGATGCACGGCAGGGAAAAGTGCCCATCTCAACACTTTGCCAGGGATCAGACAGGCTGTTTAATTGAGTGGTGTGGCAGCCATATGAGAGGACAGAGAGACGGGACGCTCCCAGGCATTCCGCTGTTTTGGACTTAACAGAAGTGCTGAGCTCTGCACCATCTGAATGATAACATAGAAACAACACCCCCCTGCCACACACACACACACAGACGTCACACGACCAGTTCCCTCATGTCCATTCCGTCTCCTCTCATACCCTTTGCCACAAAGACATCTGCTGACCCAACTCCAGACCAGACACCCTGCAGATAAAAAAACAGTCCATGTCTGTTACAGACATGTGTCTAAATGTTGGGCCCTTTATATTCCTGTTGACTCAGATTAGTATGCATGCCACCAATAATGGTATGTCTTTTCAATCATGTCACAGCCAGCCTTTTTATATCTTATTTGAAAACTGGGAGGGAATGGGACAAGTGTATCAAAATCTGGCCCCTGACACAGAGGCAACAAGACAAGATCAACATGCGCTCAATGTTGGAAATATTTCATAGCCGTCCCTATAAAACGCTCACTTGTGGAGCGCTTATGATCAATCTCTGCCGTAAATTGGATATGTTGACTCCAGCTCTGACAGAGGGTGTTTTTTGTGTTGTTGATCCCTCTCACTAAAACAACCTCGGCGTACCCTTTAAATTGGCCCCCGTTCCCGCTGGGGTCAAATAACAGATTAATAGGTTGGGTAATGAGCTCCCCGGAGTGCCCGCTGCTCTCATCCACTCCCCCTCTTCCACCTCCCTCCTATCCTCTCCTCGAATCCTCCCTCTCTCTCGATTACACCCTTGCTCTCCCTTGTGATAGATGGTGGCAAGCATCATTCACAC
Organism: Limnothrissa miodon; assembly: GCA_017657215.1. Lineage (NCBI taxonomy): Eukaryota > Metazoa > Chordata > Actinopteri > Clupeiformes > Clupeidae > Limnothrissa > Limnothrissa miodon. Next base: position 1,055,281 of record JAGFZM010000045.1, read on the forward strand.
ATCACCCAGACAAATGACTGCGATGCCATTTGTGTGAAGGAGATGCATCCGCCATAGAAGTATGGCTCTCTTTTGTGTGGGGGTTAGTCTCTTAAGCTTTAAGTGTCCATGTCTCATTTTTTCCCCTCTTCTTGCTTTCTCTCACTCCTTTTTTGCCCTCTGGTCTCTGGGCTAAAAGTGATTGACTGAGATGGTGTGGCACTCCATCTTTGGCCTACAGGGAAAATCAACAACAACAACAATAGAGGGGTTTTTTTACATCCATGGGAACGCCCTTCGTTGTGTTGTGTTTTCCAACTTTTCAGTTGTTTAAGACACGGGGATAACATGGAAGACCAACTTCAAAAAAAGTTTTAGGTAACTAGCGGTTTATCATAAATCTGATTAGGAAAAAAGCAAATACCCTGTTTTAGTTTAAGTAGGAGATATTGTTGTCAGTTCTTACTATACAATAAGTATTTTCAACATTGGCTTTACAGTCAGCCATGTATTAGCTACATGAAGGCAGATGGGGAAAAGTGTGTGAGCAAGTCATAGAAGTGTACTTAAACATGGCTAGTGAACGAGAAGTTAGGTGCCGTACAACAACACAATGACCAGCCGTGACCATAATTACACAAAGCAGTGATGAACCAAGTGTCTGGATAGGGCTCTTGTCTGCTGCAGATCCTGTGCTCTGACATGTCTGTCTAGAGATATTACTAAGGCGGGGTGCATTCAGAGTGGGGGAGGCGGGGGATGGGGGTGGTAGGGTGGGTGGCTGAAGGGGCAGCGTGGTGTGGGGTTGGGGGGCGGAGGTTGTGGGGTGCGGAGGACGAGCTGTCCTGGAGTGGCAGAGGCCGCTGTTCAGCAGCAGTGATTGCTTTATGCTGCTCCATGCTGTGCTGCTAATGACCTCTGTGTTTCTGCATTAATGCTCCAGGCTGCCATGTGCTCACTGTGTGTAGGGTAGGGTATGTGTGTGTGTGTGTGTCTGAGAGTGTGTGTATAATTGGAGGGGGGTGGTTTAAGTCCGTGGCTTATTCACATCTCTTGGTCTTTAACCAGCCACAGTAGAATGAAGTAATCTCCTGTCGATGATCTCATCAGCAACATTTGTTGATTTTTGTGTCCACCACGGAGATGTGTGAAATTACCACAGAGTGTGATTTTCATTTTCAAACTGAGCATTTTAACGTTGTGTAATCCCAATGTAATTACATAGGTTGTATAACAGAAATAGTAAAATTTAATGTGTAACAACCTAAATTAATAATTTATATGATTATAACATAATACGCTCTAAAAACAGTACTTGAATATTTGCCATTCTGTAATGGCATGCATTTTTATTTAAATTGTTTCACTGTTTGATCCCACTGAAAGCATATTATTTGCCATTTGTTTTGTAAATTAAAGTGCTGTTGAAACATTCATCCCAGAAATGTTGGGCAAAAAGGCACGTGACCCTACTCCCATCTCCCATCTTTTAGCGTCATGCCCACAGCAGCCTTGCTAACCAAACAACGTCTGGGGTGTTATTCCACATGCAACTGCGAATCTGGCAAAGCCCTCTGTGTCGCATTTCAGGAACTTAAAGCTTCATCCGGCTTAAGACCTCTTTTCCTGCGGCTGAAAAAAAATCTGATTGGTTGAACAAAAAACAACATCTTTCTTCCTTTGTGTCTTCCATCATGTCATCTTTCTCTATATAGAGCTCAACAGGATTCTGGAAGTAAACACAGCAGTAATTTTCTCTACTGAAAACTGATTGAAATTTGTGCTATCATAGCCAGCCAAGCTAGACTGAAAAGTAGTTAGAAATGATATGATTTTATGTCATATAGATACAACAAGTTTCTATGAAATCAATCATGCTTTAATAAAAATGTGTTTTCACATTATTTTTGATTTCACAGAGAACACCAGGGTTTGTCTTATTGTCTGAGATTTATTATGCTTCAGTGGGGACTATGGCTTCCAACATTATGTTTTGTTGTTATTGTTATGTTGTTGTATTTTATTGTTGTGTTGTATTGTATGTAGTATTTTGTTGTTGTAGTAAATGTGTTTGTGCCTTTTGGAAGAAAAGACCTTAAACAGACTAGACACAGCAGTGACAATATGGGTGAGATGTGAAAATAACAAAGCGCTCATTGCGCTCATGTTTTTTTTGGGGGCCAGTGATTATGAAAAGTTTTGGAAATTATGTATGTAAATTCTTTTATGATTAACTGTTGAATAAAGAGCTATAATAAAAAACAAATAACATAATTTACATGTGTTACATGATAAAGAAACCTATCATAATGTTTTACTTCTGTAATGGGTGTCTTGTGCAATGAGATTTATTTTAATTGCATAAACCTGATCTTCATTAGTGTATTAAATCATAGACGTAACATACTGCTAAAGTGATCCTAAGTCACTCTTGGACCAACAAACGAAGTCTGTACAACAGAAAACACTGCTAAATGCCAAATGTCCCAAATATGTCATCATAATCTAAAAAATTGGTCAACTACACTAGAAATTGCTGACCAGACTAGCAACACAAATCTATTTTTTTTTTCACTCAATAAGCTTGGTTTATTTGTGCAGAAAACATAAGTAAACCAGAGCGTGTTGAAAACACCAGAAGGGTGGTGAAAAGAACAAATGACTACGTTTTTCATCAACTAATTAGAGCTTTGCCTCACTGTGTTTGTGTCTGTGTGTGCTTACTTGGCAAGCATTTCAGAGGGCGGCCGCAGAAGGTTTGGCCCCAGTCCCTCTGTCTCTCTCTCCCTCGTTCTTTCTCAGTTGCAGGCTGCACTGGTTAAATGGCCACCATGTGACTCCCGCATCATTAGCCGGACGGGGCCTGGAGGAGAGAGTGCATCCAGCCTTTGAAATCACACTCCAGTCTCCCAGCTCAGTCCCCCCACACCCTTCACAACTTACTTTTTCAAGTTTCTATTCACTTAAAAGAGAGAAAGAGAGAGTAAGTGAGAGAGAGAGAGAGAGAGAGCACTCCTCAGGAATAAAAAAAGCCAAGGATCCTGTTTTTTAATCTGAAGAATGAGTGCTTTGCCATGAAGCCAGGCTCAAGAGTGAGTGCGTTGTGGGGCCACTGAGTGTATTAATATTTAAATTCCGATCCAGATAATCAATAGAAGAAGGGCACTTCTGTGTGCTGTTAGCCTCGTATGGGAGGCGATAATAGGGAGAAAAACCTCCTGATTAGCCTCTTTAGACACTCTCTGCTCTGTCTAGTGCTCAATACTTTAGCACTGATTATAACCTATTGAGGCAGAAAACTTAATCGAATATAACCTCTTTTGAATTCCTTGTTCCCTCAATAGAGTGTCAAAAAGAGCATTCAGCGGTTCGTGTAGCAAAAACGCTGGCCTGCCCAAATTGTCCCGCGTTTCTTCTTTGCATATGGTGTGCGAGAAGGGAGAAAAAAATTAAAAAGGCGAAAATCTGCACCCTTTATGTGCAAAGATAATGCGCTGATATGGATGCCATAACGGGCATCAATGGGGGAACTTATATTTTATTCTTCTTTTCAGTGTACATAAAAATCCCCAGCTTAGTCCTTTTTGTCTTCTGAATGCTTTGAACTCCTTTCAGCCTTCAGGGGGACTTTTTGTGCTTTAGACTGTGGTGTGCATTCACTGTAAAAGAACTCAATGCCGCAAGACGTCCACAAGCAAAACTGCGAGTGTCTTAGGCCGGACCACACATCTAAGGCATTTGCATAATTTAAGGAAGGGAGAGAGAGAGAGAGAAAAGAAGAAAAGAGAGAGAGAGTAAGTCTGGAGAAAGGGACTTGTTCATTTGAAATGAGTAGTGAAGCATTGCTGCATACCTCCCTCGACCTGTAGGGTTAACCGGTGCAAGTCTCAGTCAAAAACGTGCTAACAACTGTTGAAACGAAACGTCTTGGGATGCAGACTTCTTGAGAGGGGCTGGGGGTCTTTGGCTATTGTTCCTGCCACAGTCGCGGCATCATCGGTGGGGATCGGACAAGAAGAATAACAACGAGAAGACGCGGACAAAGAGCAGAAGGAAGAAAAAAAGAGGCCTTGGTGGGCAGCGTAAGCTCCGGGGAGGATAATATCTCGTTTGAAGAGCCAGGAGGAGAGGAGGAACAGAAGGAGCTGAAGTAGTCGTTGTGTGGGTCTTGAAAGGGAGGAAGGCCAACGTTGAACTGCTCAGTTCATTTTCCAGCTCAGTGGCCGACGTAAAGCCATCTGGGCCAGCTGCTAACAAGATTGGGCCTGAAGTTTACCTCCACAATGACCTAATCAGATTAAGAGCAACAGAGATCAAATAATGACCCAGCTTTGGGGCAAGTTCAGCAAGGCCCTTGATTGAGATGTGTGGTCCTTGAGAATCTTTTTCTTAAAACAAAAATAAATATGAAGTTATCAAATTTTTTTGTGTTTGTGTCTGTGTGTGCATTAAGGTAATATCTTGGCTGGTTATTATGAAGTAGCAAATCTCATTGTCATTCTTGTTGTGCATAAGCAGGAAAGAGCTGCACACTTAAGAAAGATTTTGGAAATCTTCAATCTTGAGATTGTCTTAAAAATGAAGCACACTACACCCCCCCCCCCCCCCCCCCCCCCCCCCCAACAAAAAAAAAACAGTTGCAAAAGCAGAATGAAAGCTTAAAGTAATTACTACACCGCAGTCGGGATGCTCTGGGGAGGCGCACCGCACCGATTTCCTGAGATTTCACTGGAGTGAGAGAAAGAGAGAGACGGAAACGAGCAACAGGGGAACGTGGGGTGGCACAGAGAGGAGGCACAATGACTCCGGTAAGGGATATGATTAGGAAGTTTTCACTGTTTTGTTTTCTCCCCCCACCCTCTCTCTCTCTCTCCTTCTCTGTCCATAGTGAAGGGAGAAACGGGATTAAAGAGGGAAGCACCCAAACATGATTGTCTGGCAGCAGATGGTGCGCACTGCTTCACCTTTGAGAGGAGTTAATTAAGCCGCCATATTGAGCCAATCCAGGGGAGAAAATGTAGATGAATATTGAGCAATCGAAACACTGCATCTCTTTTGCAAGCCTCTCCAGACTAGGGGATTGTGGAACTCTATTGAGCGAGTGTGTAGGGGGTGTGTGGGTTAGTTAGAGATGGAGGGAGTCTGAATTATGGTGTGTGTATGTGTGTGTGTGTGTGAGAGAGAGAGAGAGGGAGAGAGAATGAGCTATTAATTCATGGCCAGGCCTCAGGACCCTTCCCACGTCTGCACTGCTGAAAGCAACAGGCTGCGGGTGGGGTTCAGCCCCCAGTAAATGGTGCTCGCCAGGCTGCCTAGCCCAATGAAAGCGGCCTGGCCAGCTTGGGTCTTCTGGGGGATATTAAATGGGTGAAGGGGACAGCAGGGGTGGAAGTGGGCTGTGGAGGTGGCTGCTAGTTGCTGATCTTACACCATTGAGACCCGCAAAGAAAAGACCACTCACTGTTTGTTTTCATCTGTTATTGTTCAAAAAGTTATTCCAACAAGTGACCTTACAATGTGTTTAAACTACAGTATAGCATTGTCAGCATGTTTGGAACACAAAGAAACACATTTGTACAAAATGAAAGTTTTCTGAATTATGTATAGATGACAGAAAGAAAGAGTTTAAGAAAGAGAGTAAATTCTTGCAGTGTTGGCTGCAGGCAAAAGCTTTCTTTTTCTCTGCGGTGTTTTATTGGAAGGCAAGTGGGGAAGCTGGATTAAGAAAGCCAAGTGAAATCAAAATAACAAAATAGTGTTCAAAGTGCCCAACATGGTGGAGGGGACCTGCTGAGCCCAATATAAAAGTAGGGGTTAAGCTTATTGTGAACCCGCTCTGTTACGTTCCAGAGGTGGACATTACATATGATTAGAGGACCTCCGATGGGGTGGTGGGGGTCCTGTCGAGGCACTTCCGCTCCAGATGAGCATTGCTAATTTCTTTGCCCCCCAAGTCCATGGCAGCAGTTGCCATGCCAAAAGACCTCAATTTTCTCCATGTTTGATGCTTAGCATGTATCCAACCCAGTCTCTCTCTTCTTTCACCTTCCCTTTTTCTCTCACTCACTTTCTTCCTCTTTTTTTAAAAAAGGTGATTCAATCTTAAACCACCCACTTTAGCCATTTCCGCAAAAGTTTAATCCAGCTTAGTGAATTTCTGAGTTTCCAGGCACCTGTTTTAAAAAGGGTTTCTTGCTGTGGAGAAAATAAGATGTGTTTCTGAATGACTTCATCGATTTTCCATAGCCTTGATTTTCTCTCTCAGTACAATACTGTGAAGGATTGAGATGGGATGAAACAACACGTAATTCTCCAAAGATTACCTTTATTTCATTATATTTAACAGTGCCTTTATTATAATATTGGTCCATGGTGCTTTACGGCAAAGAGCATGTAAAAGAAACATGACCAAGGAAGTTAGTCTAGATAGAAACCTTAGGCAGATGGCTCAATAGGCCATCACATCTGACATGGGTTATGCTGGAGGTGGTTGTCAAAAACGTAGTGTGAGCCAAACATAATGTTAAAAGTCAAAGAGTGAGATCAATCATGAGGATAACATTAGGTGAATTTAATTGTAACAGGGTCAGTCGTCCTGGCATGGGTCTTGTGAGGATGTTACAGTCCACTGAAGGGAGCTGATAAGAAGTCAAGCAGTGGAGGGCATAGATGACACTCAGCAGACATGACCATGGTGGGACAGAGAAAGCAAAGGGGTTAGCCCAGTCTAGGTGATTCACTCTTCATTAACCATATTCATTGTATGAGCATATACACAGAGTAAACAGGACTAAAATATCATTGTAAAACACTGACGTATACTATAGTGTATTTATATATACACATACAACATGGTGAGTGTTCTGGCCCTGACATTTCACTAATTTACTAAGACACTTACTCAATTAACAAAAACACGACTAAACATAAGAGCAAACTCAGACATGAGATGCCAGCAGCAGAAGCAGCAAACATGAGACACCCGACATGAGACAATGAACCAACAAGGACTGAACAAACACAGGGGTTTAAATACAAGAGGTGATTAAGGAACAAGACACAGGTGTGACAAGGCAGGGCTAACTAATGATACAATAATCACAAGACAAGACAGACTGCAGGTGAGGGGTGGAACCAGGGAACTGATTGACACTGGAGGGAAGACAGAATCACATGACCACATCAGGAAGAGAACAGGGAAAGACCAGAGCCTGTCTACGGGGAGCCGGTCCACTCTCTATTAACTCCATTGTACCGGATTTTGCATGCAATCTGTTGAAATTCCGCTAGTTTTGCTGTTGAGCAAGTGAAAAATGAATTGTGGTCTATGGAGCTAAGCAGCTAAAACTCGTTGTCACAGTTGACAACTTAATTTCTTAATGTACATTGTGGTAGTAGCTACCTGAGTATAAATTTTCCACTAGAAATGAAATAAAAAGTCACTCATGTCCTTTCTGCTTTTCATAGGATGGGCTGCTTTCCGTGTAACATGCTAGAATTTAGCTCATGGATGCTGGTTGGTCAGCGAGAAATCACGACCGATTATGACCGTCATGAAGGTGAACCAGGCACCAGCTGCCGACTGTCACAGAGGCAGAAAGTAGCGATTGCCGTAAAGTGGTTCGCTTTTGTGTCGCGTAACATGTAAACTTTAAAAGGGTTTTTAGGAATAACAACATCCATTAATGCAATTTTAGGAGAAAAACTTATATTAAGACAAATGTGGTATTGGGGGGTGCAGCTCCATTGCCACCCAGTTGCCACCTGGACGGATTCTGAGGGCGTATTCACACCTGCACTGTTTGGTCCACTTTAAACGGACTAGAGTTCGTTTCCCACGTTGGTCCGGACCTTTTGTGCAGGTGTGAATACAACAAACGAATCCTGGTGCGGACCAAACAACCGGACCGAGACCCACTTTTTGAGGTGGTCTCGGTCCGCTTCCAAACGGACTCTGGTGCTCAAGTCTTTTCTGTCCAATGGGAGCAGCGATCGGCACACACGTGGATATGTGCATACAGAAGAAAGTTCGCTTCCAAAAAGTACAGTGTGAATGCAAACCGCACCAAATGAAAAAAAAATAGTCCGCTAATGATCCGGACCAAACAAGTGGACCAAAGGACTTTTCAGGTGTGAATACACCCTGAGAGTGAACATTCTCCCCATATTGAAAATTCTCTGGAAAGACACACATGGCAGGAATGACAGGATCACATGACAACAAAAACCAGGAACTAAAACAGGAAGCACATGATACAAAGACACCAGGAACTGAAACAGGAAGGAAACAAGGCTAGCACAACTTAACTAAGGCCCCAGTTACACGGAAATGATCTGCACCAAAAATGCAAAAGTACCGTTTCATTCTCACTTTTAACTCCGTGTTTAGACGAGCGTTTTGCATACAGACGGAAATGCAAAAGTATGTGATATTTTCTATTTTTCGATGCAGCATACACGCCAGATGGCTAGGTGGCAACAGCAGCAAGACCAAGCTTCTGCGTCAGGTCTCTACTTCTCTTAGCGTGCGGCGCAATTAAAAATAAATGTCATGGTGAAAGTTTGCCATTAATCTCCGATCTGCATTACTCTCAAGCGTCAGTCTTGTAACTTGCTGGAAAAACTAGTGCTGCACTAGTGAATGTCCATCGCAGGATCGCCATTTTGCTTTTATAGCACTGGGGCATGTCACTATGCGAGGAGAAACTAAGTTTTGCGTTTTCAATGATTTACACGATGACAGAAGAGTGGAGCGTTTTCAAGTTTTCCACTCTGGAGGGGGTTTTAATTTTTTTTGCGTTTTCAACCTCCAAAAACTATGTTTCCGTCTAAACGATAGGGCGAAACTATATAATATTTTGCGTTTTTCACCCCGGAGCGTTGCCGTGTAAACGGGGTCTAAAACACAAAACACCCCAACTTATTGAGATTAGTTGTCTGCATATGAGTTGAAATATATGTTTTCTCATATGTCAGGAGCCCCAGCACTATATTGATTAACAATTAGCCATTTTTTTTTTAGATAAATACTTTATTAACAGATGTCTTGAAAAGTTTAGGTACATGCCCTACTATGAGTGAGTCATTTATAGTTGTAAATATTGTCTCAGCCGGTGTAGATTTGTAGGGATTGGATAAAGGCTTTAGTTGAGATCACTTTTAATAGATTGTTGGGTGTAAATGAATCAAGGTATGCCACCGATCAACTGAAACTTGTTGTAATTATCATTTAGGTCCCAACTTGTTTTGAGGTTTCACGGATCTTGTTACAGCACAAATACTTAGTAATATTGTAAAGGCTACATCCCAACTATGTGTGTTCTTTTAAACTCAATAAATGTAAGATAGAAGATGGCATGAACACAGAGGGAGGTTAGAGTGGGAGAAAGAGAATACTCTGATGAGGTTAACCCAAACAACTCTCTTGTATTTGCATAGTGAGCGTTGAGACTTCTATGCCTGTTGACTGTTTATGCGTGATACCCTCTCTCCATTCACACACACACACACAGACACACACACACACACTCATTCAAAAGCCTTTGACGGTGTGCTATTGATCCGGTCTGCTCACACAAATCCTAAGAGATCAACTCTCTCATCCCTCTGTCACCACACCGAAAGAGCAGAATAGGCTTGAGCAGGAGGCAGTCTCCAGTCCTACCTCCTGCCTAAAAGAGGAAGAAAGCTCTCATTATGCAGCATTCCATTCCCTTCAAATTCTATTTGACTAACCTGGAGGAGGAAGGGGGTGAGCAGTGAATGTGAAAGTTCTTTTTTTTGGTCAGTATATGACTTAATGTCCAGGCATATTAGGTGCCAGGGGCCCTGACAGGTCTACTGATGTGTTGAGGGGGTGACCTTTCAAGGTGTGAAAATTAGAGCAGGTCTCTGTGGCCGCTGTAAAAACCTCATCATTCAGCCCAATTAAAGCACCGGCCTCTTCCACTCACCGAGCCGGCGGTGCACAAGTAAAACTGGTAATTACCACAAGATTACATTTCTTTTTCCTACCTTATCAGAACAAGTCCGATAAATTGAATCGGAGACCACACAGCAGGTACAGTACACTAGTCCGCTCAGAGTGTTTCATTTGTTCTGCAAAGACCTCATAATTGCATACAAGAATAGCAACTGATTTGGCTGTTTTATGCGCAACACTTACAGGGAACATACGCTGGAAGGTCAGACACTCTGGCATGCTTAAATAATTATTGCCTAAATTCAACACTTAATCAAGTTAGTGAGTGGCCTTACCAAAATAACAATCATTATAAATCTTGTTAAGGCATAGCACAAAAAAATCTTTTAAACTTTTCAAGATTCAGAATATACACCTGAGTACACTTAATGGCAGAAAAATTTATCTTTTCCTACTGCGATCCCCTCTTTGTCAACCTACATCAAAGGTAGCCTCCAGCCTTTTGCATCAGTAAAACAATCTACTAATTAGACACTGATTACTCACTGTATGCTTACCGCTGTAATGTGCATTCACAATTAATAACACACAGATTACTGTATTTACTTAACAGTATTTGAATGTATCTAACAGCTGGAAAGTAATCAAAGTTTATGTTTTAATTGCTTTCTATACCCTGGTTTTGACCCATGAAGCAATGGTCTGCTCCGCAAGCGAGCATGATTCATCTCTAATGTACAGAGCAGGAGTATTTGTCCTGGGGGAGCACTGGAGCTGCCCTGTCCCTCTGTGACCAGCCGTCTTTGTCCATCTCTGTCCTCAGGGCTCATTAGAGCTCTGCTCAGCGCAGCAGGGGGGGGGGGGGGGGGGCTTGGGGGGGGGGGGGGGCTCTGTAGGTGAGCTCTGCACCCACCACCACCAAAAGCTCCACCACCGCTTGCTGCTCCGTCAGCTGTAAATTGACAATACGGTTTTATGCCAATCTGGCAATCTCTCTCTCCCTTTCTCCTTTCTGTCTCTTGTTCACTCCCCCTCGCACGTTCTACTGAAGGCTAATGATGGGAGGGAAACTTGAAGGCCTTGCCTCGGACAGCTTTTAATGAGACCCCCCCATACTTTTTAAAGACCACAAAATGCCACCAATTTCTGCGCTGCCAATTTTCTCCCTGCACCGCAGCCCCTGAGAACCACCCTGGGAGAGGAAATATCATCACGTCGGCCAGGAAGTGGCCATAGCTAAAGAGGAAGCCGGCATGGGTCTCATCTCAGCGAGTGGTGAGAGATGCATTAAAATTCAGGAAATAATGGCTTTCTGTCATGTGCTCATCATGCCGTCCCTTTCCAACTTTTTCTTCTCATTTTTTTTTTCTAATTAAAGCAAAGAGAAAGAAGAAGTAGATTACTTTCAACACCTAGTGAGTGCTGAAGGAGAGAAAGAAACCAGGAGAGAGCAAGAGAGAGGAGGAGGAAGGTGGAGGAGGAAGGAGATGACAGGCTTCACCTTTTTCTGTAATTGTCCCTAACAAATGTCAGCTTTTGCACCAGGGCTGCTCACCCCATGCTCTTGATGATAAGCACCTTCATTATTCCTCCAGCCAGCCTTAAAAGCACATTTCATGTGTGAAACCAGCACTTGCTTTTTTTTCAGAGAGATTCAGGAAAGTTTCTTCTCCACAAGAGGGGGAAGAGAGGGATGGCCAGTTGTATAGATTTCAACTAATGATCAAACTGTGTTGAAAAGTGAGGAATTTACTAGTATATCTTTGGCGGTTTGTTTTTGATGCTATATGTCTAAGGAGATTATGAAGCAACCAATTAAGGGGGGACAATTGGGTGAAATTGTGTCGCTCCATATGCATTGTTTGTTATGGGCTGTCATTGTTTCATTTAAATAGACTCCATTTCAAAGTAGTTGTCTTTGATTGCTGCAGGATTGTGTCTCTTTCATAGCACTTTCTAAGACTCAGACATCTCCTTAACACTCAGCTTCTTTTCAAAACAGATCAGAAGCTTAAGGCCGCCCGTAATCTGTTTGCGCTCTTCACAAACCTAATTTAGATTTAATCGAAAGCAATCTGGATTGCCTGACTAGTTTTAACTAGCCATCGCATTGGAATGTGTTTGTGTGTGTGTGTTTAGGCATCTTTACCACACTGAATGTGTTGAGAAGACAAAAAAACCCAGTAGTCCTTTTGCAGCTTTAGGAAGATTTACAAAAGAATAACAAATCAGCCAGTTCTGCACCAAACCAAAAGCGTTTACACTGAGCATGCTCTTTGAAGGCTCAAAACTAATTAATATCAATATTAACTTTTTCACTGACTTTTTAGGATATTCACACATTCTCTAGGAGTAATGCCTTTCTATTGTCTATGAAGTAAATAGACAATGTAACAATACTGTAGCCTAACTGTTTCTGCTAACAAGTGATAGATGATAGATATCAAAAACTGAGAGTATTTATTAATGTATTGAGACGTGAAAGTGTACTGACAAAATACTGATATTTGGAAATATGGCTGATGTATTCTTCAACCATCGGAATTGTAAAATGGGTAAAAGCTCAAATTGATTCTGAATATAATTGTAATAATGATTCTGAATATAATTGTAATAATGATTCTGAATATAATGTAATAGAACAATCATATCAAAGTCCTGTTTGTGTAACCTGGTTATCAAATCTATCTACTGAAATGCATCCCAAACACCAGCATAAATACAAGGCCCAGCCCTTTGCGACTTCCTGAGGGATCATTCTCCTTAGCACTAATATTTGGGCTTTTCTAAAGACTGCTGAAGAGTACCATCTTCCCTGCTATCCTCCCATCCCAACCTAAAGCTGAATGGTGGAATTTTTGTATGCATGTGTCTCTATCTCTAGCTTAAGCCTTAACGTATGCCGCTGCAGACTGGAGACAGAGAGAAAGATAGGGATGTGCAGAGGAACGGAAGGAGAGAGGAGGAGTAGGAGGGAAACAAGTAGACACAGAGAGGGTTGGTGCTCCACTACACAGGAGAACAGACTCACAATCCCCAGAAGATTTGCAGAAGATGCGCCGACCCACACGAACAAAAAACGGAGCTGAGTAAACTTTACTGAACGAAAACCTTGGCTGTAATTCTGAAGCTGAGGGAGGCTGCTGGTGTGCAGCCCTGTTGTTTTTTTTAGCAGTTGTGTATGTGTTTATTCTGTGATGTGCTTTATTGGCAGCTGCGTGTGTTTTCGGCAGATGGCCGCATGCAGTAATGGGGCTACAGGCGGGCGGTCAGTGTGCACGCATGAGGCCTGTTGCTAGCACAGCTCATGGGTTGTCCGGCTAGCGGGAAATGCAAATGCATTTAAATAGTGGAATACAGAATACACTTGTGTGTGAGATTTTATAAGCTGGTGAAATGGTGTAAAAACTGACTAAATGCAGATGCTGCTGGGCTTGTTTTTTGTCCTGCTCACAACCCCCATCCTGTCTCTCTCTGTCTGTCTGCCCCCCCCCCCCCCCCCCCCCCCCCCCCCCGACCTCCTCTCTTTCCCTCTTTCTCTCTCTCTCTGTCTACCCATTCCCCCACCCTCTCCCTTGTCTTTTTTTAGTGCCAGCAAGAGGAGAAGTGCACATTTGTAGCTGGCAGGTAGTGGCGGGGCTACGCAGTGAAGCTATGATATGTGACATGTGTTCCAAGCGGTCTTTGTGAATCTCCCAAGGTCCTGTCATAGTTCCCGCTCAGTCAGTTAAGGGCTGTTATAGCCCACTTTAATCTCCCCCTATTTAGGGGATGATTTTATTGGCAAACACAAAGCTTCGAGACACTGCTGTCCAATACACTTACATGGACTCAGCCTCCATTTTTTGGAGTAAATAGTCTCATTTTTGTCTTTTTGTGTCTGTGATTTAGTCTTGAAAAATAGATCCTTCACCTACAACATCAGCAAATCACAATCTTTGAGTGCTATACTATTTGCATTGTATTGCATATGGGTTTGTTTACAGGATTCTTTTTCTCATGCTGTCTGAATTCTAAGTAGACAGAAACAAATTCTTGCTGGATAATTAACAAACAATGTTTTAGAGTTTTAACACATGGCCTGTGTTCTCCAATAGCAAAGTGTAAACCCCCAGCAATTAGCTAATTCCTCTCTTTTACATTCTAAATGGGCTCTGATTAACCCGGGGCTGGCTGGGTGGCCACTGGTGCCGTCTGATTGCAGGGGCTTGCATTACTCATTCAAGGTCATGTCATTGCTGGGGGCCAGTGTGGACCCGGGTCCTGTCTAATGTGCTTTATCTCAAGAGTTAAACGCACAAAAACACTCTGCTGTGGGTGCACACACACACACACACACACACACAGTACACACATTCCATCAGACACAAACACACACATACACAAAAATAGATGCACAAACACACACATAGCGACACAAGGGGTTTGGTGACATGGCCCCACTTTTGCAGCTGAGTTTTGCAAGCAATGCCTGTGTTTTTGCCCTCTGCTCTTTTTAAAAGAGTGTGCCGTGAGAGGGTCCCTCCTGTAGCATTTGACGAAGGATGAGGTTGAGGCTGGAGGTTGATGGGGGTTAGGCGGCCGCAAACATCCTTTTTTTCCCAGAGCGCAGAGAAGGTGTCAGGCCATGCGGAGCCTACATGACCTGTGTGCATGACATTCCACCGGGCACTTTTCTCAGACGCTCGCATTCGGATGGCTCCCAGGCCCCTAAGACAGCGGAAGGGGCATGGGCAGGCAGTGGGGGAGGTGCGGGCGATGGGTAAGGACTGGCGACACAAACAAGGGCACCAGGCTTCATTTTCCCGGCAGAGAAACCTGGAGGAGGGGGATGGGTGGGTGGGAATGTAGTTGTGGTCGAGCAGTTGGAGACCCTTTGGAAGACTACGGAGAGAGACAGAGAGAGAGAGAGAGAGTCTGTCTTTCTCCAGAGCCTGGGGCCCATAGCTGCTGAGTGAGGCAGTATGGCCCTGTGCTAATATTCCCTGACAGTAAATGTCATCAGAATTTAAATTACACTGCCACGCTCCAGTCGACCCACTCTTCTTGCAAGCAGCTCGGCCACCCTTAACCTATAGCAGGCCTACCACTAACATGGCCAGAGGATGCCTAATGTGTGTGTGTCTGTGTGTGTGGGTGTGTGTGAGAGAAAGATAAAGAGAGAGGGCAAAAGAGAAAATGCATACATGTGTGTTTATGAACATGCAAAGAATGATTTGAGTGCTGCTTTCTATTTTCCTTTTTTTTGTACTTTGAGATGTCTCATGGTTTGATAGCTCACAAGCTCAATTCGGATCTTGTCATGTATGCTTAGAGCGAGTGAGGGAACCCCCGACACCAGCGAATCAAGCAGGCCAGCACATGCACACAGACGGCTAATTTGCTGGAATTCAATTAGGGTGATCATTAGCGTTCCGGACAGATTTGCTGCACACTCAAACAAACGACCCCCCCCCCCCCCCCCCCCCCCCCACCACCACCACCACTCTCTCTCTCTCTTCCCTCTTGCTGAGGCAAAGGGAGGTTGACAGATGGGGTGAGAGAGGAAAAGACAGCACTGTGGCCTAACAGCTTTCTATAACCATCTTCTGTTGTTTTCTCTCTTTCAATCAAACATGCACACACACGCACACTTAACTGGGAAGGGCACTGCTTTTTATCAGCACCAAACACTCGCCTCTTATATATCCATACGATACTGAGAGAATTTTTTTTTCTAAATACAAAAACGAGTCCTATGAGTTTTGAGAGAAAAAAAAAACCTTGTTGATGCCATGGTTTTGCCCGTGTGAATAAGGAGAAGGTGCCACCGCGGCAAAGACCACGTGTTCTTCTCCAGGCCAAAACATCTAAGCCTGCGCCATCCACTGACAATAAACACGTCCGAGGGTTCACATTGTCATTTTTTATGAGTCTCAAGCACTCTGGTAAAAGAGCACAGCATCTCGCCGTGTCAATGACTCGACCTCTTTCCTCTGTTTATGTCCTGAGGTGGGTGGGTGTGTGTCGATGTGTGCACACAGGCGTACAGTAGTGACATCACCTCCTCCATCTTCCTTTAATCGCTCCCTTATTAGAGCTGACACAAGATGTATGTGAGGAGAAACACTCGTGTGTCTGATCAGAGGTCATAGGCCTGTGAATAAACATATACGTAGATTTGATAACAACAGAGTAAGGAGATGGAATTAAGCCCTTACCTGATTAATAACAATAATAAGAAGATAGACTAAGGAAATGTATATGGTCTTTTTTCCTCCTTTATCAACAAATGCATTCATGACATTGATTGGGCATTTTTGATGCATTTTTTAAAGTTCAAAAGAAAATCACATATACCATGAAATGGAAATGGGATTTATTTTTTAAGTAGTAAAATCTTATAGTAATATCTTACTTACAATACCTAAAAATTGTAATCTTGTTTTTTTATTATGAAATTGTATTACAGTAGTAGACCAGGAAAGGAGCTGTGATACTGGTGAAAAGAGCATGCATTACCCTTCAAGGAATAGGCCACCCCAAAACGAAATTTAGTCTCTTACCATATTCCCCTGAGTTGGATAAGTGAGCAAAAGTGTTATTCATTCAGCCCCGTGGTTGTCCGTATCCAGAAGAGCAGCGTTAGCTTAGCTTAACATAGAACGCTGTAATTGGGAGTTGCCACTTAGCCAGTCGTTCTCAAAATAGTCATAAACTCGAGATTTTTCCTAATTTCGTTGTTTCACCTGTACATTCAAACCGAGTACAAATGCCAATGGCATTATCACAAAGGGTGAAACAACAAAATTAGGATAAATCTCAAGTTTATGACTATTTTGAGAACGACTGGCTAAGTGGCAACTCCCAATTACAGCGTTCTATGTTAAGCTAAGCTAACGCTGCGCTTCTGGATACGGACAACCACGGGGCTGAATGAAAAACACTTTTGCTTACTTTTCCAATTCAAGGGAATATGGTAAGAGACTAAATTTAGTTTTGGGGTGGCCTATTCCTTTAAGAGGGAGCTGGTCATTTTTATAAACTTTAGGAAGTTTTCCTAACAATGTTCTGGTCACTTATAATTAGACACAATATGTTGCAAGTCTCCACCATGATAATGAGAGTGAACTTCCATGAATGGACACTGAGTTGAAAGCTGGACACATTGGGAAACATTGGAAGCTTGTTATAAATAGTGAGCGATTTGAATCACCTTTAGCTGAATGAGTATTAATAAGCCAAGTGACCTTTTCCACAGACTCTACACTGACCATTAGACTACTGTGGTGAAGGCTTGGCCTGAACCTAAGGACCCACACAGCACTGAGTTCAGGCCTTAGTGCCACTGACTGCCATAAACAATTGGCTTCATTAAGAGGAGTCTACTGTCTTACTTCTCTTGCACCCTAAATTTTTAGGACAGACCAGGATGACTGATCTGAGCTCAGTTTGCTCTCTCCAAAATGACCTTTCTAATACTCACTAACGAGACATCCAAACTGACGCTGGGTCACTTTATCATGGTTTACCAGATAATTCAACCGAAGAGTATTGTGGTCAATGTGAAGTTTTTGATGCTAAAGTCACACAGACATGAGGAGTCCAGTCAATGAAATGCTCATTGTTACGCATTGACCATTCACACAGAGTCTGTCTTATATTTGCCAATCTAACCTGAGCGCCTGTGGGTCACTGGGGAGCGAGGGCAAGAGCCCATTCTCATTCCTTCCCCCCAGGGTCTTACAGTGTGCGCAGTGGGAAGAGGGAAGCAGTTATTAGACTTTTTATAAATGGAGAGAAGAAACAGACATGTCAGATAGGATTTTGCTCCCCACTGCAAGAAGCCATGTGCTCCTTTTTTTTTCAGCCGTGCGGATGGGAGCACCCAATGCAGGAGAAAAAGTGGCTGCATTAGGACCGATAAACTTCAAAAACTCAAGAGGCGGCTTTCCAGCCGCGCTGGGTTTCGAGCAACGCGCTTCCTGACACCCCTGGGACGTGGGCCCAAAACGGATTTGTTTAATGCTCTTTAAGTCGTGTCTCTGGAGGTACGCACGGCTGTCTTGCCAAGTTGCCCGTCCTGCAAAGTCGCCACGCCAGAGATGTCAGGTCAAATCTGGACCGTGGCTCCGCCTTGCATCGAAATAGCCCTTTCCCTCGCTTCACTCTCATTCAGTAACCCCCCTACAGACACACACAGACCACTTAGCAATAGGAAAATACACTTTGTTCTAGGCATAAGGGCTGTTGTTGTTTTTTCCCCCCCTTTTTCCTTCTTAGCTCTGAAAAAAGTGCAGCGAGTGTCCAGGGCACCGAGTGTGAAGCTCATATTTTGATTTGTAATTTTCTGTTCCAAATATGTGTTTTGTTTACAGAAAGTGTGTGTATGGGAAAAGGGGGAGGTGAGGAGAATAGGGAGACGAGAGGTGGTGGTGGTAGTGAGTAGGGGGGTGGTGTGTGTTTGTGTGTGTTGGGGGCGGGGGGCAAGCGCTTCACTGGGAATCCAAGCATGAAGTGGAAAAAATATGATTCTGATGGAGCGTGAGTGGTCAGTTAGAGATGTGTGTTTTCCCTCCCTATTTAGACTATCCTGAGGTCATTTTTTTATTCCTTTATCTCCCCTCCCTCCATCCCGCCCCATCATTTCTCATCGCAACTGTCTTGTATGGGGGGTTTGTATGGGGGGTCTTGTATGGGGGGTTTGGAGAGTTCCTACACACACGACGCTGACATAATGTACTAAAGGGGAAATGAAGAGAGACTAATCATAGTTTGTATATTTTGCATATTCCTTTCTTTGCTTTACCCAGGAACTATATTGATTGTCTTTCTTTTTCTCTCCACCTGTCACTCTATGAGGCTGCAGTAAAGACAGTTAGATGATTTATGATGGTAAGGTTGAGGGAGGAACAGGAGGAAGAGAAGGTAATGAGGATCCATACTTTGTCAAGTGCTGTAAGGAGCGAATGTCCTGGAGTGATGCCTGCACTGCTGCCCATGACGGAGAGCAGAGGGTTGTCTCTGATGCCCGGGGGGCATTTAGATAAGTTTGCCTGATGCCGTCGGTTGGCATCCTTGTGCAGTCTTTGTGCTCGCTCTGGGGGGGCAGAACGTGATCTGATCAATCTATGGACCCTGGATGTGCATGCATGTAGAGTGTGTGTTGGGGAGGGGTGGGTTAGGTGGAAAGGTCAAAGGTCACAAGGGTGTTGCATATGTGTGTTAGAGCCATACTTGCCTCAGAATGAGGTTAGTAAATGCATTGCCCGGAAAGACAGAACGTTTTTTTGTTGTTTGTTCCTTTTCAAAAGGGGGAAGAGAGGTTGGGGTATTCAGAACATTTATGGGAGTAGGGTGAGATCCCATGGAACAGCTTCAGCCTAAATGAAGAACAAACCCTTCTCCCTCTGGGCCATAAGCTGCTGGTCTGGATAGAATGGAGAGGTTTTCAAAGTCAAAGTCAGTTTTATTTGTCAATTTCTTCAAATGTACTTGACATACAAAGGAATCGAAATTACGTTTCACACTTGTCCGTGTAGACGTTGACAACAATAAAGTGCAAGATGCACAACAAGAACAGTTCTAAACATTAAGGTAAGGCCACACCAATAAAATTAGTTGGTTCTCTGATTTTTTCAGGTAAAATATGGAGCGAGCGAGCAAAATAAAAATAAAAAAATGTTCTGCAATGTTCTGAAGGTAAATTAGCACATTCACAGTTAATGTTCATTAAAGATATTTACTCATGTGATTAGGAAAAACTAAATGTGGCCTAATTTATAAACTTAACTTTCACACCTCACAGCACGCTTTTTGTCATGCAGGTTTTAGGCAATGTACAAAAATTCATAATTCTGTCATTCTATGTTATGTAAAGGTTTGATGGTTTGTCATTTATTTAAGAGTTTGTGAATCTAAGCACCAAGCAGGCTGGCTGTGGCATAGAGGTATGACATATAATGTAGACTAACTCCTGTAGCCTACGTTCAAACTCATTTTGTCACAGTTCGTCACAGGGAATTAGAACGTCAAAATCGCATTGATTCACCAGATAGCAATTAGATAGTGACTAAAACTCAGTGATCAGCGCAGAGGAGATAAATATTCATCAACGTGCAGTCACGTGAATCTAGAAAAAAATAAGATTTTTTTGCATTTTGCATGAGAAACAGAAGCGTGTGTGTGCGCGTGCATGAGGATGTGAGTGTGTAGGTATATGCTATTCATTTATTTATTGATTGATTTTGATGGCGAAACACTTTGAATGTTTTTTTTTCGCCTCCCAATCAATGAAATATCAAACTTGCCTCCACAGAGTTGCACAAGCAGACTGCTCTCGGCACCGTGAGTACAACTGCGCAAAGTTCTCATCCTCTTTAATTTCAATGCACTTGTCAAATGTTTTTGTCTTCTGATCAAATATTCTAATAATTGCAAACACAGGCCTAGCAGAATTCCGTTCCACTGGCATCTTTCCTCATATCATGTCTCTTGCGCTCTGAAGTGAAAGGCGCGAACGCAGCATGCTGTCTTTTTCAGTCACAGTGTTTTTTATATTTGTGTGAGTTCGAATTCAATTTTATTTTTATTTCATTTTGCATTTTTTTCAAGCGGCGAATCCGAGAACCAATTAATTTTATTGGTGTGGCCTAATGTTAATTAAAAAAAAGTGCAAGTAGGCTTAGGGCATCATACATAGGTACATACAGGAGATAACAAGACAAGACATAACTTATAGTAAGTGTTCCAACAATGTACACTGGGAAGAAGTATACTAGTCTACTTGAGGTAGTCCCAGGTTGTGATTGGTAAGGTTTTTTAGTGCAACACCAGATTGTAGCAGCAGTAGTAGTAATATAAATAGTGGTAGAAAGAATACTAAAATATATAACAGCAGGTGTGTGCAATTTGAGTTCATATTCCTAGTTGGCCAATCAGATACAGTCTCAACACTTTGAAGCTCCCTATACTCGATACTATACTAGATGGCTAATCAGTTACAGTGGTAAAAACTTCACTACCGTTGACACTACATCACTACCGTCAACTGCATTTATAACCAGACAGGCACTAAAAGACCACAGAGGTTGAGGTAGATATTTTGCATGAGAGAAAAGGTGGTCGTGGTGCTGGTAGTCGTGTTGTTTTTGTGTGCTGCCGTGGGGGTTTCCATCTCCTCGCCTTCTCTCAACACCTGGAGCTCTGGCACTTTGTGCCTCATCTGTGGCCTAAACATTTCCTTTGTGGCGCCCGAGGAGGTCGGTGTGGCGAGGACAGCTGAGCGGGGAGGACAGCAAACACGGTGTGACAATGACGCCCCAACCCACCTCCCTCTGCCTGGGTCTCTACCTCTCCACCAATGCCCCTCCGCCCCCAATCCCCTACCGTGGGCGCTTGCTCCAGCCGTACGCCAGGTTAATGTTTCTGTACAGGCCGTCACAAGCCAAGCACACTCACCATGACTGATGCTGCGCCTCGGTTCTTTCAGGCAAGCGAGAGAGAACAAAGAATTTCTCTTGATTCCCCCCCCCCCCTTGTTGTTGTTCAGTGGATTGGTGCCTGAGGAGGCTACAAAAACATGCACAAATGGAAATGCCCTTGTTTCGAGACCTTTCACCTCGGTCACAGCTATATATTTCATGCTCAGATGGGCACAGTTTATTTAACTCTGGCCACTTCTTTATCCAGGTGAGTGGTGCAGGTAAGTGAATGTGACCAGTTATAGACAAACTCAGCACTCAATTTACCTAATTTGGAAACATGGTTATTGATGCTAACTTATTTTTATCCTGATAAATAGATCAGTGGTTACTTTTTTTTACTTTGGTGAAACAAGCAAAGCTGTCCACATTCCAGATCTATTTTATTCTATTATTCTTTGTCTTTGAGTCAGACACAGCTGTAATGGGCTGGATAATATCTACTCTGCATGCTATCACATGTATGGCTGTAAACGTTTTTTTTTTTCATATCCTGAAATGTCTGTAGCCCCTTGAGACAGTAAAAATGTCCCTTAGAGATGGAAAATCTATGGTGATGGTGAATGTCTGTGTGTGTTAAGATGCCTTGTTAAGAGCATTTATCGTGTGATGGTGTCACATCACTCAGTTCACATGAAGGAGGCTACTGAAGGGGAATGGACGCTCAAAAACCTTCGGGTGTGTTATTTCTGCCTCTCTGGTCTGGCCTGAACCACTCAGAAGTAGTTGCTTCATTGAAGAGCGAGCGGCTTCAACCGTCCGCTTCCTCTGAACGCGGCAAATTTATGCCGGAGCTCAGTGAACACTTGCCACTCCCGGGCCCTTGGCACACATACACCCATTTACTCGCCCTGCCAAATGTGTCCATCCATGACCCTCCATCTCTTCCTTCCATTTGACTAGGAGCTCGTTTTATTCCAGTGCAGATTAGCATATTACCTTTTGCGTTTGGCCCGACACGCTGCCATTTGACCACGCGCTGGGTGAGATGAGTGGTCATTTAGTCCACATATGGAGCAGCAGTGGCGCAAGAACAAATGGAGTTTATGTGCTTTGCTGCGTGTGAAACTGCATGCAGTTTGCTCTTTCCCATCGTGTGGTTCCAGAATTATTCAGCCAAGATTAAATGGAGAATAAGAATAAGCTACCTTCTGCAACTACTACTACTACTACTACTACTACTACTACTACTACTTCTCCTACTACTGCAACAACTGTGTATTAGAAACAACTTTTTGTAATTTATGAAATGTAGTATATTCATATGATTTTAATGTAGGGCATCGTGAAATGATAAAATGATTGTTATGTATGATGTCATGAAGTCACTGATGTTGTGTCAAATGATGATCGTAAATTGCAGACAGGCCCCCTCCCCCAAATGCAGTGATGCTCTCAGGGGCTGGAGGGCTGGGGAGGTGAAATGGACCGAGTGCTGCTCTGCTCCTCATCACTCTGGGAGGTGGCGCTGGGCAGTGATGAGCACCCTGTCCAGTGGGCCGAAAATGCCCCTCCGTGCGCTGATTATCTCACAGCGCCGTTTTATGCCATTTTGTGCTTCTGCTCCACTCAAAGCTCATCCGTTTACCGCTCAAATGGCTAAATAGAAAGAGAAAGGCAGAGAACAAGGCAGACAGTGAACGAGAGACTTCTGGAAGCATTACGGGACGGACTTGTGTTTACCCAATTTAAAGTGACATCTCTTTCTGCTTCATAAATTACTCATCAAACGTCGCACAGTATTCTGCTCCATATTCTGGAGCTGAACTCACAAATGTTATAGCCTTGTATTCAACTGTGTAATGCATCTATCTGGCTTTTGTAAAAGGATTAAAAATGTGCCTGTTTGGTATGAAAATCAAAGCCCATTCTGTTTTCCCTCCCCAGTTGCACATTTTAACCTCCATTTTGTGCTCCTGAGAGGCAGCTATTCCTCACGCTGTCGACATAACTCATAGCTGACAGCTTTTGAAAATAGAAAACCATTTCTTACACTTTACAGATGTTTTTTTATTCATTTTTTTATCTCCTTCATCCTCCTCTTTCTCTTTCCTGGGATGTTTATGAACTTGTCAACAAAAAAAATAAAAGCAAATGATGGTTTTGAGCGAGGCGTCTGGGGAACGCAAGTGAGGGAAAGCACAGCACGACACTGCAAAGGCGGAGGCTAGCGATGTTAGCCTTTTTCATTTAACTATAATACTGAGTCAAATTGCTTTAGGGATAAAGGTGGTCTCACAACAGAATGTTTTTCACCGGCTATCCGTGGACATTGGAGCACTTTCTTCATCTTTTTTTCCTCCCCCAGTGTCTATCCTCTCTGGAGAAGTGTCAGGTATTAAAGAGGGGAAATATATGCCAGGGCACAGCTTCTCTGATGCTGTCCTGGCTTTAAGTTGCTTAACAGTTTAGATGACACTTTGAAAGTGAGATTCCTACACTCTCCAGCTCATTGTCCTCTTGTTTATCGACTCCGCTGATCCAGCGCTCTAATCTGTTTAGTCTTAACTTAAGTTGGCGGCGTTGACACCTCGGTGTCTTTTAACACTGAGATTCCTTTTTATTTCCCCCTCTTCTCTCTTGACGTGGACACCCACCACCACAACCACCCCCCAATTCCCCACACTCAATCCCTCCTTTCACTGCACGTAATATGCCATCTTGCTCTCTCTGGGCCCAGTAATTGAGTTTAGCTGAAGTTTAAATAGCTTAAAGGACAGAGAATACAGATGGGCAACTGCGTGATTAACGCAAACTCCAGCCTGATGCCCTCTGTGTCCAGGGCTGGGATTAGGATATTATGGAGGGGAGAGTGACAGAAACACCCACCCCAACCTCAGCCCAATCCCTCCGCCCCCTTTTTTTTAAGGGGAGGGGTGGGGTCACTTTATTTCTCCCCTCAATAACATTCTTTCACATATTAACTTAATACCACCCCAAGGTAGCTACTTTATCATGCAGAAGACCTTAATCCACTGCTGTTGAGTCCATCTCGTATGGGCTTTGATGCAGCTCCCCACACCCCCTCCCCCCTCCCCCACCACCACAACAACCACCCATACACGCCCCAAGCCCACCCTATTGCTCCCTCTCTCCTGCTCCTCCCTGCACCCTGGCAGCAGCAAGGCCTGTGTAAGACAAAGCACCCGTGACAGAGACAATCAGACGCAGCTCAGGCCACAGCGGAGGGAAAGAAAGGAGAGACAGAGAGGGAGAGAAAGAGAGAGAAAGCAACAACGTAAGAAGGGGCTTCATCCTTTTGGAGTGGAGCGAGAGAGCAGAAGAGGCATCGTTGAAGGCCATTAAGCACAAAAGGGGTGAGAGAAAGGGAGAAAAGGAGAGACAGAAACATCAAAGTAAGTGCGAGAGAGGGCACAGCGATACAGATGGAGAGAGGGTGCAGGAGAGAAAGAGAGAGTGAACGAGACAGACAAAAAAACTGAAAATGAGCTGTCTTCTTTTTTCTTTTGTCTAGGGTTTTGGCTTTTGGGGTGGGAGAAGAATGTGTCAAAGATTTCTCTGCATTTGGTGGCTGCCCATAAGGGTCTGGGTTCTTACTTATCTCCTTGTCCGCCACTTTATCTGGGCGCCACCTCTGACCTGGCCCTGAATGGGCCACACTGATACGAGGCGCGTAAGCCACTGGCGCGGCTTTCAGATGTCGGATTTCGCCAATTCGCCCTCCCCTCACCCCACCTCACTCTCCTCCACGGGGCCTTTAATGTGGCTGTTAGTGGCCTCGGTAGCCGAGCTGCTTTCGCCTCCCCCCCCCCCCCCCCCCCCACTGGCTTTGGTCACTCTCCCTGGGAAAAAAGATTAGGTGTCAAGCTGCCCCCTGCGTGGCCAAAAGCTCCAGAGAAGATCTAAAAGTTACAGGTTCTTGTTTTCGCTGTTTGATTCTTCCTCTTTCACCCCCTTTTTGCCTTTAGCTGTCCCGACATCCGCCTAAGATCCAGTGAAACTTGCTGTGAGTTTTCACAAGGCTTTGGAGAGGAGATTTTAAGGTCATGCAGGGAAGCTAAAAAAGAGGGGATTTAGGATTTGCTGCGAATGGAAATCACTGTAGATTGTAATCAATACATCTCTTTCACCGTGAGCAGATAGGGATTTTGTTGTGAGGTTTGGGATTGGATTCACCTTACATCTCATGTCTGCATGGAAACCAAATGAGGCTAGACACCACTCCAGAGAAATTCTTCTCCAAAAACAACTGTAGTAAGAATGTCACACTCTGTGGACAAGTCAGGCCTAAGGATGAGTTGATGGCATCCTTCTTTCTACTACAGAACAAACCACATAGATATGTGCACCATGACAAGACGTACAACTTAAAATCCA
This sequence comes from Limnothrissa miodon, assembly GCA_017657215.1. Classification (NCBI taxonomy): domain Eukaryota; kingdom Metazoa; phylum Chordata; class Actinopteri; order Clupeiformes; family Clupeidae; genus Limnothrissa; species Limnothrissa miodon. Next base: position 1,080,982 of record JAGFZM010000045.1, read on the forward strand.
CGAGCCATTGGACTGCATTCATTATGTAAAAAAATCGCTTGCCAGATCTTGCCATTCCCTGCCGCTGAGATAACTGGCCTTTTTTGCGTCTCCCGTGAGAGTCTGAATGGGCCCGATGAATGTGGTCAGCAGTCTGAACTTAAGCTGTCCATTTGATTGTCAGCGCAGCGGAGAGCCACTGATGGCCTTTCTGATCCTCCTAGCACTAACAGATGGTTGATGTGGCCCAGGCCCTGGTCTTGGGAATCCCCCCACCCACCACCACCCTCTTCTCCACAGCAGACAGAGGACTGGGTGTGTGGGGGGCAATCTCCAGTCACAGGCCCTAAGAAGACCATAAGCTTGAGCAGAGGAAAAGAAAGGGCCAGCGAGTGGTGCTAATTACTTGGAAGCCACACAGAAAGTGGCCCGCTGCAACTGACTGAAGTGGTTCACGTCCCTCCTTCCACAGATAAAAGGCATAGTATGAAAACATTTCATGTGTGTGTGGTGGTGCTGGGGTTTTGACAAAGGAGGGAAGATTAACATAATCTTTTTTTTAGGGTTGGGTGGAGGGTGTCTCAACCCCCACCATGTCTCCCAGTAAGGCTATCCATGTGTTATCTCTGTTCGCTCGTGTTCTTTCTTTTCCACGTCTTTTCTTACTTTCTTTTTCCTTCCCCTGTTAAGGAAGAGGTGTGCCATATCAGGTGTCATCGGTCTTTGTAGCCAAGCTCTTGACAGTTGTGTTTTTCTTTTGGTGCGTCTCTGATCACGCTTGTGGATGGTTGGGCCGCTGCTAGGCCCAATCAGGGTGGGCCGCGGTGAAACGAGTCATGCCGCTGACAGAGCCCCCTTCATGTTATGTCACTGTTAATCTCAGACGCACCCCCCCCCACACACACACACACACATGCGTCTCTTTCTTTTTCTGCTTCTGTCTTTCTCTCCCTCTCTTTTTCGTTTATGTGCCCTGGAAAGCTTGGCAGAAAGTGGAGCTCGGTTGTGAGAGGGTGTAAATACCCCCGCCTTCGTGTTTCTCCATATCAAAGTTCCAGCTCAAGTGTCTGTTTTCTGCCTAAGCGGTGCTGCTGCTGTACACACACATGCAAGCACACACACACACACACACTCACACTCGTGCACATACATGCACACACATTTATGACACTGAGTGAGACTTTTTCTTAAGTAACCACATCTGCCACCACCATTTTAGAGAGCCACTGGCATGCTTTACCATCTCTCTCTCTCTCTCTGTCTCTTTTTCTTTCTCTCTCTCTCTCTCCCTCACACACTTTTTTGTGTCTGTCCTGGAAACCTAGAGAGAGACAGATGACAGGGGCAGAAAGAGAGGCACTCGTGTGGCGTGGCTTAAACGCTACCTTTTTCTGGTTGCCTGTGCGACACGCCTTACACCAGGAGCCTGATCCACTTCCCTGCCCCGCCGTCTCTGTACGGTTTGTCTGTCTGTCTGCGTGTGTGAGTGTGTGTGTCATGCTGGATGCCGAGGCGTCGGTGGCTGAAAATGGTTTCAATTAGTGGAAGCGAGAGTGACAGGCGACGGCAGGGAAATCCCATCAATGGAGAACAATGGGGGCTGGGAGAGAGTGTCTCCCGTGTTCATTATCCAACCCTCTAACATCTGCCTCTCTCTAAAGAAGAGAGCGAAGTGAGACAGAGGGAGAGAGAAGAAGAGGGAGATGAAAAAACATAGAGCTGAAGGAAAGAGATAGAGAAAGTGAGCGAACTCTCTCTTTTTTTGGAGGGAAATTATACCGTCGTTTTTTTTGTCATCGTCATGGTTAGGCCTCTGCTCTGCTCTCCCTCTCTCTTTCTCCTTTAGCCCCCCACCCACCCCATCTTCTTTTCTCTCACTGTCTCGCTCCAAGCCAAAGGCATTTGAAGGCGACATGAAACTTGCTGGGTTTTGTAGCATCTGACATTTGAGACTGTTTTAGTTATTTTTCCATTAGATGAGAGGTTTTTTTTGTGTGTGACTGTGCTTGTCTGTGTGTTTGTGTGTGTGTGTGTGTCCTCTTCCTTCAGAGATTTACATATTTCCCTGATGTCACAGTGAACTCTGAGAGATGATTGGCTCCCTTTGTTTGCAGATCCAACACTCAAAAGCTCAAGGCAACATCACTGTTCTCGGTGACGGCTGAATCCACAGCAGCCGATGCTTTAGTCCTAATCGCAACGCTTTCCCTGATGTCAAACATCACTGTGACTTATTGTGACTTCTTTGAAAAAATATTTGCAACCAAAAAGAATCTGAAAAAGCGTAAGATAGCAGGATAGCACAGAGGGAAAAAAGTGCCTGCCATTCTATTTAGCAAACAGAATGGGGAAATATCTTTCACTGTTTATTTGTCCCACCCAAATATGTCACATCTTGATTTTTTTCCTGTCTACAAATTCTGTTGTGCATCCCCATTCCTTGTGACTTATTTTGTGTACTCTATGAGTGACTGGAAAACAAGTCTTCTGTACTTTATGTATAGGCATGCCTGTAGCTCTCACTTAGGAGTGATTGTGTGTATGTGTACAAATGTGTTTGTGTGCGAGCTTGTGCATTTGTGTGTGTGTTTGTGTGCATGGGTGTATCATGTGTCTGCCTGTATGGTTTTGTCAGGGCCCTGGTGTAGGCCTGAGGAGTGAGAGGGAGGCACAGATACAGACACACACACACACACACAGTATGTAACGTGTTTACCAAGGCTCCATGTCAATCATCTCCCCCCTGCACACACTACATGCCACAAAGGTCCCCCACTGCGCCTCTCACACACGCTCTCTCTATGATGGAAAACTACCAGACAAGAGGACATCATGGCTACCCTTTTCTTGTGCAATCAATAACATGATGCCAGGTGTGTTTATGCGCCATGCTCAATGCATTATTTGTCACACAGCAATCCTGTTCGGAGCATTTGCAAACATCTCTGTAATGCCTCTATAATACATCATGTATCTGTCAGTGTCAGCAAGCAGTCTATTATAATGAGTGGTAAATATGTAATAACATGTGTATAAACTAATTAGACAATAATAGTTAAAAACAAACTTGGAGAAGCAGTCTTGGAGTCTCATTTATAGAAAATATTCCTTTATGAGAATACAACTGTATTTTGCCAAAAACAGCTATTCTGTTGTCACTTACCATTTCTGTTGCCATTTCCACCATGTGTAATTCTGCATCTTCAGACGTATGCTGTTCCTCTCTGGGCCCTGAGTCCAGGGCAGCTCCCACTGTCCCCAATACCTCCGCCCAGCTTTAAGAGTCGTGGCATGTGAAGTGGCCCCTAATGCCCGGCTGGGGACATTAGCGCTCAGCTCACCCTTCACACGAAGCCGAGTATGAAAAATTGCAGCAGGTTCCACATGCTCAACTTGGCCTTTATGTCGATGGGGGTGTTGCGTCGAGGGCCAGGCCAAGCTGGCAGGCTGGCACTGGGGGATGGGGCCTCAACTGGTCCGGGGCACTGGCGAAGGTCGTTGGGAGATTAACCGGGCCGTGGTGCCAGGCCCTGGCGCAGGGAACAGAGGCTCCCCAGACAGACTGCCTCAGGGCTGGGTCCCCAAGCCCACCACTGCTGGCCCAGGACCTCCTGTAGTCTATGCAGAAAGAAAGGGTCATTGGCTGAGTCATTTGAGCGTGCTTACAAATGCACGCGCACACACACGCATGCACGCACACACACACACACATTCACCCCTCTCTGTATCTTTAAGAGTTGTGAACAGCACACATGCAATGATTATGCTAAATCTCTAATACTGGAGGGTATTGAATATCTGCTAAAGTTCATACGCACACAGGTGTGTGTTTTAATGGCCCACCATGAGCCCTAGTTCAAACACTCTCTTCTACTCAAAAATAAATGCAATAACTAACTTACTAACTTACCAGCCGAAAGAGCAGACGGAACATGACACAGCGAGACAAAAGACCTGTTGTGGTCTGGGCGGATGGGCGGGTGAAGTGGATGTGTGTGTTATGGTACAAAAGTGTGTGTGTGTGTGGAGTGGTGGAGAGAAAGATGTAAAATGTGATTGTGTCCGTTCCAGCATAAGTCAATTTGCATCTCCTCTCCTGGCTCCCCCGTGCTCACTCGTTTTGCCTTGGCTGGACTTCTGGGGGCCTCGCAGGCTTGTAGGAGCCTGGCAGACCAGCTGAATATTTCATCTGGGACAGTTGGGTGGGAGGGTCCACGACAACAAACAGCACTTACAGCTGTGTCAGCGTCAGATTCTACCCCTGAGCTTTGCCTTTCACACAGACATACTGAATGACAACACAATACAAAAAAGAAAAGAGGGAATAAGGAGACAGCGAAAGAGGAAAAAGTGAGTGCGAGAGAAAATGAACAAAAATTTATTACTATAGCAGTTGCTCTCATGAATGGATCCTGTCTCAAAAACCATCGTAACTTTCTCAAGATTGTAAAAATATATAGCAGTCTTGCTTGGTCTCTCGAGTTTTTTTTCTATATTTAAGTGTTCATACTTGCAAAGGTTTCAAAGATGGCCTTCTTAGAATCACAAAAAATGATTCTTGTTCTCTCCATTTCTCTGTCTCCCTCTCCTGCTTTGTCTGCTTTTCTACTGTGTTTCTACTTTTTTCTGTTTTCTTCTCTGCCCCCCTTCATTTTTTTCTCTCAGCCCTATGCTCCTACTGGCACTGGAGAGTTAATTAGTTCTGTCTCATCATAATTGGGCTCAGATCAGCTTGAAAAAACACCATTCCGGAGAAAGGAAACAAAAACGCTGCGCAGAGGGGGAGTTTTGTCGCTAGAGTGTTTTCCGCTACTGGGCACAAGTTGCAGTTCTAAGTGTGTACACACACACACACACACACACACACACACACACACATATTTATGAATATGTGCATACACACAAAAGGCACACACACACACACACCTGCACTCACACACATACATACTCAAAAAGCCTTATGTATTTTTCATCCCCCTTCGAAACAGTAATGGGAGCGAGCAGAAGTTCAGTGTTTGCGAACTGTCTAAATTAATTAGGCGCACTATCCATAATTGAGAGGCAAACGCATTGAAAATCGGTGTGCTTGGCTTCGCAGTTCAGTGACAAAGCATTTGAGAGCAGCGGGTGATTTTTCATGGTGTCCCTCGCTGGCACAGGGGCAACCTCACAGGTGGATGGCTGTGACAGAGTTTATTGGAGTGACTGTGTTAGTGGCAGGAGGTTTGATGAGAGATGTCAGACCTGGGATAGTGGCTTTGGAATTAGTTGAGAAGAAAGGGAAATCAAAGAGCTTCGGAACGGTAGTTTGTCGCTGTTTTCTTTCTTTCATAAGAATGCATCTGATACACAAATCATAACATCTTCATTCATTCAGCGCTAGGAAGAATGGAGGAATGGTGCTGAAGAGTTCAATTCTCTTGTGATACCATCTGCCATACCAATGCTAAGCTGCCTAAGCATTATACTTCACATGTACCTCAGCCATCCTCTGCTCTTAATCACAGTCTATTATAATGGTGCAGAACTACTAGCTAATAGCCTTGTCGCTACTCTGTTGGTTTACAGTAATTCCCACAATGTCACTAATGCAATTTATTAGTCAAGCGGCCTGCTAATCCCAGGGTCAGAATGGAGTAGCTCTAACCTGCCCTCCCTGGGACAGTGATCCGCTGGTAAGCCCAGGCCCGGGGATTGATATGTATCATGTCTTTGTGTAAGGACTCAACAGATGAAAGGCAAGAGGGTTAGTCCTCTTTAAGAGACTGAGGACAATGTGACGGAGCAGTGGGGCTCTGTGGATGGATGGGTGGATGGATGGATGGTGGTGGTGGAGGGGGGAGGGTGTTTTTTTGGCCACTAAGTCTCAGTGCATCCAGATGGGTTGTTTTGTTTGAAGGGGCTCTCTCACTTTGTCACACACAATGACAAGTTTGTGCCCATAACCCCCCCTCCTCCCCGCCAACACACACATACACACACACACACACACACACATCACCACCATCTTCTGCCATCCCGATCCCTCCTCCCTGTAAGCCTCCAGCCCTTCTCCACATTGTCAGGCTGTTAAGGAGATTGGCTTGGCATTTATTGCATCTGTAACTCTGTCATCTCAGCATATGAGTGTGTCTGTGTCAGGCAGCCAGCACTTACACACACAGACACACACATACACACACACACACACACAGACACAGAGACATACTGTACAGAGACATACGCACACAGACATGTACACACAGACACACACACACATAGACATGCACAGACACACAGCGCTCCTCTACTGGGGCCAGCTCACCCATCTGGGCGCTCTGATCAAAGGATAATGCACAGGCTGGTGCGGGGGAAGCGCGGCGGGTTTGACAGTGGAGGAGAAGAGGGCCTGCATAATTGACGTGGCCCCTCAAAGCAGCCCTTCCCTGCCATGCTAGTGATAGGGGAGACACACACACACAGAGACACACACACATGTATTGGGTGTCTGCATGTATAAACACACACAGCCTATTCCCTGAATGCTGGCTACGGTCTTTAAATTGAGCATAACTAGTGTGTACAATCCTCAAGAAGCAATGAGTGAAAAGGCACAATGGGACTTATTGTGATAAATAATAATGCAGTGTTAAGCAACATATGCACTTCATGTAATTCTACAGTGACAGAGTGTAAAAATCATCTAATAATGATAATCTGTTGGAAATACATGCCTCACTATATGTATATCACAGTAAATATATTGTGCCGGGCACTATTCTTTACAATTAAAAGACAAAAACAAATATTTATGTTTAGTTTGCAGAATGTAAGAGAAGACTTTTTCCGAATGCCCCACAAGATTTCAGAAAGCACATATTTTTTAATGTGTGTGCCTGTCATGTAATGGACTCTGTTACAGAATATTTGGCAATAGAGTTTATTTAGAATTGCTATTTTTCATTTAATTGTCAAAGCATAGAAATCAACCAATGAGGCAACAAGCAAAGAATTTAGGCCAGAGTCAAATAACTGTGGCTGTGTACGATGGAGGGAGCACATGAAGAGGAAGACATTTTCACCATTAAGTTGACATGTCTTTATGTACTGAAGGCAACTTGACTTCGAGAATGAAGTAAAAATCAAATGCAGAATTTAACCCTGACATTCTCAACATTAAAAAATAGTTTGGAGAGAGAGAGAGAAAAAGCTCCACAGCTACGATACATTGCATGCAGGTGTAAGCACCGATATCCATGCATCTGTGAATTTATAACAATTTCAGTTTGCAAGAAAGTGAATAAACACAGTTTTCGGCAAAAACGTTTCAATGGAAACCTGATATTTTTTCTTGCTGACAACAAAGTTATAAAAAAGTCAAATGAAAATAGATATATCAGGTTGTACCATTCCAAGCAATACACTAAGTAAAGCAATCACACAGGGATCGGTGCTTATTGGTTAAAAATTAGCCTCCAGTGCATGCCAAGGAGGATGCTAAAACTGGAAAACAGCACGGCCAAATCCTATTTACAAAATGAATCTGGGTCTGTTTATACAAGGCCGCTGGCCAAGTGCTTTTTCCTCCCTGTTTCTCTCAAATATTGTCCACTTGGGTTCATTGCCGGCTATGGGTTCATGGGCAGAGCTGGTGATGCAGTTAGAAGGCCTCGGAGAAAAAGAGAGACAGAATGAAGAAAGAGAGTGATGGAGAGAGCAAGAGAGAAGGGAGAAAGAGTGAGAGAGACTTCTGTTCCAGATCACAGCTTCATGTGGGCTGCTCCAGTGTGTGGAGAGGGGCCGGCGCTGCCAAGCAAGGGGATCTATCAGAGGTCTTCTGCTCCATTGGCCTTTGATTGGTCTTCTGGGCCTAGGCCAAGTCCCAGCAGACCACAGAGAGAAAAGCCTCATGTGCATCACCAACAGTGCCTCGCCTCTGCTGCTTAATAAGGCTAATGTGCATGACTCAGAGCACTAGCGTCACCCATGCCTGGCTGTGCATCTCCTTCCACTGCTCACGCTGACGGTTTCATCATGGTTGGCCTCGTGCTTTCAGAGATACATACATACAGTCCTGTACTGAACATACACACATCTCATGCGCTGCTAAACATTAATATAACCTTTTATTTCAGAGTCTGAGGAGAAGGTGCATCACTTAATTGTGTAAACTGTGTGTGTGTGTGTGTGTGTGTGTGTGTGTGTGTGTGTGTGCGTCTGTCTGTGTGTGGTATGTTTTTTCACTCTTCTGTGTTTGTCCATGTTTGTGTGTTTTTGTCTTACAAAATGGCCAGCTTTAATGCCAGCTTAAACTAAGGCTGGCAAGGGCTCTTGTACTTGTCTTTCTCACTGATAGCAGCATTGGCAGTGATGGTGCCAGGGATCTCACATATAGGTCACACCTGCTGTGTCTGCAGCTGCTCTGGGTTTTAAGGTGTCACTGTCACCCCCTTCACCCATCACCATAGCAGAGGTTACCTCTACCCTTAAACGAACACCCCGAGCCCAGTGCATTCAGCACTCAAGCCTAGAAAGCACTGTGGGTAGTTTAAATGCCACAGCCTGACTGACTATTTGAATGGGGCATTTTTCCAGGTTCCTGCAAACCCACACAGAAAAGTCGGAGCAATATTAACATATCCCAGTATGGCGGAAATAACAGCTGACACAGTGGCAGATTAGGCCAGTGGCTGGCTAACTAAAATGGCCCCCGAAGGGATCTTGGTTGAAGTCCAGAGTGAGCAGTCAGTCCATGACGGATGGAAGCCTGACTCCTCGTAAGTTTAAACACTGCCACTGGGCCCTTGAGTAAGGCCCTTATAACCCGGAAAATGCTCCAGGGGCTTTCACCCTCTTCTCTCTTCCCCTCACCACATCTCTCTCTCTCTTTCTCTATTTCTGCAGCTTCTCAGTTGACTCTGACAATAGTACAGTCGATCTCAACTAGCTAGCATGCATGCAGCCAGATATGCTGGGAAAGTAGAAGTAACTTATTTTTTTCAAGCATGTCTGTGTGTGTGTGTGTGCATTAATAAAATCTTAAGCATGTATTTGCTGTTCTTTGTACATTAATGGGTCTACTCCATTTTGTGGTTGGTGAAAGTGTTTTCCACTGTGTGGCTTGCTAGTGCTTGTTTTGTTCCTTTGCTAAATGTTGCTTGATTGGGGGTGAAAGAGCGTGCCAGCATGCTCAGAAACAGTCTGCTCTGGTCAGGCGCAGAGGAGCCACAAACCCTCTCATGCAGCCTGCCTTTAATTATCACAACAGTTGGTGGAATATTTTCCCAGCCAGTGAACCCATTTGCTTTTTAGCGAAATCAGGCTAATATGCAGATCTGTACATGACGCTTGAAATCAGATTCTATGACCCAGTGAAGCGTAGCAGCCCCCCCCCCCCCCCCCCTCCATTTTTTCCTGTAGGCTCTTCCAGGTTGCGTTGATGTCTAATGCACAGTGGCTTCTGACTAATCGCAGTTCGTTTAGCTAGCCCTAATAGCCCATTAGAGACAAACAAGGTTCCCATTAAGAACTGTGGGCTCACTGCAATGCTGTCCAAGTATACGCACATGATGCCGTGCTAAAGAACGAATGTGGTGGAAAGGGGAAAAAAAACTGTGAGAAGACACTTAGCAACATGCCTCAGTTGTGACCATCTGTTCGAGTGGATGCATTTGGAAATGTCAGTGACTTGACCATTTTTGTCACCATGTTTATGTGTTTAGGTGTTTTCAGACCGACAGAGAACTGGGCATTGTTTGGGGTCTGAAGCCAAAAAAATAAACAAACCACCATGAAAATGTGAGTAGAAAATGGCTGAAAAACTGAGTAAGAACAAAAATGTGTACTGGTATTAACAATATAAATGTGTGCATGATGCAGTCCGTAGCACTGTTGTTATATTCTCTGCCTTGAACTGCTTTCATATTGCCTTTTCTGGTTGCAATGCGTGACTTTAAAAAATTGCCCTGTTATAAAATTGTATCATTGTCTGTTTGTTGGTCTTGTTTTATGGGTATGCTAAGGTCTACAAATACAGTATATTTACTTGTAAATGAGCTGATTGTAGTCAGGGAGGAGATGTTGTTCTTGGCATCAGTGACTCTTAGCTCCCTGACCCACACACCCCACCCCCGATAAGCCCCCCACTCTTTTGTCTCTGACATAAGGGGCAGTGGGGGGCCAGCTCGGCTATAGTCACATATCACAGATCACCCTCTCAGCATACTTCAAAGCGAGATCCCCGGCTAAGAGAGCAGGCTTTGGAGGGTCTCATCATTAGCTGATGGCTGTGCAGATTAGAATGGCAACGCTGAGATTACAGCCACGGAGGAGGAACAAGTGTCATTCTCCGCTAATTATACGCTAATGCGACTGCGTTGAGCTCCGCCTGTTTTATGCACATTCATTCACAGGCACAATGTAGCTGTGCTGTTGTCATAGGATACCTGCGGTGTGACAAGAGTGTTGTTGCAGCACAGATGAGCTAGGCCAGTGAATAAATTGGCAGGACAAAATCTTCTATTTAATGGTATTAAAGACTTAATGCATGTGAATCGCTTTCATGAGTAAAGATCTTATCATGTACCATTAACTGTAGAGAAACGCTTCATTGAGCCAAAAATAATAACCCAAAGCAACTTTTAGCAGGAGGAGGAGTTCTCTGCGTTTTGAACTGCAGCTAGCTATGTGTGCAAAGGCAAGGATGAGAATAGTACCCATAGTGCATCATTACTGAAACCCCATTATACTCAGAGGATGTGGCATGAAAGGTGCACCTGTCTTAAACCAAGGCCTGTGGTTATGTGCCCTTGACCAATGTGTGGCTGGCAGGAGGAAAGCAACCCTAATGTCGGCAAGGAAGTAAATAGTGTAATGCACATTTTCTAAATTATAAATTTGGATAAAGGTCATAACACAAAGAGGTAAATTGTTACTTAAAAAGAATTGATTCATTAACTACATTTATGCATGTGTTATGTATATAAACAACCAAGCCTGCAAAACAGACAAAATGAAGCCTAAAAATGCCACACATATTCAGAGTATGATGCAGTAAGTTTTTAATCAGATTGCTTTATTAAATAGCAAATTGAACCCTTTGTGCTGCCAATAGTGGAACACAATAGGCCAGGATTGGGTAGAGAGAAAATACAGCAGGAACACAGGAAAAGACGGGAGGTGTGAGTAAAAGAGAAAGAAGGAGCAGGAGCTCACAATGAATATTTGAGCAGCCGAGTGGGGCCAAGGCCTCAGGTAGGGCACACTCTGGCTAACTCCCACTTAGCAGCACCATTACCTTAACAAGCAGCGTTTGTATTTACTGCAAGGCTAGGGTGCTTAGCTTCTATCTAAATCCAAACAGTGTAGGGAGAGAGGGAGATAGAGAACGAATGATGAAGAGAGAGAGAGAAAGCAAGAGACATAGGGGAAAAGGTTCAGGTTGATATGTCAAGAAAAAACGAGGTGAAGTGCTGACATGCTGATGTCTTAGCAGATAACGCTTAAATCATTTTTCTCCCGCAATGTGGAGGGAGAAGGGTGGAAGAGAGAAAAAAAAGAGAAAGACGAAAACTTCAGTCGTGAGGGTTCAAAGCGATATAGCCATAATACAAATTTTTGGAGTAAGTAGTGGTGTTTGAAGTTATTTTATGGGATTTTGCTGTAAGGCCCAGAATTGATTTGCAGAAGGGATAAAAGGGAGATACTTTATCTTCGGAGCTTTGTCGGAAAAAGCTTAGCATCCATTGGTAGTTCCGCCAATATGCCTGCAGGGCACAGTCGGGAAGGTAGTGGTGATGGTGTGTGTGTGTGTGTGTGAGAGAGAGAGAAAGAGAGAGAGAGGGTGGGGGTGAAGGGGGGCAGGTTGCTGGCATTGACATTATATACCAGAATGAATTGTGCTGAGTTTACACCGCCCGCTGCTTACGCACTGCTCTTTCATAATCTTTCATGAACCACACTATGTTTTATTTAATGTCTCGGGTCAGAGTGAAACTTGAGAAGAAGAAAAAAAAAACAGATTAATAATAAAAGACAACGTACTGGTGAGGGAACGAAAGGAAGGTGGAGAGGTTGCAAGTGTGAAGAGAAGAGACAGATGGAGAGAAGGAGGGAGAGAGAGGGTAAGAAACTTGGTTTGAGGCTTCACTGCAAACAGGTCAGTAGGACCTTTTGAAGTTTTCACATTCGGTGCAGTCAATAGTTTAAAACTCATGTTGTGCTTGAATGTGAGGCTAGCTGTAAATATATATA
>JAGFZM010000045.1:1093745-1118515 GCA_017657215.1 Limnothrissa miodon
TTTAAAGGAAACTTTTATTAATTATTATTGTGTGTATGTCACACCGTTTTACACACACACACACACACACACACACACACACACACACACACACACACTTACTTTTGTATCCCCTGCTATGATTTGGTCCCCATTGACTGGTGTCCCTCCCAGTATACAGTATGTGTTTCTATTGCCTCTTATAGCCTTGGCCCAATGATCTGCCTATACAAACACAGGGCCATGGAGGGGGGTGGGGGCACTGGGGGATATAGTCTGAGCATTCCCTGTTGACTTCTCATTTGCAGTTCGTTAAATGGGGCACAGGTCGCCGCAAGGCTCTTAATTGCTTAATTGCACTCGTTATTTGGACTGCAGTCAGGCTTACCTGACACTGCAGGCACAGTATGCTGCTAATTGAAAAGGTGTTTTTTTTAGCACAATAAAAGAATGGCAACATCCCCTTGGGGACTGATGTTGCCTGGCCTTTTCTGATATTAGAGATGGTGTGTGTGTGTGTGTGTGTGTGTTCCCCTCCCAACACTTTTTCTTTCTTTTTCTCTCTTTCCCTCATTCTCTACTCCCCTATTCTGGTATACACACGCCCAGACCCACTCTCACTCACTCACACACCCACACACACCCATCTCTCCGGGACATAGCAGGCCAGGGCTACCAGATGAAAGAAACCACATTCTCTCAGCCTCAGAACCTTCAGAAGAAGGTCCAGGGATCGGTGTGACTTATTTATGACTCTGGCGATGTGCCTCCTTCACACCTTCACCAGCCCTTTCCCTTCAGTAACCTGCATCCCACCTCCCACCCATCTTCCCCAACCCCCCCTTTTGCCCAACTCCCCATCTTGCTAAGGAGGGCTGGGGTGCGGTGGAAGGGAGCGTAGTGTAAGGCTGGGAGGAGGGAGGGTGGTGCGGGATAGCAAGGTGGCTCAGTGGCGTTCATATAGCATGGCTTATGCTCGTCCTATTTAAAAAATAAACAGGAGACGGGTGTCTGCTGCTAATAATTTATGGCTGGGGAAAGGGAGAGAAAGAGATGTTTATGTGAGAGGAAATGAGATGCTTTTAACACCTGCTTCTCTAAGGGAACAGCTCCCCTTCTGGTGCCAGCATGCCACTGCAGGAGCGTGGAGCTGGTGGAGGTGTCCCGGCTCAGTAGCCTCTGATTACTTGTCTCAGTCTTAGCTAGAGGCCTAGTACCTAACTTCTTGTGCTACAGTGTGTGGTTTTACAGGTGTCAAGAATTAGCCCTGGTTCCTTCATAAGGTCATTTCTAATCTATGCTATACCCACACAGACAAGGTTAGAGCTTGATCAAGATAACAAACCTTATGCAAAGGGGCAGCACCATTTCAACAGGGCATAGGCTTTCAGGGATGTTTTTTTTTTTTTTTTCGGTCAAAGACACAAGCCCAGTTTACAAAAGAGACCGATCTGCCCCTGTATCCCTCATTTAAGCAATAAGCCACGAGAGGCCGTGTGTATACGCTGGTTTTAGAACAGCTGAGGGGTGTTGTTAGGCACGACGCGAAGCGGAGTCACAATCAAGAACAATGAAGCAGTTTTAGATTACAAGAATTAGAACCTCAGACTTACCTTCAGAAGGGTGTGACTGTATCATGAGACATTAATGCTTGATACACCTTTATGGACCCAACTAGGACTTGACATGGTAACAGTAAACCATTACAAGTGGACATATTTTGGCTCTCGGACATCATGGCTGTGCAACTTCATGGCTGTGCAAATATTTTATGCCAGCAGCCTATGATGCAATTTCACATGACCAGACTTCTTGCAGTAATGACACACAACCTCCTGAGACTGACTAAAGGACAATAGTACAGGAATAAAGACAAAGTTGGAGTTAGAATTAGCATTAACATGAGACTTCAAGTCATTGTGTAGGCCTATCATTTCTAGATCACAAATGTTCAAGTAGGCCTGTGTGCAAAGTGCTTGTTGGTGTTCTTTGTCCTCAACAAAGGTTTCAAAGCAACGCTGCATGCAACGCTGCCCTCTCCCCAACAGTTTTAAGTTAGCAGCCAAGAAACACAAGAAAAACATTAACATTTGTTTCTGGCCCTATTTCAAAAGACACTCGACTTAAATGTTAAAATAGAGAAATATTGTCAAATTTCTATCACAAAATATCTACTCAGGAAAAAACGTGGGATATTTTTTTTTAATCCAGCAGTGCTTTGATTGGCTGAAACTGTTGGGGGTGGGAAACATCTTCCATGCAGTGCTGTCCTGAAACCTCTGTTGAAGGCAAAAAATGAGTGTGAAGCTTAGTCTACTTAAAATATTCTTAGCCCATTTGTTTGATTTATTAGTAAGGTGCTCCTAGATTGTTGTCCAAATGCTCAACCATGTGTGCTGCGAGTGACAGTCTTTATATTACCTCAACTGAATATTAGGCTTGCAGAATTGTTTAAAGAGATGACAAATTGACATCAACTCCCCCTATATGTGGTTGAGGACCCCCCCTCTCAACTGGCTCTATCTCAGTACCCCCCAGCATCATCTGAATGCCCCCTGTTGAGAAACACTGATATTTTGGATCAGATCTTCTGAGTTTTCACCTTCTGAGAGATAAAATCACATAGGAGTTGAAAGAGTTGAATGTATGTCAAGATACAGTGTAAAAGTGTACTTCACTGTTGTTTTGTAGCTGTTTTGTTTCAAGAGGCGAATATGATTTTACTTTGTTTTTAAAACACTTCTGTACATTTCATTCAATATTTAAGCAATTATTTGTTAACCCATCTAGATTAAACAATTAATCATCCTCAAAAGGACTTTGTCGAGAAAAACTTCACATTTAAAAAACCTGCTCCTCAAAGAGCCCTATGAAAGGAGCCTGTCTGCTGCAGCTCAGAGGAGCCCCTGGGAACAAGAGATGGCTTTATCTGTGCTGATGGAGGCAGGCAGGGGCTTCAGGTGGAGGTTGCATTGCCTGCATGTCTTCCACGTGCATTATTTGAACAGGTAACTAATGTTGCATGTAAACGACAGAAGCCATTAACATCTTTCAGTAGCATCTTCTTTGACTTCCTGCAAATAGCCATTTTTGTTTCTTCGAAAACCTCCTTTTTAATTGAGCCTGCAAAAATGTTCATTCCATATGCTTTTCTTCCCTCCCCCAAAACGCTCTCCTTGTCACGTCGCTCTTTATTTTTTTATTTTTTTCCCTCTTCGGCTTTTGTCAGAGGCTTTTTGTTGGGGAAAAATATTACTAATGGCTTATGAATTAATAAGCACCCAAACTGCATTTGATTTTTATACAAGGTGATTCGGAAGAGACCAGGGCCAGCTCCCTGGCATTTTATTCAGATTTTTACATTTTCTAGATGAGTGCTTTCCCATTTGGGCGGGTGGCAGGGCTGCCGGCGAATGGTCTCAGAGAGGAGGGTGGGGGTGGTGATGGTGGAGGAGAAGGGTGTATGTGTTGGCTGAGGTGACAATAATGCATCCCATAATCGCTGCTGTCTCTGCGGCAGAGGCGGGCCAGGCCCGTGCTGCGCACGAGTGAGTGAGCAAATGGGGGTGGGTGGAGGGGTGAAGATGCGGCTGCCGTGGTGTAATTTACTTATGCGAACGCCCCGCCATTAATTTTCTATTATTGTGAAAAGATGATTCATGTTTTGGAGGCTGTCTGGATTATTTATTTAGGGCCCTTGGAGGGGGAAACACGCCAGCTAATGGAATATAAAGTCGCTGGGGCCCGCTCCACCGCATCGCCTGCCCCCGACATTCAACCGGAGGAGTTGCACACGTGTTAATGTGTCCTCCCCGGAGCATGGCGGCATCGGGCACACGCGTGCGCATGCTGGAAGTCCCTAATGGAGCGGGGCAGGGTGGGCTGCCACTGGCCTCCTCAGAGGGTTGGAGATGGAGGTGGTGCCCTGCCGAACACGTAAAGCCACTTGCGTCTGAAGATGCCAGGCATCTTGTCTAGCGGCTTAAATGCTCCAGTGGCTGGTTCATCTGAAGAGAGGTGTCAGGAGACGGGACACAACAGCTAAGGCATCTGAGGGTTTTTTTTTTTGTTTTCTGTTTCTTTCATTCTGGTAGCGATGGCTTTGATCATGCCCGCTTGGAGCTTCTTCCCCGTAATCCTCCTGGGATGTCTGCATACTGTACATGTTGAATGGCAGTGGTTGGACAGCTGCAAATCACAGCCTCCACAGTAGAGAGTGGCACCTGGAGGAAAGTGACTGAACAGTAAAGTGTGTGGGTGTGTGTGTGTGTGGAAGCATGAACATGACTTTCATTCACCAAATTAGTCACGACACAAATGCAGCCACGGAAGCAGGGCCTTGTCTAGGATATGGAGGGGAACAGAGCAGAATATCGGAGAGGCTGAAGGTGGTCATTTCTATGTGGTGGTGGTGTCGAAACACATCAACGAATTATCTGATGAAATTCTCTGTAAACATGTAAGGGGTTTCAAATATGATGACACAGCTTCGTAATTCAATTGTGGGACAATAGGAAAGTGAAAGTAGTACCCACACACACCACACACATACACACACCACACACAAATACACTTAAGTCTGACTGACAGTAGTGGTGAGGCCTAAACATTAACCATGAGTCAGAACATCACCACTGGCTGGCCATTACTGCTAATGACAGTCTCCCCTCTGCATGATTGCAGCTCATGTGCAATCTATATAATCTAATGTGGCTAAATCTCTTTCTCCACCCTCCCTTGCTCTCTCCTTTCCCTTCCTTTCGCCCTCTCTCTCTGTCTCTGGCTTCTCATCACTTCTAAACCTGAAAGACATCCAGTGACTAAGACTGCCCCTCTATTCTAACTCACACACAACTCAAACACACACACACACACATACTCACAAATAGGAACAGCTAGCGCAAGTTTTCCCAACCCCTTTGAGCAATTGCTCTTGCCACCACAGCAACAAATGACCCCCCCCCCCCCCCCCCCCCCCCTCTAACACGTCCCCGTAGTCAGGCAAAAAATAAATAACAGCGACATGGTGAAACAGGAGCCTGATTTTGCCAGGTGCCATCCAAGGTATGGGTTTTTACAACGATACATTTACAGCCCATCAGAAAGGATCCTCCATCAAAACCACACTGGGACAGGGGTGCCGAAGTGACAAGGCGCTAATCTGGTGGCAAGCATGTTAGCGTGCACACATTTCTCTGAGGCCCCCGCTAGCCGGGAGGGCGCGGCTATTAGTGGGTTAATTAGGCAGTAATGGAGGAGCTAGCGCAGGTTAGCAGGCAGGCTTTGGCGCACTAGGTAGCCTCCCCGCTTCCTCTGCTAGGATATCACAAAAAAAGAAGGGTGTTAAGATCTAATCCCCTCGGGGGCCTGGTAATGCAGAGCAGTCGTACCTTTCTGGCTAATTATTACCAGCAGACTTCACCTGCTCCTGAGTCAGGAACAGATTAGAGATTCAGTGGCTGTCTGCTCTTGTTAGTTTGATGAAGCTTACTAAAGCTTCTGGAGTGAATGACATTTTAGGCAAACCATAGACAAAGACAATCAAATGAAAGCAGCCATGTGTATGAGGCTAGTTAATGCTAGGATGCGGCTTTGGCCTTTTGAAATGATGGGCTAGTTAAAACAGTTAGCTCAGGTTATTAGCCTACTCTATAATGTCTCCAGGCCAGGATCACAACTGGAATATAAATATTCCATAGTAATGCCACCAGAAATATATGTGCATATATTAGAGCCTGATTCACAATGCTTTGCTCAGTGATATTGGCAGGAGATCACTCTTTAATTCTGCTCAATGCATCACGTCAATATTAGATGAAGACCAAGCCTTTTTGTGTTCACACAACTGTCTCATGTTGACTGACTTCCACACGTTGTTCACATCTGTTTGTGATCGCATGTGTGTGTCTCTATTGGCAGGGGGTGAATAGTGTAACAGTCTTAAGATCAATAAAGGTCAAGGGTCAAGGTCCAATGTGTCATTAGTGAGGTGGCAAGGCCAATGCCCTTATGTATTCTCACACACATATAAATGCTGCAGCAGTATGTAGCAGACAATGAGTGCAGATTGACTCTCAAATGGTTCTCCTTACCTCAAAGTAACTGGCTGCTCTGTCAATATAGCTTTATTAGTCTCTGGGTCTCCATTGACATGACCTGTTTGCTCCCCTGACCTTAGCTCAAAGGGGTCTCTGCAACCAATACACACACAGACACACACACACACACTCACACAGACCTAATTCTCACTTATTTTTAAACAAATAATCCACATTTCTACCTCAACAGCTTTTCCTCTCTTCCTGGCTTGCTGTTTTTGCCACCTTTTTCTTGTTAGCTTGTGATTATGTTGCATTCTTACCTCACTACTAGAGAGCGGCTTTGGGAGGAAGGGCTGAGGTGGGGGGTCTGCATTGTTGCCTACCTTAGATTTTTTTACCCTTTCTTTCCTTCTTTCTTTCTGTTTTCCCCTCTTGTGTCCTGTCCGTAAACCTCACTAATCCATGAATCCGACCTTGGATTTGAACCAGTGAGTCAGAAGGGGAAAATAATTGGGTTGTTGGCTAATAATTGGATTTTCTGCTGCCTGGTCGGAATAACGCAAGGGCCAATGTCCTCCCAGGATGCGTCTGGCCCTGGCTAAGCTCTGTGGTTCACAGAGCTCACACAAGGCAATGCTTTCCACCTATAAAATGATTAGCTTTTTTTTGCTCTTGATATGATTACCTGCCCCGTGATTAAAAAGTAAAATCTCCATCTTTTAAGCTTTGTAATGTTCTGTAAGTGTGATCTAATTCCCCATTACGAAAACCTCCAGCCTTCCTGTCAAGTGTAGGAAGAAAATAATTAGCTATCCAGCTGACTTGCAATGATGTGAAGAATTAAGAAAGGTGAACTGTGAGGAGGGAGGGAAGAGAAAGGTGGCTGGACAGGGAACAGGGGGCATAAAATGAGATTTAAGTTTGATGGGATTTTTTTTTGCCTTCTGTGTTGGAAGTGAGGGAAACTGACGATGCTTGAAGATTAGGCAATGGTGAAAGTTTGACTTTTCATCTGTCTCAACCCGGCCTAAATCCTTTTAAAAACCTTCTCAATTGTAGAAAGCCTCCTTAAGTCCTCTCATATCAATTCATAAAATGGTTCATGATTAATATTTTACCTGTCCTGTCCTACTTTATGACATAAGGGATTAAGTTTTCATTGTGTTTCATTATGGGTTACTGTAGATAGGAATGTTCTTAATTAATATGATTTAAGTCATCAACAACATCAGTGTACCACTACCACTATTCTATATATAGAGAGATAACACTTTATAATAACTACTCCCTATAAAGCATTTATTAAAAATTATTTAACACATTTGTTAATCATTAGCAAACTGTTACCTCTTAAATATTTCTCATCAGTTAATCATTTATTGATGTATAGTATAATGCTTTGTTTATGGTGAAGTTCATATATGCAAAATGCTGGATGCATACAATGAGGTGGTGAAAAACTCTTCACCATAAAAAAAACATTAAAATACACATCTTTTAATGATTGACTGATAAAAACAATAACGTTACGGATACTAACGTATCCTCGGTTCTCTGAGTGAGAAGCCGAAACGTACGAGTGGATGATGCCTATCATCTCCTACTTTTTCTGAAGTCAATTTTAACCAACCCTTTGAAAAAAGGGCAGTAAGCGCTCTGACGCGCGCAGGCAACTACTTAGACAGCCCTGCGTGACGTCAGAAAGTCTATATATTGACTGTGCTTACGCTTCAGGTCCTCTTTGCCAAGCTCGCCAGCGTCGGCGACTTGAGGCCCGAAGCGTATGTTTCGGCTTCTCACTCAGAGAACCGAGGATACGTTAGTATCCGTAACATTCTCTTTCGTTTCGAAGCCGAAACGTACGAGTGAATCACTACAACCAAGCCTCAAGAGCCCTACACCGAGGAGCCCGAGGTGGGAAGACCCATGGGACAGCCGCCGGGCCCAGAGAGAACACTCTCTGCTACACCCGGCCTGGTGACGTCCAATGCGTAAAAACGCGCGAAGGTGTTGCTTGAGGCCCACGAAGCGCTCAGACAGATATCCCTCATAGGGACGCCTTTCCAGAAGGCCTCATATGCCAGACGTATGGCTTCAGTAAGCCAATGCGACATGCGTTGGGTAGACAAGGCCTGACCCTTGGCACGCTCGCCATGGCAGACGAACAACTGGTTCGTTTTCCTGATGCTCTGCGTACGCGTCAAATAGGCACGGAGCGCTCTGACCGGGCACAGAATGACTCTCTAGGAGACGCGCCCGTTCAGGGGCCAAGCCGTCAGTCTCCATGCTTCCGGCTTGGGGTGCCACAGCGACCCGTGAGCCTGCGATAGGAGATCCCTCCTCAGAGGGAGGGTCCACGGCTGGCCGTCCAACAGTGAGACCAGATCTGAGAACCAGCTCTGAGATGGCCAATTGGGGGCGATCAGAATCACCCTGTGAGCCGCCGCTCTGATCCTGGCCAATACCTGACGCATCAGAGGAAGGGGGGGAAAAGCGTAGAGCAGACCGCGCGGCCACAGATGCGCCAGCGCGTCTGACCCTAGCGGCGCATCTCGCTCCAGCGAAAACCACGCTGGACAGTGAGCGTTCTCTCTCGAGGCGAAAAGATCGACTCGTGCCCGCCCGAAGCGGGACCAGAGGCTGTGCACCACGGCTGGGCAGAGGCGCCAGTCGGTTGCACGCGGAACACCCCTGGAGAGGAGGTCCGCGCCTGTGTTGCGTACACCTGGCAAGTGCGCCGCCCTGATCGACAGGAAGTGGCGGGAGGCCCAGGTGAGCAGCTTGTACGCCAGGCGGAACAGGTCCGGAGAGCGCGTGCCGCCCTGGCGATTGATATATGCCACAGCAGTGGTGTTGTCTGTACGCACAAGAACGTGTTCTCCTCCGAGAAGAGGGAGAAACTCCTTCAGAGCGCAGAAGACAGGAAGGAGCTCTAACACATTGATGTGTAATCTCCTGGAGGCTGTGCCCCATGTCCCCCTGGCGGGGCGACCGCAGCAAACGGCGCCCCAGCCGCTCTTGGACGCATCGGTGGTCACCGTCATGCGTCTGGCTATAGCGCCCAGGGCGCCGCCTTTGGTGAAGGACGGCGGCCTGCGCCAATGCGCGAGGGCTAGCCACATGCGTCTGGACACTAAGATCCGACGGGCGGGGTTCGACCTGGAGGACACACCTAGTTCCGCTAAGGCAAGCTGCAGCGGGCGTAAGTGTAAGAGGCCGAGTGGGACAGCGCCGCCTGCGGCGCACAGGAGGCCCGTCAGTCTGAGACACAGCCTAGCCGAAACGCAGGCACCTAGTCTGAAGTGGCGTAGACACGCCCTGTCGTCCTGAAGTCTCCTCGGAGTGAGCGTCGCTCTCATTGAGCGTGAGTTCAGCCTCACGCCCAAGAACTCGACCTCCTGAGAGGGAGAGAGCATGCACTTGCTTAGTTTTACTAAGAAGCCCAGATTGTGCAGGTGACGCAAAACAGTGTGAGCCTGTGACGTTAGGAGCTGTCTGGAACCTGCCAGCAGCATCCAGTCGTCCAAGTAATTGAGGAGTCTGATCCCCTGAGCGCGTAGAGGAGCGATCGCCGCCTCCACGCACTTGGTGAAGCACCGAGGTGCTAGAGACAGACCGAAAGGGAGGGCTGAGTACTCGTAAGCACTGCCCTCGAAGGCGAAGTGTAGAAAACGCCTGTGCCTGGGGACTATACCTATGTGAAAATAGGCGTCCTGAAGGTCTATGGTGACCATGTAATCCCCCTGGCGGACTGACTCCGCCACCATGCGCCCCGTGAGCATGCGAAAGGTGAGAGGTTTGAGCGAGGCATTGAGCGCTCTGAGGTCTAGAAAAGCGCCCGACTTCTTGGGCACAAGGAAGTACGTACTGTAAGGACCTGCGCGCGCGAGCGTCGGATCTACGCGCTGAATAGCGCCCTTTCTCAAGAGATCGCAAAGCTCCTGTCTGAGAGCAGGGGCCCTGGAGGGGGGCACCACTGACTCCATGACACCTCTGAAGGGCGGGGGTGGCCACCTGAACTGCAGTTGATAGCCCTTCAACACTGTTGAAAGAACCCAACGTGACGTTGTGCACATCACCCAATTCTGCCTGAGCAGAGCGGCGTAATGAGGAGGCAGCAAGGACAAGCAAAGTGCTATGCTGCCTCCGAGTGGCACTGGGGGGGCCGAGGTCAAAGACTGAGGCTGTCCGCGAAGCTGAAGAGCGTCCGACTGACAGGCTAGAGACCCGACGTAGCGTGGGGGCTGAGGGCAAGTTAGCCGTGTGTGAGACCGCTGGGTGCTCACGCGTGGCTGACGAGCCGTGCACATCACTCGCGACGCCCCGTGGGGCGGCCGACCTGGCGTGCACGTCAGCGAAATCCGATGTCGGTGAGCTGCGCACTTCACCTGCGACGCCCCGTGGGGCGGCCGACCTGGAGCGCGCGTCAGTGACGTTGGTGGTCGGGGAGCCGCGCACTTCACCTGCGACGCCCCGTGGGGCGGCCGACCCGGAGTGCGCGTCAGTGACGACCTCGAAGAGGGGGGAGAAGTTTCCCGTCTGGCCAAAGGCAGACGTGTCAGACTGGGCAGACAGTTCTGCTCGTATCTGGGCGATAAATCGACCGACAGAAGCGGCGAGAGAGGACGGGGAGGGCTTCTCGACCATGAACGACTCCGAAGCGTCGCATGCCCACTGCTCGGAGGCGAGAGAGACAGAGGACACGGAGAGCGTGACATTAGCAGAGGCCTCGGCGCCACCTGGCCGCCGTCGAGGCGTGACATCACGCGAGGCGCATAGCGCGGGGCGTGTGTAAGCTGAGCGCGCGGCGAAGACCGCATCAGTGCCCCAGTGCGTGACAGCGCTGGCAGAACAGAGAGCGTCCTCCGGCCTGGGCCGGGGCTCATTGTGAAACATTGCCCCAGAGGGGCGATAGTGTGTGTGCGGAGTGCTTGTGAACAAGGCAAACTCAGCGCCCCGTAAGGGGGTGAGATCAGAGAGGACCGCCGAAGCGGGGGGGAACGCTCCGAGCTGGGGACTGCAGAGCGGAGACCCATTCCTCTTAGAGCACACAGAGGCATAGCAGTCAATGGATGGTGATCGCATGACATGCTCTGCTGCGCACACGTGATCATATCAGGATCGCTGTGGCCTCTTGCGCCGCTCCTGGCTGGTTGGACGGTTGGCGGGAGCCGCATGAGCGGGAGCGCTGCCAAGCAGGTTGCGACCCAGTAGCTGGCTGTGGCGTGGCTTTGGGCGCGTCCGCCTTCTTTTTCTGTTGCGTCCGTTGAGGCGCGCGAGCACGCGTCTGAGGGGTAGCGGGAGCGGCTGACTGAGGCGGGGCACGCTTAGGAAGCACGGGTTGCAGGGCCTGAGCCGCCGACTTCGTCTTCTCTAAGCGATCGCGCTGTAGTTCCAGCGCCTGGCCAATCAGAGCATCAGCGGAGATGGGAGCGTTCATCAGATGCCTCTTCTCCTTCTCTGGCATGGACGAAAGGTTCAGCCAGAGGTGCCTGTCTAGGACGACCAAAGAGCCAAGGGAGCGCCCGTCGGCTTTAATGGCCGCCCTGATGGCCAGCGAGGTGAGAGAGGTAGCTTTGTGCAGCTGATGGAGGGTTAAGTCCGACGGCTGCGCTGTGAGATCTGCCACCAGCTCCTCAGACAGAGAAGAGAGGAGAAAGGCGGTGTTCATCGCCCTTATCGCCTGGCCTGTACAGATAAAGGCCTTGGAGGCGAGCTTCTCCGTGCGCTGACATGGCTTGGAGGGAAGCTCGGGAGGCGATGTCCAGGTGGTGGCAGAGGCTGGTGCTAAACAACCAGCGACCGCATCTTCAACGCGAGGAAGCTGCATGAGGCCACTGGCGCCCGCTCCGTCCATGGCGTAAAATGCCGCTTGCACCTGGATACGGGTAATGGCGGCATAGGGAGCCTCCCATGAGGCCTGCGCATCGGCCACAACCGTGGGGTGAGCAGGGAGTGGGAGAGCATCCGGAGAAGGAAGCCCGCCGGAGAAAGGGTCGAAACGCCCTCCCGGACAGTGCTGAGGCGGAGGCAGGCCTAGCCTGCTAGCCGCCTGTGTAGCCAACGAAGCTAGCTCAGAAGCTAACTGGGCGGCGTGGGTTTTCAACACAGGTGGCAAATCTTCCACGGTGGCGCACCCTTTAGCGGAGAGGAAGGAAGCGAGCTCCTCCTCGTCCACAGCTTCGATAACCGGGTCGTCATCGTCGCCCTGAGGCGGCGTAGTAGCCGTGCGGGCAAAGGCAGCGCCGATGGAGCTAGCAGGGCTAGCTTGGTGGGCCGCGGTTAGCTGGCTAGCTGGTAGCTGACTAGCCGCTGAGAGGCTAACTGACGGCCGAATAGCCACTGAAGACCGGTCGATTAGCCCATCCGGGTGAGAGGACGCCGGGGGAAAATCGATAGACTGGTAGGTGGGGAGAGCACTGGCGCCAACGGGGGTAGAGGCCGCCCCTGGACTACCAGCGCAACCCACAAAAAATGCCGCTCTGTTGGCGATAGCCGCAGGGGAGAGGCGTTCGCAAGCCGAGCAGAGATCTGGCCGCGAAAAAACGAGCATAGCATGCTCACTCCCCATACAGATGAAGCAAATAGCATGGTGGTCGGAAATCGCCATGGGACGATCACAGTCGGTACAACGACGAGTAGCCATCTTCCGTCTCGGGGTACCAGAAGTCAGGGACCGGCGTGAGCACTTGGAGCAAGACGGGAATCCCTCGGAGAGCTTTGAAAAAAGCTTTTGTGGTGGGCTTTCAAAAAAGCCGTTGGTTTTTAGAAATATTTGCGAAGCAAACGAAAGGCGACTCAGAAACACGAGGCGAGGTGAAAGAGGCAAAGAGGACCTGAAGCGTAAGCACAGTCAATATATAGACTTTCTGACGTCACGCAGGGCTGTCTAAGTAGTTGCCTGCGCGCGTCAGAGCGCTTACTGCCCTTTTTTCAAAGGGTTGGTTAAAATTGACTCCAGAAAAAGTAGGAGATGATAGGCATCATCCACTCGTACGTTTCGGCTTCGAAACGAAAGAGAACTGGGAGTTAGCTGCTTGCTGGTGAAATAACCATTAAGCTTTAAGATATATATATATACATTTTGCTCAGTAAATGTTTAATAGGGAGTTGTCATTATAAAGTGTTACCGTATTAGTAATAATTAAATTTCAATGTATTATAGTTTTTTAGTATAAGTTAGTACTGGGTACCTGAATTGAAACTTCAGGTATTATAGTTTCTAGTGTACAAATCTATGAGATGAAGTAATCCAGTAGGTTTTATTCTTCTATGTTTGTAGCTCTGCATACAATCATGCACCGTGCACCCCAGCCGCAGTGGTTCAGGTCGGCCCATATGTGGGAAACCGGCATGGCACCAGGAATCTGCAGGCTAGACCCCCTGCCAGGGAGAAGATGGATGGGGAGACGGAGGACAGAGTGCATGGATGGATGGGTGACACACTGCCTTTGAGATGCATAGGGTGGGGAAACATCTGACTGTTTCAGGAGTGGAGAGATGTCCTTTTCCTCCTTTCACTACGCCAGAGTCTATCCCCCCTCTGGTCCGGTCACCTTGCCAAGCATCCCCCACCCAAGCCTCTAAAGCCTGCCGACCTGCTGCGACTGGGATGGAGGCGTCCCAGCTCGTTCTTCTCCTCCCTAGACGAAGCCCTCTCATCCAAAGCAATGGAAAACCACAGGCTTCCCCTGATATCAGTACACCACCTCAGTGGGCACTGGGTCTCACTCTCAGCCATGCACACCTGTATGCAAATACAGTGAAGAAAACAATAAGGAAAGAGCAGGTAGCTAAATTAGACTGAGGTTAGAGGGCACAGAGTGGATGGCAGTGTTCTCTTAACTTCATCCACCTTGTGTTAAGTTATTAAAGGTTATCTTGTCCTTTAAACTTTCTTTGTTCTCCACTCCTTTTCAACCATATTCTTCTTTTTCTGTGCTGTAAAAGATGTGCGCTCCGTGCTGGGAGAGAGGAAGTTTACAGAACTCCCAGCTATTGGCAATGTTATTTCAGGATCAAAGCCACAATCTCTCTCTCTTTCTCTTTCGCTCCCTCTTTCTGTCTTTTTCTCGTTTTTATTTTTTCTTTACCCCGAATTTCATTTTGCATCCATATGCTTTTTTT
Organism: Limnothrissa miodon; assembly: GCA_017657215.1. Classification (NCBI taxonomy): domain Eukaryota; kingdom Metazoa; phylum Chordata; class Actinopteri; order Clupeiformes; family Clupeidae; genus Limnothrissa; species Limnothrissa miodon. The sequence continues at coordinate 1,107,893 of JAGFZM010000045.1, forward strand.
CTACCCAGAAAAAAGAACATGTGAGGAGGGTGTCCGGCTGAATGCGGAGCCCCCAAATAACAAGGAGTGCAAATGCTCTCCCGCTTTATGGGGGTCTAATTGTATGCGCAAGAGATGCAACACGCAGCAATACGGGAGAAATTGGTCCCTGCGAAAAGGCCCTGGCAATCAAGACGAGATTGAAATGCAGACTTTCGCCGGCAGAAGGGGTGGCTTTGGCCCCGGCAAGGCTCTCCCCATCAATTTATAAATCATTGCACAGTAAAGGTCAAAGCTAAAAAATCCTTGCAGAGTGACTACAATTACATATCCTGTCTGTGAAAGATAGAAGAAGAAAAAAGAGGGAGATGGAGTGAGAGAGGGGGGGAACAAAAGAATGGGTAGAGAAAGGACCTTTTTCCCCGCTGTTATTTTCAGCCAAGCTCTAATCTTGTCATGAGAAATAAGGGCAAGTTAGAGCCACTTGACGGCCATTCATGTAATGAAAAAAACACGGCCTGAAATTGGCGTGGGATTTGAAATTGCCATAATGTTCAAAGAGAAATGAGAGGCACTAATCATAGATGTTTGCGCACGCACACACACACACACACACACACAGGTTTACATGCAAAGACACACATAAATATGGATGTCTGTGTTCAGGCTCACTCGCACTCACACACAAATTTCCCCTGCATTGACACGACCACAAATGGCCAATTGAATACATACGGCTCTATTTCCCTGGGAGAAGCCCTCAGAGGTATGTGAAATGGAGTTGAGAGGGTCCTCTCCTGCAGACCTGAGCACACATACCAGCGGGTGTGAGAGGCCACGAAATCAGATCACAGGCTCTCACTGCCACACAAATAAGCCAGCGGTACAACACGCCATCCACTGGTCTCAGATCAGCAGAGACTAACGATTGTCATCAGTCTGAAATCTCAGCATCTAATATGTGCAAGTACAGTATGATACAACATGCTCTTAAAAACAGTTACACCCAATTAAGAAATGGTCCCACATAGTGGTCCTGTGAGATTGTTGCACTGTTGTGGAGTGAGTATGATAGACAGAAATGTCTAATAACATAATAAATAAGTACTAATAAGTACATTTTAATGATAACAATTTATTAATTCATGTCAAGTATTATGAGAACATTAACATACTGGTTTGTAATTAATGCATGCTAATGACGATGTAATAAATGCATCACATTGTACTCGGTATAGAATTAGAGTGTAACAAGTGTGCTGCAGTATAATTCCAAGTCTTACCAAAAAGTAACAACTGGGATGAAATTTTGGTGGTCTTGGACATGTCCACAGTTCTTTCTCTTGGCTGATGCAAGCATGAGGTCAGTGAGTAATGAAAGCGTCTCCAGTGAGGGCCGTGCACACCTGACACAGTGTTACCGGACTCTCTGTCAGACTGTCTGTCTCGCTGTCTGGCCGTCTGTCAATCAACCTTATTTAGCCGAGCCCTGGAAGAGAAGCTAACCAAAGACAAACAATGGAGGTAAACTGGACGTCGCACTGTGTCACCTTATAAAATGCCTCAAGGGATGACGCCACTTTTGTAGGCCTGGGAGCCAGACGAGGGGAGTTATTTGTGAACTTTGTACCTTTAAGTTGCACAGACAACCCCCCCGCCCCCTCCACTCCAAAAGACCCATGTCCGCTCTCTGTAGCCCCCTCCACCCTATACCCCTCAACTCATGCGCTCCCACGACACAAACAAATCACTGTTCTTTTTCTTCTGTCTCATTCTCTCATTCAGTCGCTTGCTCTTTTCTCCTGCTTAATACAGGCGGCTCGGAAAAATAATTAAAAAAGGACAGAGGGTCTGAATTGTGTACAAGCGGGGCCCTCTGTAGCATAAGCCACCTTTATCTGGACAGAGACCTCCTCAGACACACACAGACACACACACACACTTAGACTTAGTCTCTTTCAGTCGCACAGTAATATGTTCTGCTTTGCCTTTGAGTGGCGAGGGGTAATTATGTTTCACTATGTAAATGGCCTTTTCTCTCTCTCTCTTTTTCTCTCCCTCTCTCTCTCTCTCTCTGGCAGCTGCTGAGACTTCTGCTCACCACTCCACTCCGTACACAGCTCCTCTCCTGTTCACTAGTGCCTCCCTCAGGCTAAAGCAGGCATCCATCACTCTGTCCCCAGTGCCACTGAAACAACATAGCACTTCTACTGAAACTGTTGCCATTAATTTCTTTTCTCCCCACACACACTCACTCACACTCATACGCACGCATGTTTAAATCGTTATTTGGTGCTAAAATTCTGAGGGTTGCGGTGGCGGCCTTCTGCCCATCTGTGTCTGCTCATCTGCAGAGTTTCTGTCAGAAGAGGGGTTTGACTTTTAGGAATAAATCCTCTGGGAGATGAGCTGAAAGGATGCCGATCATGTAGACATAATCTGTTTTTAATTTGTTTTCAACTCCTCCTCTTATCTCCACAATAACGGAGGCAAATGAAGTCTGACCTAGGACTTTTTTTTTTAATGTCATACACAGGGACACACACGCGCGCACACACACACACTCATCAGACACACAGTCATATAAACATACACACACACGCACACAAATGCATATTACGCAGTCATACACTCCCAAACACACTCACAGAGCGCAGATTGTTGCAGTCCTCAGGCAGTTTTCTCGTACAGTATTCTCTTGATATATTCAGATGCAAAGCACTCCCTAAATACATTAGCAGAACATTTTAATTGCCAGTTGACAGGAGCTTTGGTCCTTAATGGAAATGATTTTGCGTTTTTTTTTGTCATCTCCTCTTTGTCCCCAATAGATTGCACAAGCAGATGGTATATTTCATGAAACTTAAATGGCTAATTTGCAAAAAGTGAGTGAGTGTGATGTTTTTTTTTCTCCATCCCTTTTCTCCTGCTTCTTTTTTATCTCTCTGTTCTTCACTCTGTGATCTATGATTTTGAACACATTGCAACCTGTGTCTAAATGTCAGTGAAAGCTGAAAACTTGCCATGTAGTTTTTTTTTTTTACTTGCAGGCGTGATGACATTAGAGTGTTTGGCCTTTAAGCCTGTCTCTGACCAACAGCACTTTGTCTGGACCTAACAATAATAGCAAGTGCTTTTGTTAACTGAAATATTGTATTTTTTTACTCCACCATTTTTTTTTTCAATTTGCTTGAATTTCAAGGGACTTTATTGCACCATGTGTCAGTATTGCTCTGACCTCACCGTGTCTGTCTAGCATAGTCTACTCTCTCTCTCCCTCTCTTTTTCACACACACGCACACACACAGACACACACACACACGCTGAACATCGCCAGGCCACCGTTGTAAAACAATTAGACTCCTATTAACATATATTTTATTAATTGGCCTATCTGTGATAGGGAACACAAGCACACCCCGGTCCTTGCCCCCACCCAAGCCTCCACCCATCACCACCCCTGCTACCTCCACCCCCGTGTAAAACGGCACAGCAGCCCGACAGGCATGGGGAGGGAGTGGAGGCGGCGGATGGGGATGGCAGCTTTCTCACAGACAGTGACAGCTGAAGGAATCGGGTCAGACAATATGAGTGCGGACAGCTCAACAGATTTGTTTGCTATTGATAGCAGCAATCAATTAGAGCAGCCACGTCTGAGATGGCGTGAGCCTGCCAGGGAATTAGTGGAGACTTGTTTTTTTTCTTCCACTCTCTCTCTTTCTTCTCCACCCCCTCCTTTCTTTCTCTTCACCTTCTCTCATTTTTTGGCATTTGTTCATCTGCCTCAGTTAATTCATGCATGGATTACTAATCCCACACCCTGAACCAATGATGAGAGGACACAGAAAAGGGAGATGAAAATATGCACAGCACTTGTGTTTTCTTTTTTCTCCCCTTTCTTTTCTTCTGCAACAATTGTTCTACAATTATTCTCTCTCAGCTGCCTTTTTTTATTTCCTCTGGTGTAATTGGACCGGCCTGGCCGATGATCTCCTCTAAATTGCATCAGTAATTATAAAGCCTAACCGTAGCACAGCATCAATGGTCTATTAGGATTAATTAAGATAGGAAGTGACAGCTGACGATTAAGCAGTTTGCAATTCAACAATGCAAAGGTCAAATGATCAGGGATGTACCTTTCTTCATGTTTTAAAGCAGTGAGCTGCTGGTTAACATCACAGAACAAGAACATTCAAATGAGCATAATAAAAAATGCAAAAAAGCATTCACACAGACATACAAACATACACACCACATACACTCATGTACACACAAGTCATTTGTTTATGTGGTGTTCTGGTACGCTGATTTTGTAGTACTGCTGTGTGTAAGTGTTTGCGTGTGTATGTGTGTTTTTCTTTCCGTGATAGAGGATGACAGAAATGCTTTCATAATTGATTGGACTACTAATTACAAAGCACACAATTAGGGAAGATATTGATGGTGGAGGTTGCGGCTTTTTCAGCCCCCAAGCTGTCCGCCCCTCACTCTCCCCAGAGGAGATGAGTGCCCTTCTGTTTTAATGATGCCTATGACTTTTACATAATTAGCGTGTCACACAAAAGTCACAAGTGTATTCACGGCAACCTGGACATAACAAGGTCTCCGCTGGGTATGTTTGTGAGAAAGTGTGTGTGTGTGTGTGTGTGTGTGTGTGTGTGGTTGTGCACGCGCGAGTGAATGTTTTGTTGCTGTCCGTGTCAAAGATTTGTGCAGTCCAGCGGGGCTGTCCTTGGTCCCACAATTTGCTTAATTAGATGACCCACATAGTGTAACCTTCAGTGCCCTAAACTGATTAAAGCTAATTTAGTCTGATTGCCTTTTTAATATGTGTAATGATAATCATTACTGCCATTATGGGCCAGGACAAATCTATACATTTCTCAGAAACACGTGCTATGCATAGCAGTTGTTATGGGAATAGGGACAGACCTATCACTGGATACAGTAAGTCTGTTTTACACTGACTCTGGAGCATTACCCAGCCTTCATTCCAGTCTCTCTTCAGGGCTACACAATGGCATGAGGTGATGAGGCGGTTCAAATATTTGCTATAAAAACATTTTTTAAATGACATCGAAATGTGGCGACATCAATCTAGCCCTTTGTTTTCTCCCTATGCAGTTCATTTCAACTTTAAGCGACACATTGCAGGCTGTCACAGGACGTTCCCCCAGCCGTTTCCAACCACTGTTGCAGTGGACGTAAACAGGCCATTAAAAACGTTGCTTGGACGCAGACAGGCGCAGCTTAGACAATACGAAACCTTTAAGGAGGAAAAGGTCGACAGTGCCAACCTGAGAGGTTTGCTGAGCTGGAAGGACAGCAGTCGGGTGGGGGAAAAAAAAAATTCTCCCAGGAACAAGACAGAGATGCATCTGTCATCTGAAGGAAAAGCACCTGGGACACAAAGTGTCCTTTTTGAAGGTAGCATGAAAAAGAGAAACACACACACACACACAAGAAAAAGTGAGACACTGTCCATTAAGGGAAGAAGGACAGCGAAGCTCACCAAGTGATTCTTTTTGTCCCATTTTATTCGAAAATGTCACAGAAGACAGCGTGACACTGTAATCGCAATCACTTCTCTGGCTATGATTAAGTGCTTCAGAACCGGTCACATTTAAAGTTTTTTTTTTCGGCAGAATGTCACAGATTTCCCAGTGCCAGTCTGGGTGTGCTAATCCAGACCAGACTGTGAGACAATGGACAGCCGAGCTGAGAGACAGACTGACACAATCCTGATCCCAGCCTTCAGGAGGGAATGTTCTATAGGGAGATGGGTACTGGAGGCAGGTGCCAGGGACTGACCTTCTTCCTGCAGTGCTGCAGAGGATCACACGTCACCACAAGTGTGTGATACTGATCACTGCATAGTGGGCTATTGACTGTGGAAATACATTACACTCGAATTTTGAAATAAATGATGAGGAAAAACATGAAATGTCTTATGGCAAATATTCATCATTTTGTACTTTATTTGGAAGAATGTAATGATTCATGTCATGTGTACAGTATAAATATAATTCATGTCAGGAGACTTTATGTAATATAAAGACTTAATTTGTACACAATTTTGCACATACAGAAAGGCAACAGACCTCACCATATATATATATATATAATAATATAATAATAATAATAATAATAATACTGTAAACTTTACATATTTATACTGTACTTACAGGCCCACCTTGAGAGAACTGCACTAGACTCATTACAATTCATTTGGACCCACCTCACCCCCACCTCCTGGACCCCCTTACAGTGCTTTTCCAATGTCCAACGAAGCGTTTATGTGAAAGACGGAAAATGCCCTCCGAAACTAATGATTTTTTATTTATCATCTGTAAGAGATAGGGAAGAAGGATGGGGGGGGGGGGGGGGGGAGGTTCCCCGCGCAATGGAGCATATGTCTCAGCAAGTGTCTACCTCTCTCTCTCTCTATATCTCTCTCTCGGTATGTGAATGTGTTATTATGTGAGCTTGTGGGCTGTTCGGTGAGAGGGGATGGAGAAGTGCTAGGGGGCATACTTACCCTCTCAATCCCAGAGGAGCACTGTTATTATTGGTAATAAACAGACATAAATATGGTGCTCCAGTCACTGCTGTTTGAGGGAGGGAGGCAGAGAGAGAGAGATAGAGAGAGCAAGGGAAACAGAGAGATAAGAATGGAGGGAGGGAGAGAACGGGAGAAGGAAAAGAGGGGAGCCCCTCTCCATGTGAACCCCTTTGAGATTTGGAGGGAAGTGTGCTTTTCTTTCACAATTTCTGTCCCTGAATACTGCTCTCTCTCTTTCTTTTCCCTCTCTCATCTCATTCCACTCACTTTCTCTCTATCATATTCTCCCACTGTGGCTTTGCCTCCCACCCTCCCCTTTAAGACCAATCCAATATGGCAACACAACCTCCTCTAAACGTGCTAAGCACCGCAAAGCTCTCCCCAACACAAAAAGCCAGAGCATCATTGACTTCTGACAATGACAGCGGTTTAATCTTTAAAGGGATGGGGGAAGCAGTGTGCAATGCTAAACTACTAAACTACTGTCAAGACAAATATTTCCAGCAGAGCCACCCACTTATATAATAGAATGGAAGAGAAAGGGAGAGGACAAAAATGTATAAAAGCAGAGTGGTGATGGGTGAGGTGGAGGCAGGGGTGTGTGTTTGTATGTGTGTGTGTGTGTGTGGGGGTGGGTGGAAGGGGAGGGGGGTTGTGAGTGCACAGACTAAGAGCATCTTCTCTCCACCTCGTGCCCCACGGGCAGCCGGTCCGGAGTCTTCTGAGCAGGTTCCAGTGCACAAAGAGAGCATTGTTAACGGGGCCATTACCAACTGGCCGTGCCCACACTGGACATAACATGGCTCTGGGGAGAAGGCAATGGGTTTTGGTGGAGGACATGGGGGGAGGAGGGGGGTTAAAAAGAGACAGAGAGAGAGAGATAGAAAAAATGGAGGGAGAGAAAGAGAGAGTGGGGGAGAGGGAGTTCATCAGACCCATCTCAAGTGACCTCTTCCTTTGGTCTGTGCAAGAATGAGCCCAGACAGTAACTCTGAATGGACAGATTTTCCGAATGTTTTGAAATCTGTTTTGAAAGAGGGGGTTGATGTGGGAAAGGAGGGAGCTGGGCAAGGGGGCTAAAATGCTTGAAGAAATGGGTTTGCCCTATAAACTTTAAGTGGTGTGATGCCCATTTCTCCAGGAGGACAGCATAAAAGGGGGCTTTTTCCTATTGATGGCTACACAAAAAAGGGACAGAGTGCTCACAATTAAAAATCAATTGCAGCAACAGGACACTGAGTGTGGGTGCAAAAGGGGGTGGAGAAAGCGAGAGAATGCTACATGTTAGCACCTATAGCTCGGAGGCTTTTCATTTTGGGAACATAAAGAGAAGAACAGTGCAGTGTGTTCTCTCTTAAATCCTTTTATTTTCCTTTCTTCCTCCTATTCTCCCCCCCTTTTGTACAAGTACTCCTCTCTATTTATGTGTGTGTGTGTGTGTGTGTGTGTGTGTTGCTAACCATGTGCCCCTTCTCAGAATGGATGTATTACTTATGACATCCCAGTTTTCAAGCGTTCACAATTTTTACATTAGAGTTAAATCTCGGCAGCTGGAGTCTTGTGGCTGAGCTAGCCAGAGCCCATCAAATATTGAAACGTTCGGAGGCTAGAGCAGGCAGGTTGAGGGAAGTTCATGCCCAAACCCGAGCTTCACATTCGCAGACATCCCAATAGGAGTGTAGTACAGAAAAAAAAGAGGGCCCTGATAAAAATTTCATTAAAATGAGACGGGGATATTGCTAGCATTCTCCCAAGCATCAGTATGAAAACTTAATCTGAGTTAATGGAAGAGATATGAAAGCCTTTCTCAATTCAAACGCGGCTTGTGCATAATTTATAAATTATTGTCAGAAAAGTGATTCCACTCTGAGATTTACCCCTCTCTAGATGGAAGCAAGCTCCACAGAGACAGCAACAGTGAAAAGAGGGGAGAAGAGAACAGAAAAGGAGGGGAGAAGGGGGCTAAAAAAAACAAGGAGAGAAAGCTCTTTTCGACCTTTGATGCCGGCAGATTTTACAGCAGAGCTGTCGATATAATCAGCGAAAATGTTCGTTTCTCGAAAAACTGCGGCAAGAGCACTCACCATGAGCAAATATCAACAGCGGCCTTTTTTAAGGTTAGCTGCTAAATCCTCTCCATCATGTGGGGAGGGGAGCAAGGGAGTAAGAGAGAGAGAAAAAAAGGAGAAACCGGAGGGGCGGGAGACTGTTCCTCCAGCTTGACAGTCGCTAAAAGCTTTATTATAGTGTGCTTGCATAGGCTCACCCTTGTAATAATGAAACAGCAGATCATTTAAAAGCCTTTCCCACCCTCTCTCTCCTTCTCCTCCTACTTTCTATGTAATCCCCGTCTTTCTCTCTCTCTCCCTCTCTCTCTCACACACACACACACACTTGTGCTCTGTCTTTTTTTTTCAGCTCCAATTACAGATATAACGTTTGCATGGCAGGCAACCCTGGCGGTTAATTCGGCTTGACAGGCTGCTCGTCTTCTGGCATGCCGAGTGGAACAGAAACAGTGTCCTGCTCCCGAGGAACATCCCCACTAATGTAGCCTCCCCATGTCCAGAGCCCCGGCCGCTGTTGTTAGCGCTGCGCTACATGGCAGGGAACAGCTCCTGATTACAGGTTAGCATGTAGACGCTTCTTCCCCAAAGACACACAGGCTCAATCAGTTTCCTTCCTGTCTACACCCTGCTCCTGCCATGTGGAGCACGTCTGTAACAAGCAGACATTAAGCAAATAACACTACAGTATTTCCAATGACATTTTTAACAGATTCATTTATTTGACTACACACAATATGAAATATGCATAAATATTTTTATATAAATAAAAATATGATCTTATACTGACCTCTGTTTCTTTTAACACTTGTCTGCCATTAAAGATTTGTGTAATGTCACAACAAAAAGCAACTTCAGTGTGGTACGTACAGTTTGCCAATTTCTTTTAAATACCCAAACGCTCAAATCCTCAGAGGTGCAATAGAAGAGAAGGCAGGGACGGTCATAGGGAAGTGTGTGCGTGGCGTACAATGCGTGTGTGTTTGGCTGTGGATGGGTACACCTGTGTATGAGTGTTTTTGTTTAGTTCCGTGGCTTGGCTTTTCCTCGGGTGGCTGGAGCGATGAGCGTCAGACTGGCAGATCGGCGGATGCGGGGCACGCTCGAATGGGCCGCAGCTTATTCAAGGTGATAAAAGCATAAAAAGGAGGTATGAATCTTAGATGTGTGCCACTGAAGTGTGCACTGCAAACTTATTTAGGGCAGTGCCATTAAAAATCTTAGCTCTCCAAAGACTGTTAAAGCCCACACCAGAACCTTTCCTCTTCACCCCCACCCCCTCACGCTCACTCCTGTCTCTGGCAACCCCACCCTTCAGTCATACACACACACACATCACTCCCCGTTAACCCACGTGCACTGATTTCATGTGAATAACTGAAAGCACATAGTTTTCCTCGCCGCCTTGTTGTTACCATTTGACGCGCATGCTTTGTGCTGTGAGTGGCTGAGTAAAATTTGATGAGGCTCCCAAAAGCCTAATAGGGGGCAGTTAGCTGATCCCCGTGTGCACAGCTTTGGGACACGAAGCAAGCTTGGAAGTGGGGGCACAAAGACTTTTTCCTAAGTTGGTGAGAGACGTTTTTCTGCGAGTTCAAAAAAAGATGGAAAGTCTCGTCCTTCACTCCACAGGGTCCTTGCCCAAGCTTGGTCTGCTGAAAAGTATCAGCTCCATGTTTTCAATGACTGCAATAAAGACGTGACTCCTTGAGTCCTTATTATTCTTAGTGGCAGTGTGGTATCATGTCTTGTCTTGCAGCTCCAACCCACCAGAGGAGCTTGTAAAGCAAGCCACTACAGTGCTGAGTGCCATGTTTTATTGATAGCCTGGGTTGTTCTCTCACTCTCTCTCTTTCTCTCTCTCTCTTTGTCACCACCACTTTAATTACGATCACTGGTTAATTCATTGGTTCTTCAGGGAGGCCGGTAGGGGGTTAGACAGATGTGTTGAGTGTCATTAAGACACATACACACACACGCACACACACACACTGTCTCTCTCTCTGTCTCATTCAC
>JAGFZM010000045.1:1123737-1161548 GCA_017657215.1 Limnothrissa miodon
CCCCCCCCCCCCAACTTAACCCACCCCCGACCCCGATACTTACCCCCAAATCATCAATTTGCAGTCTGCCCTACCATTCTCCATTCTGATTCAGCCATGCAAATGAATGGCCGTTGTGACAGAGAGGCCTTGACCTTCACTTCAGAGGGCCTCATCTTCATCAGACAGCATATGGAGGATGAGTGGCAAGCCTTTAGGAAATCCATATTCACAAATGGCGTCTTTCGCAGATCAGTGAGCTTTCACTTACCATACGTAAACAACGGATGCCTAAAACAAAACAGCTATGATTTACATCCTGTACGTACTAATGAAGCAAACATAGAGACTTAAACATTTGACATACTTGAGATTGTGTATGTAAACTACTGTATTGATATGTGTGTGTATGAGTAAGTTTGTGTGTATGTGTGTGTGTTCAATATGTTAATCCATATATTCTGTCTCAAATTGCCAATTAGAGTCATGTAATGGTAGTGTCTGTGACTGCAATGTATCCTGATTGGTTTGCCCTGTACTTTCTCTAAGACACCTTAAACAGGTTGACGGAGGGCTCATCACTAATGATGCCTTGTCCATGTTGCCAAAAAATAAAAATAAAAAAATGTTCTGAAGGTAAATTAGCACATTCACAGTTAATGTTCATTAAAGACATTTACTCATGTGTTAAGGAAAAACTAAATGTGGCCTAAACTTTCACACCTCACAGCACACTTTTTGTCATGCAGGTTTAAGGCAATGTACAAATTCATAATTCTGTCATTCTATGTAATGTAAATGTTTGACGGTTTGTCATTTATTTAAGAGAATCTAAGCACCAAGCAAGCTGGCATTGAGAATAGGCTGCTGTAGCCTATATTCAAACTCATTTTGTCACAGTTCATCACAGGGCATTAGAACGTCAAAATCGCATTGATTCACCAGATAGCAACTAGATAGTGACTAAAACTTCGTGATCAGCACAACGGAGATGAATCTTCATCAACGTGCAGTCACGTGAATCTGGAAAAGAGACTATTTTTTTGCATGTGAAAGAGAAGCGTGTGTGTGTGCGCGTGCGCGAGGATGTGAGTGTGTAGGCACATGCTATTCATTTATTTATTGATTGATTTTGATGCCGAAACACTTTGAATGGGTTTTTTTCGCCTCTCAATCAATGAAATATCAAACTCACCTCCACAGAGTTGTACAAGCAGACTGCTCTCGGCACCGTGAGTACAACTGCGCAAAGTTCTCATCCTCTTTAATTTCAAAGTACTTGTCAAATGTTTTTCTCTTCTGATCAAATGTTCTAATAATTGCAAACTCTGGCCTAGCAGCATCCACCGGCATCTTTCCTCATATCATGTCTCTTGCACTCTGAAGTGAAAGGCGCGATTTGATTGGTTTTCGACGTCACGTGAACGCAGCATGCTTTTTTCACTATTATAGCTATCAGCCACGGTGTTTTTTAGGTTCGTGTGAGTTCGAATTCAATTTTATTTTTATTTAATTTTGCATTTTTTTCAAGCGGCGAATCCGAGAACCAACTAATTTTATTGGTGTGGCCTAATGAAGGGGATGCGTACTGAAATGCATCAGAGTAATGGCAAGTGTAAGATTAGCCTGCTGTAAGTATAAATAGTGATCGCACAGCATACACGAATGCTTTACTAATCCTGGATTTTGTGGCAAAATATGGTTGGTGTGAAAACAAGAAATAATAAACAGCAGTTTTGCCTTAGAGGCTAAGAAGACCACAAAGTCTTCTTTTTTGGAAAAAAAAAAACACAAGTGAATATGTTGGTGTGCCTATCTGTGAGTGTTTGTGTGTGTGTGTGTGTGTGTGTGTGTGTGTGAACATGTGAGTAGAGGGAGAAATACACAGAAAGAGAGAGGGAGAGGAGCCAGACCTTCACAGCGGAAGGCTAGCGGGGAGAAATCCTGCAACCTTAATGGCGGTTTGAAGTTTGCTCTTTAACACCACAGACTCCAGCTGGGACCCCTCCAGTTAGATGAACCCTAAATATAACTCACCCATTAAATTACTCACACTCCTCCACAGCTCCTCTCCTGCCTCCTATTCCCAGTCAGACACCAGCGGAGTGGGGAGGGGGTGGGGGACACTGGGGCTCGTTCCTGGGACTGCCTCCGCTGCCCGCTCCCCTCGTGCGGTGCGGTCCTCCGCGGGTGAGGCTTTTCACTTCCCGTCAGGTAGAATCATACGGCTCTCCACCCCTCTCACACAAACAAAGAAATCCATCCTAGAGACTAGGTTTGATGCCGCTTATTACTGGAATGTGTTTGTGTGTGTGTGTGTTTCTTGTGCTCTACTGAGGCCTTGTTATGTGCATCAGCGCACTGTGTTCTGCCTTTTTCCCCCTCTCTTGTAAACTCCTCTCTCTTTCTCTCCCTCTATCTCTCTCTCTCCCTCACCATGGCCCAGGTTCATCTGTCAAAGAGGGTTTTTCTTCCTCAAAATAATGATGTTCCGTGGCACACAGGACCCTGGCTAAAGCGCCAGCTTATCAGAAGAGCCTGTGCTCCGTCGCCACTGTGAAGCGTACGCTCCTTGGGAGGGCCCACCGATGGGTTACCACCATAATGCCCTCCAACACACACACACACACACACACACACACACACAAACACAAATGCACGCACCAACCCTCACAAGACACCATACAAACAGACAACCATAGAAAAAAACTAATTCAGTACACATTCTGTACAACACCGAATTTTCACATTTACATTTGTAAACACAAATAGATAAACATCCGTTTACAGGGATTCACAAATCAAAAACAGGAAGTAAACATGTGTACATTATGTGCTAATAATGCAAATTAATCAAGCGTGTTATGATAATTACCACACTGTTTTGTTTGTTTGTTCTCATACCTGAATTCCGTGACTTGTAGATATTATTAAAGAAAAAGGTATTTGGTTTAAGGTTTTAATAACATAAGCCAGTCTTACTCATCCACCATAGGTAACAGCCATACCTTTTAGATGTACACATTTCCATCCACTAATCTCAGACAATGTAAAATAGACGTTATTTACCAGCTGTCTGAAACAATAAATAAATCACATGAGTATTTGTTCATTGTTCATTTAATCCTATTTCATGAATTTAAAGATAATTGTATTAGATTAATTTGTTGCTTAATTTGTTGCACTTGCATTGACCTAACTCTATTACAATGTAATAACAGTCCAATTTTTGGCTTTAGGACAGAGGAGCGAATGACAAGAAATGAATGGGAGAGAGAGATGGGGTAGGATCGGGAAATAACCTTGGGTTTGACTCAAACCCGGGTCCCCATATTTATGATATGGTGCCTTAGCCAACTGAGCCACAGCTCAGTAAAAGAAAGTAAAAATGAAACCGAACGCTTCAGTAGCCATCAGATGATCTGTAAGTAAATTTTTTTCATTTTCAACAGAATTACTAAAGCAATTATAAATAGTGTTTTACTGTCATATTGTTGAAATCTTAACTGGGTATTCATACAGTATAATAAGTGGGATAACATTCTGTGAGGAGGTTATTATCGTGGAATAACCCCCTTTAGAGTGATCCAAGAACTCTCCGGAAGCATTGGGCTCCTGCATTACTCTGTCAGGAGTTATTCTATGATAATGACTGCCGCACAGAACATTATCCCTTACAATAATGACCGCCTTGCAAAACGTTATTTCATACATATCAAAATATCTGATAACACAACAAAAAAAGTGTGTCCACTTTTTTTGCCCCCCCCCCCCCCCCCCACAATATTTGAAGCTGCCTTAGGGCAGGTGAGACTACTCTAAGGCTGAGGCCTAAAAAACACAGGCAGGCCTGTTACATTTCTCTATGTCTGTCTCTCACTCACTATCCCTCCCTCCCTCCCTCTATCCTTCTCTCTCAGTGTTTCTGCAGGCCTGGCCACAGAGCTCTCCCCTGAGGGAGTGTGCTGCCCAGTCAGTGAGGCCGCATCCTCCATCACATCCTCTCTTATAATTGACCAGGGCTTTGAGGGTTCCCGGGTCCCACAGTGCCGACTTAAAACACACATCCCCCCCTCCGCCTCCGCAACCCCTGCTCCTCCCCCTAAAGACAGGAGAGGTGAGAAATAAGGAATGAAACAGAGGCGGCTATAGCATGATGGGAAATCTCCCTGCTTGCTTCAGAAAGTGCCGGATAAAGTGGAGCTGGAAGCCTCAGAGTTCGTATGGGGCCAAAAAAAAGAAGGATGAAGGATTAAAAGTGAGGAAAGAATGTAGAGAAACAAGAGAGAGGCTGACCTGGGTAGTGATGGTACCAGTCAGTCTTTTTTATCCTTTTTCTTCTTCCTCTTTATCCTGTGTTTTGTGTGTCTTGATCCCTGTGGTTCCTGTCATGAAACAAATGCGTGCACATACACATACACACACACACACACACACAGTAAGGGAGAGAGAAGCACACACACATGCGCAACAATATGCATAAGCTCACAAACGCCCACTGCTTCCTCAGCATCCAGCCTTCAGAGGGGAAATTAAAGAGATGATGGAAGTTCATTAAAGAGACAAATAAAGAGAGAAGAGTGAGGCCCTCGACTCCAACGCAACGCAGCTAATTGGCACGAGGTACTGGTTTGACGCAGGGAGGTGCTGGCGGGGTGTGCTGCTGGCAAGGGTTATGAACATCAGGAGTGAGCTAGGCAGGTGACCTGGGAGCCCCGCCAATTGCCTGCTACCTTCGTTCTCTCTCTCTATCTCTCTCTCTCCCCCTCTCTTTCTCTCACTGCGCCGCTCCCTTTGTTCCGATTGCGAAGTCAAGGTCTTCTCACCCACTCTAATGACTTCTCTTGCATGTACAAGAAAATTAATTAATATTCCTGGAAGCAAACACTTACAGGCTCATTAATCAATATGTGTCAGTTGCGCTCCACCATAAAAGTGTACGATGCGGGCTAATTAATTTCCTCCTTTCGCCAGTCAGACTGAGTAACCACAGCTTAAAATACTTGACATTTAGCCTTCTGTGTACAGTTGAAATGCTCCAAGTGCTCGCACAAAGGAGGTTGCCGATGAAGAAGTTTAAAGTGAAAACAGCCATTAAATTACCCACTTAAGGTATGCAACAGAGGATTATGTATTTACTGTGGCCCAGAAAAGCTGCATCTCTCCCCCTCTCCCTCTTTCTTTCCCTCTCTCTCTCTCACTGCATCTCTCTCTCTCTTTTTCACTTTCCTCTCCTCTCATTTTCTCTGCGCGGTTCACAACATGGCTGTCTGTTTGGCACAGGTAAACAGTTAGTGAGGAATCCTGTCAAACACATGGGGGAACTTACTGAAAAAAAGGAGGTGTTGTCTTTATTCTCCTTGCTTGAACATATTCGATCAGGCGCCGCAAAACAAAATTCCTGCAGCTATGAACATCTACTGCAAAAACCTGAACCGAGGCAAATGCTTACCCTTGAAATGCCTGTCAACACAGTTCTCTATGTCAGGAATGTATCTGTTGTGAATCCCTAAGAAAGGTTTTCTCTTCCAATTTGAGGGAAATTTGTTGGGCTTTTTAATCTGTCTGCATGCAGGAGAGGCAAATAAAAGAGACATACTGCCTCTAACTCTTTAAGACAGAATAAAAATCTGTTTTGGTTGGTCTGTCATTTTCCTTATGAAAAGATATCAGAAATAGACTAAAATCTGAGATGTTCCTATCTATTTAAAGGGTCCACTCTAAGCTGTTTTTTTTTTATAATATGTACGATTTATCTGCCCATCTCTGGTTCTACTAAGGATGTATAAAATATGCAAAGTAATGATTCATATGATTTTGCAACATATTTGCAGCTACCTAAGCTAAATTATATGTGGAGTTTGTTATATTTCCATAACCCTAAATCCAAAATTCTGAAACATTTAATAAGCCCTTTATAAATATTTAATAAGCCTCATCATTGATGGAGAAGGCAAACCAGAATCATTACCAATTCACAGTATGTGGTAAAGCTTGCAAAATAAAATATATGTATAATCATAACAATTCACTAAAATTCATAAAAATGCTGAATGCTAGCACCAATATCTGCACCAGAATATTGTGGGTGCAGACAATATAGAAATATTTGATTTATGATTCAGGCAACTAAGCGGACATAAATGTTTAAGAAGGATTCAGCTACTCTGTGTCCATTCTCCCTGTATGTCTGCCTCTGCCTAGCCAACCCCCCTCGTAATATCTCACACAAGGGTTAGCAGGTGATAGGGAGGCTTCAGCGTGGCGCAGTCCTCCTGGTGTTTTGGCTAAGCACTGTTTGGGCACATGTCAGGTGCGATAACTTCAACGCAAAGTTCAAGCCTGCGTTCCCCCACAGCTTTTTGAATGTGTCTCAGTGACTGCCCAGTCCCAGGGTGAGCCAGCACAGCAAGGAAGCCAAGGCTTACCTCTCAGTGCTCCCCAACATGGGCATACACACACACACACACAGATCTTTACAAACAACACACTGGCCATCACTCCTGGCTCTTAACTGTGGGATTATTAAAACCTGTCAATACCTGACCAACTGTGAGGAAAGCTCCTTTGGAAAGAAAAAAAGAAAGCCGCAGCCAAGGCAAACTTGAGGCATGTGAGTCTTGGCTAGGACCTAGCCACTGCTGTTCAAATATGAATGAAGAGTGAACAGCGTATTACAGAATGGTTAAAAAGATTCAACAGAGTGGGTTATGTTTAAGTACTAGAGTTTATGAAAGACTCTTGAGAGGACCTGACTCAATGGCACTGGCTGCGTGGTTTGGTGGCTGCTGGTATACTGCATCACTATAAAATTCAAGGCTCCCGTCTTGTTTCACTCCTCTCACCGCTCCACTGCAGGGTGGGCTGTTTATTGAAGTGATGTCTCGCTCACAGGCAAAAGTTTACATTCACATACTCACACTGGGTGTGAACCCTCTGGCCAAACAGCTTCTGATACACCCCCCTCCCCCCGGCTTCCCAAACTCAGCCCCACACTCCCCCAACAGTTACGCATATCTAAGTGGCATGGCAGTCCGCCCATTGATCGCCAGACAGATTAGTCCTTGAGTTCATGCTTTCCTGTTAAAACATTCATAACTGCCCCGTCAGTTGCAGATGTGAATAATGTCGGATGATAATAATGTTCCATGTCGACCCGTGCCCTTCCCTCATGTGCAGTTCTTCACATAGCTCTGTGCTGCAATAAGAAAAAATGAGAAAACAAATGTAATTTACTGCACATCATGAAATATTAAATTGGCATGAGTAAAATAAACAAGTCCAAAGACCAGTGTACAAATTTACAAAACACAGACATGGTGCAGCATTTGAAAATAAATGAGGGCTCATCTGACACAGTTAGAAAATGATGTACAATGAGGGGGAAAACTGCTTTGGGATATTTTTTATCAAATTATTAATGTGCATTAATGCATTATTTATAGAGCTGTGGGTTAACTATTTATCTGTAGTGAATGCATACAGCATTGGTTCTCATAGCTCAGCACTTAGAGCATTTTTTAAGGGTGGCATTTTGGAATAACAAGCCGTCAGCTTTTATATGGAGCCAGGAGTTCTGCTGCTCATAGCAGTGTAAATGTCAATATCTCAAAAGGTGGTTTTACGGTTCATTCAAACACTGATAAGAAATCATTACACATTTTGAGGATATTGACAGTCTCCAAGAAGCGTTTAATGCATAAAAAGCCTCTTTTTTGCAGTTCGTTAGTTTGTGCATCTTAAATTGACTCGTCAAGTCACTTTTTCCACGACTCAGCAAGCACATCATAGCAAGACAACATGACTTTTTAATGGTCACGGCTTTTCAAAGTTAAAATGCCTGCCACCTCTTCACTTCCTGTCGCAGTTGTGATTTAATACCTTGGAACTAGAAAAGAAATGTCAATGAACCTTCACCTTTTTAGAAGTGCTTGCTTTATATTTTAAAAATGATAGATTTTAGGCAGATTGGAGCATTTCATCTTTGCTTTGCTCACCTTTATAATTTTCTGCACCACTTTAACTCATATTGCATTAAAATATGTCTTCAGGGTTTCATATCCCACAACACACCACCCAAATCACTCAGATTAGCATTGGTGAAAAAAACTCTGGCTTTCAGACTTTCAACCCCTCACAAGTTGAAAACTGTTGCATTAAAAGCATTTAACCCATTTTGCTTCAACATATTGCACACATCAAAAGGGCTGTTTTTTTGTGTGAAGAGACCTCAGCTTCAGCACTGCAGGGTACACTTTGTACGGTTTTCTCTCTGCACCCCAAGCCAGCCCTCCACACCCCCTTCTTTTTTTTTCCAGAAGAGCGCTAGGTGTTACCACTACAGAGAGGAGAGGAGTCAGAAAATAACATCCTGCAGGTGCCCTGTGGGTATCTTTTAAATTAATCGTCTGGTTGGTATGTCTTATGTGCGGTTTTGAAACATTAACAAGGCCTTTGAGAGCTAGCGGGAGACAGAGGAGACTTGAGGGGGGGAAAACAGAAATGGGAGAGTCTGTGAGAGTGTGGAGGACACAGGCTTTAATGTTTTATTGAACACATACAAATTATTTTGGCCCTGACCAACCCTGGTTTGGTGGGAAGTCAATGTGAGGGTGTGTCCAGGCCTGCCAAGGGCTTTCTCAGGGACTGTGATTAGGGCCATGCAGCTTGGCTGGTTAGACCAGGATATGAAGTCCAGGATTTAGATGCCTGGCAGAGGAGGCTAACAGAGTAGATGACCAGAAAGCTGCATTTTTCCATATAATTTCATTTTTGTTGTTGTTTTTCATCTGGGCACTATTATTCTGTTTCATCTCTGAGGTCATTTGAATTTATTTCGGCTAAGGAAAACATAATTTTTGGATTGCTTTCTAGCTAAACATCTGGGCAATTTAAGTCAACTAAATCTATTACCTCAAACACTGATGCTTTATTCATTGCTTGTCCACATCTCTTCAGGAATTGGACAGTTTGTTGAGAGCCAGACAGTACAGCATGCTCAGCATTGAGAAAAAATGGTGGGAAAATATTGGCTATTGCTTTGAGTGTTGATCAATCAGTCATATTGACAGGAAAGGTGCCAAGCCTACTGAAAGGCCAGGTGAAATCCAATCCTTAACCTAACAATACAGGGGCTAAAGCATGTTTAGCTGCCCCCCTGTGGCTATGTAGCTGTTTATTTCAGTAAGACGTGTCTGTGTGTTCAATACTGGCCTCTGCTCTAAAGCCAACTCAAATTAGATAGCAGACAGGCTAGTGGTGGTTGTAGCTCAGTGTACTCCTCTACTGGTATCATCCAGTTTGAGGTCCTTGGTCTATCCTCTAGGGTATCCCAAAGGCATTGGTGATCCTAAGGTGTCACATAAAAATAGTTTGTAAAAACCAGCACATTAAACTCCGATTTTGGTGCAGATGATACCTAGCATACCAGCAATATGCAAAGTGTTTCACCCCAAAGTACACGAGGGGGGATCAGACCAGTGCTGACGCAGTGGGTGGGCGCAGCGCGCTAAGCTAGATAATCAGCAATTTTTCCCTCATCTTTTTAAAGCCTCGCTAGCTAATTACTTGGGCAGTTTAGCGTAGCTGACCACTGGAGAACCATGTCCACTTGGTCACGTTAATATTTCCTTTGAAAATAAATAAGTGCACTTTAAGCTCTCTGTGGTGTATTAACCTCAGTAAGCATTTTTCCCCTCTCCTCTTACATTCGCTTACCACTCATGACGGATGAGCGGAGATGAATAATTTGTGCAGCTAATTTTGATCTGCCTAAAAATTAATGGAGATGTTCTCTCAATCTGCATGCGGGTCTGAGCTTCACTGGGGGAGGTTGGGAGGTCAAGCCATGATGGGATTAGATAGCAATACGTACAGTAGTAGGCTGCTTATGGTTTATGCTGTTACACCCACTACACTTCCTATAACCCTTAGAGTTTTGCTACTGTTGCAATAAGCGCATGGCACAGAGTGCTAGGAGTTCAAACCCATGTGGAAAATGAAAGAAAACACAAATCTTAGCATTCATGTCAAGATAACATGAAAAGAAGTCTTCATTAATATGGAAAACATTTCATACACGTAGCACGTCTCCTATTCCAATCTCCCGCCTTACTTCACCACCAGCCCACTGGCCCTGCTTGCTGTGTTAAATGGAATGAACCTCTAGCTCAGCACATGTACCTGCGTCATGGAAGTGATTATACAGGATGGTTCCTCAGTTAATGAAGCAAGAAGTGAAGGGACGTTGACAGGACACATGTGTTAAGACTAAAACAGCGTCCTGAGAGTATTGTTAGCAGCTACGCTTGATTAACAAGCACGCTAAATCAGTTATCTTAACTCGCAGTGGCAGATTAATTAGCCTTGCTTATGTTAACTGCACCTCATATCTGAGTAGCACCACTTTAAAACAGCCTCCACTTGCTCAGCCACGGAGTTTAAAAAGGCACATTTTTTAGAGAGAGAAAAAAAAAAAAACTAATCAGCTGCACGGTACATTTTGAAAGCTCTGCTTTCACACATTGTGCCAAATAAACATTTCTGTTGTAATACTGTCTGGGTGATGAGCTTCATGCATGGCATGAGTCCCCAAGGACTAACCACTGCTGCTAAATGAATTAATGAAAGAGTAAGTTCACCACTGACTAGTCCCACAGCACCAATTAATGGGCGCGCCATGACAGTCAGCACACTGTGATAGAGCAGTCATCTCATGTTGCATCCCTCATGCAAATGAAGTGGAAAGTCAGTGTAAGGGTTCACAGGGGATGCCTTGGTTCAGTCAAAAAAATCTCTGAAGCTCAAGGATGTCCCGACATAATTGTTTGGCCTCTTCTGTCATAAAATGATCGGTGGGAAACTCGAGGCCTTATGTGTGGAGTACGTTTGCATTGGTTTTTCAGCTAAGTCCGTCACAGGGGATTTATAAGAACATAGTTCTCAGTGTTGATAATGACTATAGGCCATGTTAGACTCAGCCTGAGAGCTGCTTTAAAAGGCTAGAAGCATGTGTAGGTTTATGAGTAGAGTAAAGTAGCAGGCCATTCACAGATGGAACGATAACTATACAGATAACTGTAACTAGATTCAATATTTCTGTCCACACTAACAAATGATTTCTTAAGTCTGTCCTAATGTGAATAAAATGTTTCAGCGTTTAAAAGATCACTTTGAAAGTTCGCTCAAAATATCGTTGCACATGTCAGTGTCATAATAGTTGTGGTCAGAATGTTTGTTTTTCATATTATTTAGAGTGATGGTTGTTTCTCATTATAGTTATAGTTATGGTTCGTAGTGTGAAGGATGCGATACCAAAGCCGATTCAAATGACCGCTATTCCTTGGCTGTTGACAGCCCTGTCGTTATCTTGCTGAGCCCGCCCAATAACTCTCAACAAAGACAGAGCATTGTGATTGTTCTACTATGGTGTGTAAGTAGTCATACCCACTATGCACAACCATTTGATCCCACTAGGGTGCATCTAGATTTTTAGGCTATGCTGACAGGGCACCATTAGCTAAATCCTCCAAGTGACATGCACTTGGCCTTTTCTGCACAGTATGTGCATGCAAAAAGAAAGGGAGATGAGAGAGTTCTATAGAGAGAGGATCTTGGGATCAAATTACACTCATTTATTCCTCTGTAATGGGTTAAGGTGTTTTAGAGTGGTGGAGCGTGTTGTTCTCTCACTTAATGCATTAATGAGCTCCATGATACAACAGCACACCACTTCTCTCCTGCCACGTTGTGCACAGAACTCTGATGGTGCGTACGGCACGGGCCAAATAAAGTGACTTGCATTAAAATTTTAGGACCAGTCCAGTCCAGCCTTGAAAGGAAGAGAAAGAGAGGGAAAAAAAGAGTCAATACAAAGCAGTCATCAGACAAGGCATTTTAATAAAGGCCAGAGGAGAGGCAGAGGAAGAGAGAGGGGAGGAAGAGAGAAGGAAATATGCAAAGCCGCTGCATGAAATTTTAATTTGGCTTTTAGTTAAAGGGGAACATGGAGGTGCTATTAGGTCTCAAAAAACACTTAAATATGAGCATTTGCCTATGAAACGTGCAGTTATTTATTAAGCTGAGTCAATATGTAGAATGCTTACACATGACTGGGTTTTTTAAACACAGTAGTCGTTATATTTTTTTTCTCTTCTTTTTCTGCTAATATTTGTGTGAATGTGAGCCAGCAGTATAGCAGCATACAAAATACTGTATAATCTCTATGAACTTTTCAAACCTATATGGCCTCCAAAAACACCATATAGTATCTAACACAAGTTGCCTGTCCCACAAACTTTATTTTACACATTTATTTATTTATGTTGTTCAACAAACAAACAGGCAAAAAGGGATACAGAGCAGTTTCAGCACATCCACACAAGCACCATGCACACTTCCCTTTTTTTATCATCGCAGGCTCATCCATCTCTCCGTCTGTCTCTCGTTCTCTTTATCTTCACCCTACACCTTCATAATTAACACAAAGCTGTCTTCTTGAAAGCTTCTCCTGCATTCGAATTAAACAAGAAAATATGAATAAAATATTTCTCTGCTTCTGAAGTTCCCTCAACACCCCCCACCCCCATCCTCCTCACTAACGAAGTGTTGGGGAAGGGGGAGATTGGAACAGAGAGAGAGAGAGAGGAATAGGAGTATGCACTCCTTTGGTGAAGCTGTTGGTGTTATCTACGGAGTAGGAGCCTATACTGTTTATGTTTATAGTGCAAATCTCTCACTGTACATGCAGCCTGCTTTCTCTCTCTTTCTCTCCCTCCCTCTCTTTCTCTCTCTCTGTTTGTGTCGGTGTCTCGGACACCTGATGGTGATGGGTGACACACCCACCCGGGTGTAGATGAAAGGGGGCATGGGGATGAAGATGAGGCTGTTTGGGGCTTGGCAATAGTAAGGGGAGATGGGCAGATCCTTAAGGAAGGGGGATTGGGGGAGTGTATGGTAGGAGAGTGTGTATGGTGGTGGGTGGATGTGTTGGAGGGGGTCTGCAAGGCAATTCCTGTCATCAGTAGACACTCTGGTTAGACAGAGGAGGAAAGCGGTTCCATTTGTCAGATGAAAGGAGCTTCTTTTATCCCCCTCTATCTAAACCCGTGCCATACTGTAGATGTGGTCTGTGCTTTTTAGTCTTTTTTTTTTTTTGGAGTGGCACAATAAGTGTCTTTCAGTGTGTGTGTGTGTGTGTGTGTGTGTATGTGTACATGTATGTGTGAATTTGTGTGTGTGAAAGTGGGGGTAAGGGTAAGGGTGTGGTATATTCACAAAGGTATATATGCCTTGTTTCTCTGGCACAGTGCAAATTGTTTATGTCTGACTGAACTTGATATTGGCAAGAATTGTTATTGTTTGGTCATTGTTTCTTTTCTTTCACACAATTTCTTCACAAAAAATACACAATGGGGACCATTGCACAATGTGGGTTTTATTGATTGGGTGGGTTTTTTCGGATGGTTATACTGAATAGATCACACTGCCGAAAGAGGGTTTTGAAATGAAGACATCCTCCTTGTGGGAGCTGTATGCCTCGTTAGTGTTCCTTAGCTGCAGGCGCTAGCTTGTAGAGTCGCTCTGTGGTCAAGACACGGGCCTTTGTGCAGGGAAATAGGTCATTGGAGCTGATGCACACTTGGGATCAGTTATGGGTCAAGTCAGATTTAGGTCGGTGGGGTAAAGGTTTCTGTGAAAGGCTTTTGTGATTGCCAAGCTGTGTTTGAGCTAAGAATGGGATCACACTTAAAGTGTTTGTATACGGTCACTTCCCCGTTCCTCTCCTCACTCTATCCACAAATGCGGCAACAGCCAATTATCTCCTGTTAACAATGCTGATAAGACACTACTGTACCAAGTACAGTAAAAGCACAGTAATTCAGTTATGGATAAATAAGATATTATGGTATGGAACTGGGTCATAAGCCCAGAGAAACCCTTAGTCTTAGCCCTTAGATATTGTTGCTTGTGATAAGGCATGCGAATGAGCTTCACAAGTGAATAATGAGTGATAACAATAATATGCAACTACAGTCTGACAAAATCAGATTGTATATTGAGAATATTGAAAAAGACATAATTTTTCCTCTTTGTCTGAAATAGAAATCAATTCTATAAATTCACAGTATGGGGATGATGATTTCGAGGGACTTTGAAGTGTATTGTGTCTGTTTGTTCTGTAGATAGACTGACTTGGATGCTTATGAACTGACTGCAGACTCTCTCTCTCTCTGTGTGTGTGTGTGTGTGTGTGTGTGTGTGTGTGTGCACGTACACAAACTGTGGCAGGGATGCCTGATGCTTTGTATACTTGACTCTATTGATTTCTTCTTATGCTGGAAAAAAGAACAGTAATTATGAGTGTGGACCAGCTCATTGATTTGACTCGCCATCAGAGACTTCACACTGACAAATCATTCCTCCTTGTCCCCAGGGCCCTTGCAGTTAACCAGAGTTTGTGTTTTTAACTTGCTTAACTGAACTCCAATCTATATTTAATATAGTAGGCAAAAACAGTCTTAAGCTGCCAGTATGGCCTCTGGAAAAACAGGACGGAAAAAAGAGGTAAGAGAGAGAGAGAGAGAGAGAGGGAGGGAGGGAGAGAAAAATCAATACAGCTCACTGCAGCACTGAAAATCATCAGCCTAATTATTGTAAATAAAGTCAGTGTAAAGAATGCATTACTGAGGCAGAAAAAAAGTCACCATGACAGCAAATCTAAAGGCAGAACATACAAAGCCAACAGTCATTTCATTACAAACAGAGAGAGAGGTAGAGGGAGAGAGAGGGGGAAGAAAGTTGCCACCGTTTCGATGGAAACAAACATTGCTTTGGGCCTCTTTGTAAACAGTGCACAGCTGCTATTTCGAGTGATGGGAGCTCCACCTTGTCACAACAATTCCTTAAAAGAGGAACAGTTTAATGTCAACAATATTTTCTCCATCTGCCTGCGTATGAAAAACCCTGCCGATCCACAGAAGGGGAGAAAAAAAAGCAAGTACATATTCCCTCCTGCATAGGCTGTGAAGACAGAGACAAGGATTTCACAAACTATGCCAACGATAACAGGAACAACAAGGTAAAGGCAAGTGTTTCCCAGTTACTCTGCTATTACTAGCCCACTGGCACTACACCAATGCTTGTCATAAGAGGTGTGTCTTTCCCGCCCAAAAAGTTATTGTGTGTGTGTGTGTATGTGTGTGTGCATGAGTGTGTGTTGTGTGATGCTGAATTGAATCAGTACATTAAATCACTCAATACTAGTAGGAGACAAAATTCTGAAGGCAGTTAACTTGATAGCACTGGCAGGTCCACTCAGCTTAAATCCAATTAAAGAAGCTGTGAGTTATCTCATCAGCTCTTCTGTGCCCCATGCCTTAGCAAGTGAGACACTTGACAGGTTAACTTCCAATTAGTTTGCCACAAGCACAGTGTCAACCATTAATTGGATTAGATTAAAAACTGATTGGGACCAATTTGTGTTTGCCATAGTCTAGCCCTTTAAGAGAAAAAGAGAGACAGAGAGGAAAAAAAATTAAGCCTAATAGACCTCCTTGCCAAGGTGTACATTAGGGCGCCTATTCTGGTTACTGAATCAGATGGTGCACTCCAACAGCCTGCAGCTAACTGTGCAGAAGAGCAGTTTATAAATAGGTCTTGCCGCCAACGACAAGATGCACAACTGGGAACCAAAGCAACCGATTACTTTTTTTTCTCCCAGTCAGTAATCAGTAGAGCACATTTAAAGGTGCTCTAAGCGATGTGACGCGTTTTTAGGACTAAAACGTGTTGTTACATACAGCAAACATCTCTTCACAATCTGCTAGCTGCCTGTCCCCTGAACACACTGTAAAAAACCGCGGCCTCTGTAGACAGCCCAGGCTCCACAAACGGCAACAAAAACACAGTGGGCAAATCTAGCATAACAAACGAAAACGAAACATAACAGTGTTTCAGCCAATAAATGACAAGAAGTAAATGCACGTTCATGAGTCTTTTAGGAGGCATGGGAGGGGGAGGAGTGAGCTATCCTCCGTTTTGTTTGACAATACTTCGAACGTCAACAAGAAGTGACATGAAACAGCATCGCTTAGAGCGCCTTTAACATTTGAGCTTTAAATTCAATCAATGTAAAGTTTCTTTGACAGACCTGCGGTGTTTGACTGTATATGGCTGTCCACTACATTGTGGTTGTGGCTCAAAAATGCACTCTTGTTATTAGGTGGCTGCACATTAATGGACCTCTGGGGTGGTTACATTTTCTTATATTCATGATATTTCCTTTCAGCTTCATTTTGCAGTCTAATAGAACTGTTTTCGATGTTCCCGTGTTGCACACCTACAGAAAATCTCCCACAGATTCTACCTCTGTTATTACCGAGTGAGTTCTGCAAGAGGAGTCTTCCAGCCAAAACTCTCTGGGTTAAGTGTCTTTGTTTCTGAAAGGCCTGTAATTATACACCTTTTACACTATCACTTATGCAAAAGATAAAAAAAGAGACACTTCATGAGACAGGCGAGAGCGCTTTTCTTCTCCACTCTTCCCTCTCCACATGACTGATAGGTCCTTTAAAGCTTCCTGGCATCCGTGAAGCACCTCAAATAAACAATCACATTAATTAATTACCCCTCTACTCGCTCGCCCATCTCCCACTCACCTCCGCTCATTGACGGGCCAGCGGCGCATTCCGATTGGGAAGATACAAGGGAGAGAGCGAGAGGCTCTACAGGAAAAAAAAGTGGGATGTGTAATTGGGGTTTGTGTGCGTCTTTGTATGCGTCTCGGTATCTACCAGCAAAAATGACTGGCGAAATTAAAGGAGAATGCTTTGATCTGCTATAAGATTTAAATAGTGGGGGGATTTAAATATTTAAAGCTCTTCTGCAGAGTCACTCTTTGATCTGGCAGCTGATTAACGCTGGGTTTGTTATTGAAAGTACACTAAACGAGTGGGGGAAAGAGCCGGCCCACCGTAATTGTGAGTTGTCTCACTGAGTACGGGGTAAATTACACATTTCTAAAGTAAAAGGGTAAACAGTTCATTTGAATGATCCTTTTCTCTCCCTCTCTCCATCACTCCCTCCTTTCTTCCTCCTCCTCCTCTTCCTCCTCCTTTTCATTCTTTGGCTTTTGGATGAGCAAGACAAGGCGATGGAGACAAAGACTTCAAACAGTAAATCTAAGGTGATGAGGATCTTCTCTCCTCTCCTCCCCAAGCGAAACGACATCTCACAGCGGAAATCACTTTCGCATTGTTTACCCTGCATGCAGTGTTCTTCAGAGGAGGAACTTGTGTTACTTCGCCTCTGATATGTTTTGAGGAGCACCACCATCAAGTCAGAGTCTCACAAACAAAACCGTCTCTATTAGCCACACTTCCCGTTGAGATGCACATTTTCCAGTGTGGTGTTGGAGGCCCAAAATCCTTGAGGCTATCTGACAGATCTCCACTCTGCACCATCTGAAGACAGCTGGGGATATTCAGAGACAGCTCTCAGTGTCAAGACAGCTTTCTTTTCCAACCTTTAACAAATATAAAAAATCTGACCCTCTTCACTGAGAAGCATATTATTGTTTTTCTCAAAGCTAAAGTTTTTAGAGAGCATCAAAATTTTATTTATTTGCATTATTATTTTTGTTTCATTACTTTATTTGAATACCACCCACCACATTGGACTCATATCCAGTCCTTGGGCATCACTTAGAGACGTTGCATAAGAGAAATGAGATGCGAAGATGAGCTAAATGAAGTACCTGTTGAAGAAATGGAATGAGTCAAGACACTACCTGCTCTCAAGATTTTTTGAAAATTACATCATTCTTTTTACAAGGTTATATTTCAATACACCCTTTGATCATGCTTCAGAAATGCAAAGACAGTTTGGCATCAAAAGCTGTCAGCCGGGTCCCATCCTTCCTGATCACGTTAAATTTGGCCAAATTTTCTCAATCCTTATGCTGACATGACCGCTCACTGCCCTGAGCACAATGCAGAGATCTCTGCCACAGCAAAATCACTACTAAATCACCTTCTTTTCTCTTAAAAGTGAGCAAAAAAAAAACAATTGCAGATATCTGTATTCATTAGGGTCATTTCCACAGTGCCTTTGTAGTTAAACCCAAGTTAAACTGGGCCGACATGACTGAAAATAACCTCAGAAATAAATTAATATGCGCTTCCCAATGGCGAACTTGAGTGGGGATGTTACAGCCACCTACAGACTGCTAATTGCTGAAAGGGCACAGCGTAAAATGCTATTAAGGCCTTTCTTCTTGTGATAAATCCTTATTTCTTACTCTGGACTGAGAAAAATGAAATTGAAATGCTTCTCTCCTCCCATTGGAATGTAAAATGTCACCATTATCTCAGAGGGTCACAGCATTCACAATGTGTCCCCGGCAGCTCTGTCTGCACAGTGGCTGTCGCAGTTCAAAGGTTCAGCATCCCATGATGGGCTTTTGGTATACAAAGCTTTATCTCACTTTGAGATAACAGCGCTGAATATGCCGCTGCATAGAACATCAAGCAAATAAAGAGGCGTTTTCTCCCTGCTCTTCTAGTCCAATAATTGCGTTAAGCACGATATTTGCTCTAAATGAATGTTTAAACAGTGCCACACATTTGAATTCATAAGCATGCAAAGAATAAAATAAATGTGTCCAGTTGATCCACAAACGCTCCAGTGGGTATGCCTGAGATTAATGTAACCACCCTGTAAACTGATGATTAAATTAGGGAGAACGTTCCTGCTTACAATACAATGCTTTCATCATCTTATAAATATTCAGAGTGTGGATTGCTCGGAAAACAAATACGAGACACTGTGCTGCAGTTGTTTTCGTGTGACATGAATGTTTCATTACGCGCTAAATGTAGAAAAGTCACTCTGAATTCCTTCCCTCGCCGCAAGCGGCTCCAAATCTGAAATGATTCTCTCATCAGTGCCCTCTCCATAGAGGGAACATTTATGTGTGTGTGTGTGTCTGCTGCTGAACACATAGACACTGTTTTTTTGGGGCTATAGAAAAAACAAAATCATGTGTTTAACAAAAGAAGATTCATTTTGGCATTAACTATGGGTGTTAACAAAGTGTGACAACGTTCATGAGTTTAGACAATATTATCAAAGACCTTCAGTGATTTCTATGGTTTAAAATGAAAATTAAGTACTCAGTGTCCTTGGTAATGTGTAAATACTGTGTGGTAATTTAAAAGGAATTGGAACACTTTGTGATATGGAAATGAAGCTCCAGTTGTGGAGTTTGTCCTTCCTGTGACAATACGTAGTCTATTAGCTGGTTTTGAGGCCATGTCAGACTAATCTACAGTAAATATGTGCCATAATTCTGTGGAATACGGTGTTATTGTTATTTGTAACAGCTAAGGTTGTGCAATTAGGGAAAACTGACTGACCCAAAGACTATGTGATAGACTATGGTTTGTGCGATTATAGCCTACAGTATTTAACATTCTGTATGTTTTATATTTTATGGTTTCAATTAGAAAGTATAAATGAGTAATTTTGTTGTGAAACTAGCATGTAGCTAGTACAGTCTTCTGAACTCATGTACATGATAAATATATTATTACTGATGTTGCTGTTGTTGTTGATGATGATGATGCTATTACTGTTATTATTGGAATTATTAATGTTGTTCTTATTATTATTATTATTATGATTATTATTATTATTATTATCATATCATGTATGACCAATGTGGGTACCTAGTTATTCTACACATACAGTAGAAAACTCATGACAGCTAGTTACCTCCATTATTCTTTGGGTCCCCTGTTTTGTGACTGTAACTTCTGCCCGTCTTCCACCTTTTCATCTTTCTTGTATTACTGTCCAGAAATGAATGTGACAGGCTGCTCAGTGCCTTTAAGGAGCTGTGTGAAGTCTTGCCTGTTCCTGCTGCAGGTGGGAGCAATCTGGGAGTTGGAGAAGAGGAGGTGGAGGGCAGATGCGTGAAAGCAGGGGTGTATGCTCTCCATAGTAACGGCAGGTCAGAGATGATGCTGTCTTCAGAAGCTGTTGTCTGTGTCTGACAGGTGATGTACCGAACCATGAATTGCCTGTCTTAACATTTCTTGCCGCCACACTAACCAGTGTTTAAAATTGTTGTGGCAACAGTGCAAAAGGAGAGAGAGAGAGAGAGAGAGAGAGAGAGAGAGAGAGAGAGAGAGAGAGAAAGAGAGCGAGAGAAAGCATCCTCTCCATAAAAGCCATGATCAATGAAGAGGTTCCTCTCAAGCTGAAGGCCACACGAGGCCCTTATTGATGTTTTCTGGGGCCGGGACCCCAGGATCGATGGTTGAAGTGCATGAGTCCGACTGGCTAGGAAAACCCCTAAACGCCAGCTAGGCGAGCCTGTCAGGGCCAGATCCATTGATTGAAGGAATGACAAATATTGGACAGGGGTGTCAATCTGTGTTGATGTATGCTCCCATGAGTGATACAGCTAGGAGAGAGAGAGTGATAAAGGGAGGGAGAGAGCGAGGGAGATGCATCTCCATCTGACTGGAGGAGAAGAAGTAAGAAGGGACGCGAGAAAGAGAGAGGAGAGAGAGGACGCAGGGGGAAGAGATGTATTTTTCTCCCCTAGTTGTTACAATGCTCTGAGCATGGCATGGTGGTCTGATGCAAATAGCAGCATTGAGAGGGCTTCAGCTGCATGAAATTTTAATCACATTTTGCCACTGGGAAATGCAGCCTCAGTCGCTCATTGGCGGTGATCAAACAAAAGGCAGATGGCTACGGCTGCACAGCCGTGGACGTCTGTGGCCCATGTCACAAACATGTCGCAATTACTGTCCACAGGCGAAACATTAGCCCGTTACAAGTTCTTCACTAGGACTGGAACTAAGATGTCAGTTAAGCCAGAAATGGAAATTATCGGTACAGGATAATTTTCACAGGCGTCTTCACAGTTTTGCTCTCCAGGCCCCAAACTGTAGTCTCCAGGGATGAGTCCAAAGGTCAAATTACAGCTTTGAGTGCAAGGCTAACATGAGAAAAGGCATGCTAGCTCGCTAAGGGAGGCCCAGGAGCATTGCAGAGCAGGTGTAAATGTGTGTGTGGTACTCGTCACAGCCGTCCCCTTACTCCCAAAAGCACACCGCCACCAACCTTCCTCTTCCAACCCCCACCCAACCCCCTTCCACTCTACCCGTGCCTGTCTTGTCAATAGGCTGCCAGGGGAAGGCAGGTCCCGCTGACAAGTCTCATCTAGTCATTGTGCCTCTTAAAGTATCTTTCCTCTCCGCTAATCAGAATGACTCTCTGTTAAATAAACCATGAAAAAAGCTTTTCCATTAACTGTGTGCTGAGGCGGAATGCATAGCAGCCTGTGTAGCTGGAGGATTAATCAACAGTTTTTTTTTTCTTTTCTCGTCTTTTTTTCTTTTTCCTAAATACAATTTTTCCTAAATTCCCCTGTCTTTTGTTTTTCACGTGAAAAAAATCCTTTCAGCTGGTGTTCCTGTTTTGTTTGTCCAAAGCTCGTTAGAATAAATAAAAGTCACTCTCAGTGTCTTTTATCTGTTTTTTGTTTTTCTTTTTTTTTCAGACTTGAGTGGGAGTGAGGTATCTAGGCTGGTGGAGGGCAAGCTGAAGATACCCTGCCAGAAGGCATCAGACCAATGTGCCTGGCCTGTTATGTCAGGGACCGCTGTTTGATGCTAAGTGGCTAGCCGGGATGGCACCACAGATTGCAGCTTGGGGTGGGGGCGGGGGGGTGCCTGCCGTGTGTGTGACCATCTTTAACAAGGGGTGGCAGCAGGCTCTTTTAGGCCACTGCCACCCCCTCACTTCACCACACTGTAATGCAGTGTAGCATTAGGTAAGCAAGAGACTTGGTGAGTGACTAAAGCCGACATTATGAGTTTACCTGTACAGACTGGAGCGGCTGCTGATTACTGATTTTTATTTCTAGGATACTGATTTGTATTTCAAGGATACTGATTTGTATTTCTAGGATGAGGCTTCTATACTAATAAGATGCATATGGAAAGGGCATATTTAGGCTTCTCTTAAATAATGCCTTTTAAACCTTAACAGTGATGGTGCTCCAATTTATGTAGCAATTACTATAAATCATTATAAATCATTATTATTTACTTTTTATTATTTTATAGATTATTATGTTCAGCTAACACCATGGAACAACTGCAGTATTATATTATATACTGCTAAGTGTGATTTTTCTGCATGTCCTCAAAAAGTTGGGTTACACCTAAGTCTGCCAAAAATCTGCCCACACTAATACAAAGATAACACAAGGGAGATTTATATTGCCTCTGTTGTTTTGTGCACAATACTTTTAAAGGTGCTGTATGAATATAGTTGAATTGAATTTAATTGAATACAGTTACCTTATAAAACTTGATCAAATTTTCGCTGTGCACCAGTGAAACACAAATCCCATAGGAGTTCCAAATCCAATCCAGGTCTCAGCCCTGTCTATTATTTGCCAAGAGCCATTTGATGAACGGCGCATGTGCTTCACAGCCACAGTGGGCTTGGAACAGCCATGAGCCAGCCTTAGGTGACAGTAACAAGAGAAAACTCTCAAGCTAAGAGCAAGAACTCTTGAGCAAATCCTAGTTTAAAGACGGAGCCTATCTGCCCTCGGGTGTCACCTGGCAATGCTGGCACTGTAAAAGGCAAAGTAGAAAGGCGTGTTGAGTACACAAAGACTGCAGAAGCTGTGCAAAATTGCACAATGTGAGTTAGGTTTCACTCATCCAATTCGGCAGCAGATATTATAGCAGTGTAACTGCGAGTGACATGGTGGGGAGCATGAGGAGATGGCCACGGAGCCTGCCACAACCTCCGAGACATTTCCAGGAATAGTGTCCTTCCATGTTTGCCTGTCCTGTCACATGTTAAAGCCAGGCATGGTGGTATTGATTAATGGGATGTGCTGTCTTTCTCACTTGTAATGCTGTAAAGGGCCTGTCAATGCCACTCACTGTCTCTCCCCGCCAAGGCCTCATCCATCCTCTCCAGGCAGGGTGGACAGGGACTGACAGATGCCACATACCTCACCTTCCCAGCCAAAGTGGGCCATGAGATGGGATGAGCTGAGGTACGGAGGGATAGAGACAAAAAGAGAGAGTAATAAAAAAAGAGAGATGGTGAGAGAGAGAAAGAGAGAAGTGACACAGATGAAGGTGACAGTGTTTCACACCTGGGGTGAAATGGTTTTGATGGGCGTCCTGCTTGTTTCGCAGCTGTGGCGGTGCGCCGGTGAGTGAACCCGGGCCGCCATAAGCGCAGCAATGAGCTCACACCACCCGAGAGGGAGAGGAGAGAGAGAGGGACCCCAATGTCCCTCTGCTCTCTGCTAGCTCTCCACTTCTGCCCCATTGTGGACAGATGAATCTCCACACACACAGAAACAGAATTCAGAGTTGGAGGAAAGGGATGAGACGTGTGTGTGTGTGTGTGTGTACGTCTTGAGAGTGCTGGGGGGCTCTGGTTATGGCAGGGGTGAGGAAGGGCAATATCTCAGTCTATAGTGGACGCCCATACACAGTGAATGTCTGCCATTTTGACACTTCAAAGATACAATTGCAAGAGCCCCAGGCAAGGCATGTCTCAACAAGTCTCTGTGTAGGACTGGAAATAATAGTGGTAGAACTGATGTAAGTGGGACGGTGGGGCCAATTGACCCCACAGGACTGATCGGTATGATCACTATCAAATACTGGGGGGAAAATGTAGTGAACGGGTAGGACTGATTTAAATGGGATTCATTGTAAATGGAGTAAGGCTGCATGTTTGTGTCGTGTGTGCGCAGGCAAGTGAATCTCTGTTCACAAGTGCGCCTAATTTCACAGTGACGTGAGACTGGTTAGCCGGCGGGTAAAAGAGTCATGGCAGTCTCTATCCGGTTGACCACCCGATGACCGGCAAACTTCCTGAGACGCGGATAGCGAGGCAACGACATAGTACTCAACACACTCGATTTCGCTGGATTAAGGACAGTGACCAAACTGCATGCGCAGCGAGTGTGTGAGTTGAACATATGATTACCGTAGAACTGATTTCCTTTCCCTCATGCCTTGCAGTCCCTATTGCCTCCTCT
Organism: Limnothrissa miodon; assembly: GCA_017657215.1. NCBI lineage: Eukaryota > Metazoa > Chordata > Actinopteri > Clupeiformes > Clupeidae > Limnothrissa > Limnothrissa miodon. The sequence goes on from JAGFZM010000045.1 coordinate 1,147,814, forward strand.
GTTGGAAGTGGGTGGACGCCAAGCTGGATACTACTACCACGCTGCTTGTTTGCTGGTGACGTCCTCTGCGAATCGCCGACAACGGGGCCGTGAGTGGTGAATGGGAGTTCACACAGACTGTTGCTCGCTCTCTCTCTCTCTCTCCCCCTCTCCCCCCTTCACCTTAGGCAGATTGTGCACGGCTGCTCGCCTACTTCCCAAGGCACACCCCTATTTTTCCTTTTTTTCAAAACAACGGCATACCCATGTGGGGGGGGGGTCCCATATATGGGCGGGTGTGCCTTAAGGGTTAATACTATGTTGCATTGTCACTTATCCTAACGTGGTCGTGTTCATGAATTGTGATATTTGATTGTGCACGCGCTTAAAGCTCCAATGTGTCAGACGTTCGGTAATCCTCCGCTACGCAGTTCAAAGTATGTATTACAGCTACAGTAGCCTTCGCTATTCAAAACGCCAATATGTCAAACATCTAGCTATAAGCAGCGGCAACAAGTGACAATATAAATGAGGAATTCAATAATTATTTTTCCTTGAGTGACTCACTCCATGAGTGAGATGTGTTAATATTAATATTGTAGGTCAGTATCTAACGACTCGACCGAAAACGAACAAAAGGCTACTTTTGTAGCCATGGTTCAATAAGAAAGAGCAGCTGCTTTGTATAAGACGAACATCCCCTCTTCCCCTCTCTTACTCTGTAACGTTATAACTGTTACAACTAGCTCACAGCTTACTCACATTCAAGTGCAGAGTGGAATATAATAGCATGTCATTTCGTAGATAAAATTATAACACTAAGCTTGCCACTTCGTGAAAAAACAAGGGTTAGCCTAACAAACAGGGGGGCTATGAAATTAGTCTATGTAAAATAGTTTAGACGAAGCTAAATTAATAAATAAAATGAATAGCACTTCTGGTACTGTTATTCATTGCAGGTAAATCTACCCTGTCAACATTATTACATCCCAAACATTGGGAAGCTTCACTGAACAAATGTTAGCTTCAGCCTGATAGCCTAGTCACAGGCAAAGAGCAAATTGTTTCAATTAACATTACACGATGGAAAGCATACACCTACTAGACAATCGTGCAATGAAAGATTTTGAATTCAGACATAATCTACCTGTCCAGAAGGAAGCAAGCAAACTCAGAGTCTCTTTCAATCTTGTTTCTTCCTCGTGTATGCATTCATGATTCATGTCATTCACATCATCTAATATTAGGGAGAACTAGCAGCTCCGATGTTCTCTTTTTTCCGATGTCACTGGTCTTGCTCTTTTCAATATCGGATTTTCAGTATGTGTGATCTGCCTTGTTTTCTTTTTCAAAACTTGCCGGGCGACTGGCGCATAGCATTACCTGAGTTTCACGTGACAGCGAAAAACGCGAACGGCGAAGTATTAATGTAGCCTATTATGTCCCTTACTGGCTAATTTATTTCAAGATGGCGAATGACTATGGAACAATGCCAGCCATTCATGCCTATGCCTATGCAGTTATTGATTTGAATGTAGGGGGTGTGGAGGTACAAAAAAGGGGGTTGTCATTGTACAAGATGACTACATTAACACAGAATTTGGACTTTTAGGTATGAATGTAGGGGTGGACTGCTGGGAGGGCATTTTCCAGGGTAAACACCCAGGTGTCACTGCTTTTAAAGGGGCAAGGTTCCCCTCCGTGTCTGTAATCCTAACCCATTTCCTTTAGAACTGCCACAACGACGCCCTTTGGCCGTAGTGACCCATATAGATCCCAGCGATATACGGGGGCGGTCCAGGCTAGTGCTGCAGAACACTGAACCCCTGGTGGTGGAGGTTGATGTCCAGCTCGCTAAACAGGCCCCAGGTGGAGACCATCCCATTATGGCTTTACAAGGCGAGGGCCTTGACTATGACCAACAAGGGCAGTTGACTGCCCTTCTACAAAAGTGGTCCAATGTGTTTGCAGCTCATGAGGAGGATTTTGGGAAAACAGCAGTGGTCACCCACCAAATACCCACACTGGCACAGAAAGATACAGAGAGTTCCTCCTAACCTCTACCCTGACCTAAGAGCGCTGCTGCAAGGAATGTTGGAGAGTGGGGTCGTGAAAGAGAGCCCCGGTTGTCCTGGCAAAGAAGAAAGATGGCTCGTGGAGGTTCTGTATGGACTATCGCATGATGAACTCAGTAACTCACAAAGACTCCTTCCCATTGCCACGCATAGAAGAGTCACTGGCGAGCCTCTCTAAGGCGGAGTGGTACTCAATGCTTGATTTGGCCAGTGGCTACTGGCAGGTGGAAGTAGACCCAGCATACAGTCATTACCAATTGAGAGTGGCCGCGAGACTCACTTAAAACATGAGTCACGGCATTACGTGATGTGTAAGTGCAGCTACCGCCGCTAGGAGGCAGCGCAAGACCTCTCTAATGATTGCACAACATTCGGAGAGTCAAGGAGCAAGAGACGTTAGTTTACTTCCGTGTTCTATTTTTGCAATATGCAGTTTGGTCTGATATGGTTACATTTTTATGCTAGAATTACTTTACAATTTTGGACCCTATGGCTTCACAATCAGCCTGCGCCAAGTAGCAAATCCCCAGCTTTATTAGGAATTATAACACAAAATAGCTTACCAAGACATCATTTCCAAAGAGAGACACAGAAAACAGACTGTTCCTTGCCCACAAACACACATGAAAAACGTTATATAATAATATATATAAATATAATATAATAATAAAATGTTAATTTGTGTTCTATTTTCGCAATATGCAATATAGACCTAAATGTGCCGAATGCGGTTTGCCTTCTGCTCATATTGCGTTCAGTAATGCTGCTCCGGGCCAGCAGCATTTTTTATTTTTATTGTAAGACAGGCATTTTTTTATTCTAAGTTCTAAATGAGCACGTAGTTCATTTGTTGAGAGGCGCGTTGTAGCAGAATTGTATACTGAGTGACGGGAAGCCACGGCGGGCAACTCACAAGGCACCCTGTCCCATTTTGTTCGCAACAACTGCACATTGCAACATTTGCCAGCTTTTTGCCCTCCCATCCAATTGTAGCTATTCTCACAAACGTGGATATTTTAATTTACTGAGACAAAAGGCACAGTAGGCCTACTAGGTTATATGTTCACAGCGAATGAACAATGGAATCATTACCGGACTCCCGTTACTACCGGACTCCCGATTATATTTTCATATTTCTAGTTGGTTTCATGCTTTATACTGACAATATGTGACAAAGACCCCTTTTAGTCAATGCTGCAGTTCTCATAATATTTAAGTAGTTATTAAACAATCTTTATTGCAGGCAAATTCACGTTGAGCTGACCTCAGAATTATTACCGGACTCCCTTTAAACGAGCTTGGCTGCCGTTGTCCTTTGATTAGGCTATATCTTCATATTTTAAGTTGCTTTCATGCTTTATACTGAGGAAAATGTCTATACGTGATCATATTGAAATACTGGAACAAAAAATTGTCGAGTAAAGGGCACAAACAGGTTTCAAACTGTACACTAATGGATGGCGACCGATGAGGAGGGATGGAAATTATTTTTCTGCGTCCCGGCAGTGCTTGAAGTGGGCCGGAGCGCTGCAGAACGCAGTTCCTTACTTCAGTATTTTAGTCTTTTGGGTTGCACCATTTAATTCTGCATTCCGGTTGGCCTACTTTGCTGAAACTGGTCCGACACAGCGACAGTGGCCCGAGAATAGACAATATCACAAGACCGATAAAAGACTACATTACCCACGAGACACGACAGTGCCCTATCATATGCAGCCACTGTCCTAACCAATCGCATCAGGGAAGCAATGCAAACTGTCACAATTTATACCGTGAATGTCATGATGGCGTTGTTCACAATGGCACTACGGCCCTATACGTTTCCCTATGATTAGATGTATCACGCTGGGATGACAAAATTTCATGTTTGAATTGTGAATGGTTTACGAGAAAATCTCAATGGTTAATTCGTCCCCCGGTTCAATCTTCCCGGCTCTCCCCCACAGAAGGGACGTTATGCGCCACCAGGCTCTCAGCACCCATAATCTCACTTGCATTGTGTATAAAGATCGGGGGTCGGGGGGAGGCTATGTGCAAACGATCTGCTGGGAGGATGGGCGACTAATTGTTTACAAAAACTGCAGAGTGAGCCTACCCTAAATCCCTCATTCGCAAGCAGCACAAAATGCATGTCCGTGTGAAGACTTTTATTGAACTGAAACTCAAAATTACACATCGCAATAACAGAACCTTAACAGTACCTTCACCTTAACAGTACCTTAACCTTACTTAACAGTACCTTATTGTTTAAATTGTTTTCTTGTTGTGCATCTGCACTTTATTGTTGTCAAACGTAGTGAAACGTAATTTCGATTCCTTTGTATGTCAAGTACATGTGAAGAAATTGACAAATAAAACTGCAATAACAGAACCCCGTTCTGGAGCTATACTGTAGTCCATAGCCAGGTGAACACGCAGGTGCAGGTCGAAAAAAGTTAGGCTTTCATTTTATTAATAGTTTTAAATTAATATGAAATGAAATAAAAGAAATAAACTGGAGATCGGGTCCGTGTACTTTTTCGTTCGTTCATTATTGGATTGTGGACGTCACATGGAAAATGAAAAAGACTTGTATATGAATTTTTACAATTGCTATGACTTGTTAAATACTGAACATAAAATACTAAAAAGACTGCCGTTCTGAATTAGGCTGATTGTCTATTTTGGACTTGTGACCTGCCTGGAAGTTAGGAGCCTAACTCTTTTGGGTGGACAGGGCATTGCCCTGCATGGGTTTGTGTTGATAGGCTACTGTTCAGAAATCGCCGTTTCTGAAGAGTAGCCAGAGACTGTTGATGAAAGGTCTTTGGAGTAGCCTACCGAATTTTGAAGCCAAACGTGGACGCTCTTAATTTGAACAAGTTTCTTAAACCCTAACTGCTGAAGAAACAGCGATTTCCAACTGTGCACTTGTGAACATCACGAAATCTTAGAACACGCATAATATCCTCCACAGGCATTTTTTTTATTTTTTTTATTCTAAGTTCTAAATGAGCACGTTCTAAATGAGCACAGTGGAATCATTACCGGACTCCCGTTACTACCGGACTCCGTATGATTATATCTTCATATTTCTAGTTGGTTTCATGCGTTATACTGACAATGTGTGACAAAGACCTCTTTTAGTCAATGCTGCTCCTTAGATGCTGTGAAATATCTGCATGCGCTGCATGCCTTCGCGACATTATGTCTGAATATGCTTAAACAAGCGATGTGATGCGGGTGACAGTATCAAAACAAACCCATGCAATGCCCAATTCACCCAAAAGAGTTGCTAACGTTAGCCTACTTCCAAAAGGGTCACAAGTCATAATTCAGAACGCCAGTTTTTTATATTTAAGTAAAGACACGCAACCATTGCTTTAGTTTCTGTCTTAGAAATAATACACTGGCTACCTGTACAAATTCATATTGCCTTTTTTCGTTTCCCATGTAACATCCACAATCCAATAATGAATGAACGAAAAAGTACATGGACCAGATCATAAATTGCACTTGCATAACACGTTCGTTCAATGATCATTGGTCGCTGAGTAAACTTGTTTCATTTGATTTCAACGTGCCTGTAGCCTATGCGTCAGCATAGTTCACTGTATTAATTAGGCTATTTTTATTGAATTGAATTATTAATTACTATATTTAGCCTAGGGTTGATTAACACAAACACGACAACAACACTCAAATAACAGACTATTTACAGTAAAAAAATAACAGTAGGCTATTCAGTATAACTAGCCTATTTCAGCTCAACTTTATTTCCTGACAGCTGTATGCTGTTAGTACACTCGCGACCGCGGGGGCTCCCAAGTGCCACCTGGTGGGGTTCGTGCGTGCAGCCGGGCCATTTCATGTGACACTGACTGTATCAAGAGAAGACAGCCTTCACTACCCCTTTCTGTCTATACCAATTTGAGCGCATGCCATTTGGCCTCTGCAATGCTCCGGCCACCTTTCAGAGGCTTATGCAGCGCTGCCTGGGGTCTCAAATCTATGATTCCCTCCTTATTTACCTGGACGACGTGATTGTGTACTCTTCTGACTTTAATCGCCACATACAGCACCTTAAGCACGTTTTCAGTCGGCTCCAGGAACATGGACTAAAGGTGCAACCCCGTAAATGCCGCTTATTTCAGTAAAAGTTGACATACTTGGGCCATGTGGTTAGCAGCCAGGGGGTAGCAACTGATGAAAACCTCTGCTGTCAATGACTGGCCAACCCCAGCAACAGTGAGGCAAGTGCGATCATTCTTGGGGTTTGCAGGGTACTACCGGAGATTCATCCCAGCTTTCTCTAAGGTTGCCATCCCACTCAATTGGCATGGTAATGCCAATCGTCCCTCTGCAGCAATTCAGTGGACGGCCGAGTGTCAGGCTGCATTTGATGCCCTTAAACAGGCTCTCCTCACTGCCCCTATCTTAACCTATGCCAACTTTCAACACCCCTTTAGACTATATAGACTATATATATAAGTCTCGCAAGCCCAAATTCAGGATGGTAAAGAACGAGTGATTGCATACGCCTGCCGGAGTCTATCAGAGCGCAGCGATCAGAACTATAGTTCTTTCAAGCTTGAGCTGCTAGCCTTGAAGTGGGCCATCACAGACAAGTTCAAAGACTCTCTATGGGGGGCCCATGTCACAGTCTTTACTGATAATAACCCCCTAGTTCACTTAGAAACAGTCAAACTAGGGGCAACTGAGCAGTGGGTGGCCCAACTGGCGAGCTACTCATACAAGATCCAATACAGGCCATGGACAGCTAACCAGAATGCCGATGCCCTCTCTCGGATGCCAGGAGAGACGGCTGCAGTGGAAACACATGCAGTGCAGCACACATGGAATCACCAGCTGGGACCACAAGATGGGGGAGACAACAGATGAGGGCAGGAAGGAGTCCTGGTCAGATGTGTCACTGAGCCGAATACCGGGACCCCAGTGCAACAAGTGGTGGTTGCAGTTGACCAGGCCCGCTTGGTATGGGAAGAATTCCATAAAGCTGCAGGTCATGCAAGCAGTGACAGAATGGTTTCTCTCTTGAGGAGAAGATTCTATTGGGTGGGTATGGGTAGGTAGGAGTGCAAGAAAATGGGCCAATGACAGTTTAAATTGTGTGTTAGGGAAGTGGGGAGTATAACCAAAGGCGCCCTTGTGTTCAATATCCCCCAGTTATCCATTTGAGATCGTGGCTTTAGACTTTCTGTCACTGGGACGACCCTTTGATACATACCCGTATGTGCTAGTAATCACTGATGTGTTCTCCCATTATGCCCTAGCTGTCCCCTCCCGAGATCAGACTGCCTCGACAACTGCCAAGGCTGTGTGGACTAATCTCATCCTCCCATTTGGCTGCCCAGAACGCATCCTCAGCGACCAGGGTGGTGCATTTAAATCAGAGCTGATGCAGTAGCTTTGTGCAGTATATGGCTGTAAGAAGGATCGCACTACACCACACCACCCCCAAGGCAATGGGGCCTGCGAAAGGTTCAAGTGAACCCTTCTATCCCTCTTAAGCACCTTGGATGTGAATAGTGAGTTGCCAGCATTGTTACAGGCATATAATAATACGACCCACTCCAGCACAGGTATGACCCCCCATTATGCCTTCTTCGGCCGCCATGCGAGACTGCCAATAGATGTACCGTACGATGTTGCACCACCACAGCACCGACACAATCTACAAGGGTGGGTAAAGAATCACCATCAGACACTCCTTGAAGCCTATGCCACAGTGCGACACAATGTAGAACGCCGCCAACAATGGAATCAAGCAAGCTACAATAAGCACACCCGAGCACTGCCACTACTACCTGGAGAGAGAGTTCTGGTGAGGAACTTTCGCCGCCGAGCCCAGGGCAAGCTTGCTCACCGGTGGCTCCCGACTCCCTTTGTCGTGGTCGCACAACCACGACCTGATAAACCAATCTTCAGCATCCGCCCCCAGGGGAAGGACGGCCCTATTTGTACTATCCACCGGAATAATCTACGGCCCTGTCCCGGAGACCAGCTAGTGGAGATAGCAAATGAGGGGGATCGGCACTCAGGCCAGGCCAGCCAGTCACAGCAGCACTGGACAGACTATCCGGTAGCACTGTCCATCAATGCACTTCAACACCGGCCACCTCCAACCCTGGCCACCCAGACAGTAACACACCAGCTAACACTAGACACGGGTCCTCCCCCTGCCTCAGACATTCCACCCCACGAGGCCCCTGAGCCAGATCTAATAGGGCCTTCTCATTCCGGGACTTCACACCCACCCCCTGAACCTAACACACTCTTTGACCACAGCAACCCACGATACCCTGGTATACCCTGGGAAACCGTGGTATCATCCCTATAAATATAGCGGTAGAACTGATGTAAGTGGGACGGTGGGGCCAACTGACCCCACAGGACTGATTGGGACGATCACTATCAAAGACTGGGGGGAAAATTTGGTGAACGGGTAGGACTGATTTAAATGGGATTAATTGTAAATGGAGTAGGGCTGCATGTTTGTGTCGTGTGTGTGTGAGCGCAGGCAAGTTAATCTCTGTTCACAGGTGCGCCTAATTTCACAGTGACGTGAGATTGGTTAGCCAGCGGATAAAAGAGTCATGGCAGCCTCAATCCAGTTGGCCACCTGACGACCGGCAAACTTGGGATAGCGAGGCAACAACATAGGACTCAACGCACCCGATTTCGCTGGATTAATGACAGTGACCAAACTGCATGCACAGCGAGTGTGTGAGTTGAACGCGTGATTACCGTAGAACTGATTTCCTTTCCCTCATGCCTTGCAGTCCCAATTGCCTCCTCTGTTGGAGGTGGGTGGACGCCGAGCTGGATACTACTACCACGCTGCTTGTTTGCTGGTGACGTCCTCTGCGAATCTCCGACAACGGGGCCGTGAGTGGTGAACGGGAGTTCACACAGACTGTTGCTCGCTCTCTCTCTCTCCCCCTCTCCCCCCTTCACCTTAGTTAGGCAGATTGTGTACGGCTGCTCGCCTACTTCCCTATTAATACTATGTTGCATTGTCACTTATTCTAACGTGGTCATGTTCATGAATTGTGATATTTTATTGTGCACGTTTAAATTGCTTTGTTGGAATTGCATATTTTGCACATAGTGAATTGCATAGAATTTGGTGTGTATTTTGCAGTGTTTGCAGTGCAGCATCTTGAATTTCATGTAGCACTTTTGTATCATGGATTGATGTACTCTCATTGAATCTTATCTCTGGAAGTGTGTATTGTAGAATTGTCCCTTAATGCTAGTACTGTTAATGTACACATATAGTGAATTGCATCTCTTAACCTTGTGCTTTGTTGCAGTGTTATTTTAATTACTAATACTGACTGCCTTAGGGTATTTGGGGAATAGCTATTTGTTTAAGTGTAATGATCCACTAGGGGGCGCCAGATTACTGTCTAATCTTTACTATTTAGGGAAGAGGGGTGAATGTTTGATATATCTAGTGTGAATGTGTGATGAATTTTTACATTTGAGAAATAACTGGATAAAATTATTACAAATTTTGCCTTCACCTTATTGCTTGTGTATTACAAGGGTAAAAGTACCTGTTGTATACGGTTACAGCTGTGCCACCAGTAACTCAGAGCTCCTTGTACTTTTGATTCTTTTTTCTGCATGAACACGAACAAAGCATTTGTGATACATTTATTTTTTCCCTTCCCCTCTCTCTTGTGACTGCTGTCTTGGTGAAAGATGGGCGAACTAGTCATTGCATCGTATTGGCATTGCAAATATGTAGCCAGTGCATGTTTTTTCATGTTATGGCCTTGATTTCCTGTTTCTGTATGATGGCTCTAATATACAGCACATGAGCCATCATCAAAAAGGACTTCAGAACCAATATTGCTATTGAGTGACCACTTCTTAATGTCTGCCTTTCTGTTCATCTTTCCTCTTCACTGACGCCTTGTAAAAGAAACACGTCGACATGAAGGGAGATACCTCTTTGATTCATAGCACATGTGTTTGTGTGTGTGAGATACGCCAGTAACGCACAGCTCTCCTTCAGCTTTCCATGTGACCACAGGGACAAGCCATTTCCCAGAATTCCACACATATCCGGTACTTAGATGTGGCCAAATCAGGGGAACGAGCAGGGATGTGGCCATCAAATAGCTGCTGTATGTGACGTTTTTGATCATTTCTATGACACTCTGCACATCGCTAAAGATGCAGTGGGAGTAGGTGCTGGTGTCAGCTTGGGATGCCTTGTATATCTCTGCAGCTTGCCTATTAACTGGTACGCGTTAGGGGGGAAAATTACTGGCTGTTTTATTCTTCATTGCCCACAGAATGGGGCAGCCACCAAGAAAAATCGATAAAACTCCACATATCTAATAAGGTGAGCAGGCTTTAAAATACTATCTCAGAGGCCTTAAGGGGGAGTGAAAATGAGGATTTAGGGAGGGGGGGGGAAGGGGTTGACAGGCACCACCATCACCCCCTCTTCCTTCACCTGGGCCTCTCCCCCTTCCCTTCCCTGCCATGTTCCAGACTGTAGAAAGGCTGGGAGTTGCTTAAGACAGACTGGGATTAGGGAAATGCCCTGTCTACCCTGCCTGCTCTCAAGGCCTCAGAAGCCCTGTTGGCTAATTAGGCCAGTAACTGTGGAGATTTGAGGCTCTTCTTCGTCCCTTTGCCTCACCGGTCCCTCCCGCCATCCCTCCTAGCCCTGAGCAGTTTGAATTTACCCTGAGCATCAGCCATTGGGGTCAACCTATATGGGCACTCCTGGCCCCTTTGGGATAGCTAGTGCATGAGGAGGGCCAGTGGTCACATGTGCACTATAGTAAGAGGCTGATACAGGCCCAGGTCAAACTGTCCTTCCATGAAGCTCTTTCTATGTATTACCATAAAATAAAGGAAAGACATTCCACCCCAGAAATCTGGCAGACACAACATGAGTAAGATGGGAGGGGGGGGGTTGTTTTCTTCTTCTTCTCCTCCTTTTTGGCTCCTGTCTCAGCAAGCAAGGAGTAGCAGCACCAGCAGGGAGGGCTCTCAGTCTGTCCGCAGTGGCCGCCTCATTGGAAGGGCAAAGGCGTGTGTCCGAGGGGGGTTCCCAGTGGAGCACGCATTAGGGATGAAGGGGCCTGATGTTGTTGACCTAGCCCCGGGGTGCATGTGTCACTGCCACGGCCATCAAGGCCTCCACTCCCTGCGCCACCCGCCGTATTTGCACTTCAAAAAAAAAACCCAGCCCCGTACAGGCAGGCAGGCAGGCGCAGCCTTGGAGCCGCCAGTGCCTCTGAGGTGCTTCTGATAGTGGATTCGCCGCGCTCACAGGAGGGCCTGCTGAATAAAACAGCACTGTATGACAGAGCTCAGCATCGGCTGTCTTCATCTCTGAAAGACTCTCCACTGCCAATCCCCCACCCCGTGTTTATAATCCCTCTCTCGCTCCACGGAGGAGTGCGTGTCAGACTTGATCATGGTCTTATTTAGATAATAGTTACGACAGGGTTTTGATTCACTGGAAAGGGAGAACAAAGGCAACATCTGCAAACACTGGGTAATGCTGGAAATCCAAGAATCCGTAATGAAAAAAATATTCTTTTTGTACAAGTCAGTGATGAATCCAATTTAAATATCAGTAAAATAAACATTACAGGCTAACGAAGCTCCACCAATGATAATGATGAAGCAAACAGACTGATATTAAATTGCTATCTAAATCAAAACCTCTGGTACAAGTTCCCTCAACAAAATAAATCTTATATACAGTACTCACAGAGGCAGATTTCATACAAATCATTTACATTCACAAAATAGCATGAAGCCTAGCTGCTACTGTCCACTGTACTGGTAAAATATTCATAATTCTATAAATATGGCGTTAAAATAACATGTTCCTGAACAGCATGGTGCACACATCTGATATTCCTGTAGGCCACATGTATTGTGGTCCACAGTTGCAGCTTGAAGTTAAATTTTTCAAAGCGCGTCTTTATGTGTTTAAATAAAAGATTGAGGATTTAGGAGTGCTCAGATTACGTTTATGAAATAAATATAAATGCATTAGGCAAAGTGTAGGGGACTGGCGATCCCATCAATAGGTGCTTGAGTGGTCAGAGTGCATTTATGTTGTTAAATATCTACATTTGTCACTTGTTTCTTTTTCCTTTTGGCCTCTTAAGTAAGCCTGTTTCTATTTTTAATAGAGGGTTTTTGCAAAAGCAAAGCACTTCTTGGAGGAATCCATTTTTAAACGAGGTCTACAAGCTCTTGTGTAAAGACTGACATTTCTATGGCATTTATGGAACTGTGGCAGCAGACCGAGCTCATGGGGGCAATTTGTTGAGATCTACCTTCCATTCACCAAGCCAGCAGAGATGCATAAGAGGAGCATGAGATCATTGCTTCAGGTCACTCAGCATCCTATCATGATCTGGGCAGTTTCACGTCTTTATCCTCACATGTCCGGTGAGACTGTCCTTGCAGTGGCCTCTGTGAGCCAGAGTTTTAATCTGTAGTTTATATTTAGCCGTTGAGGCACCATGATCTCCTTGGATAACTGCAGAAATCTCTCCCAGGCCTAGCAGTAGTGCGGAGTAGTGCATCATGGGTAGAGAGCCCCTGACGATGAGAAAAGGCCTCCCTCTGTGGAGCACCAGCAGAGTTTTTTTTTATTTTTGGACCTGACCTCTCCTGCCCAGTGAGGTCAGCGGCGGCCTCGGTGCACTCCAGTAAAATGTCCCCCATCAATTATTTAGCCATCCTATTGTTTCCTCTCCGCAAACAAGTCCAGCGACTGGGAAGTGAATTACCAGTAGGCCCAGTCACCTGGGAGCTGAGGGGGGGGCCTGTCTGGCCGTGTGCTCCAAGCCTCAGACCAAGAGGGTAGCTCTGAATATTAATTTATTTATTTATTTATCAGCCTGTTCTGCTATTCATTTATTCATCCTTTTATTGATTGATTGATTGATTTAACATGTCAGTCTTGATCTTCGGATGGGAATAAGGCTCAGGACAGGCTTCAGGCATTTATTAGTGATGCTTTTTATCATTTTTTCATGAATCTGTGGTTTTGTTTGTCTGCCTGTTTCCTTTTTGTTTGTTTTGGACGAGGAATCATACCAGGGCTATTTTTCAAATTCTACTGAAAGTATTGATGCAGTAATGATACACAACGTAAAAGCAGCACTAGCTTTGAAAGTGTGCATACGTAACCTTTTGATTTGAAGTTGGAAGAAGAGGATCACTTGGCATGCTGTCTAGTTTGTGTGAAGACAATCTTTTTCTGCTTTTAGCTGTTTTCATTTGACTGGCCACCATAAATTGGGAGTGTGACTGCCTTTCCCATTGTCTGACAGGAGATGGCCTCTCATCAGAGGCTTTGTACGGCAACATTCCCCACCCCCCTTCCAGAGTGTGAAGGAAATGTTTGTTTTTGTTTTTATTCATCAAAATGTATAGCTTTGTTTTATGTTTTCTGCTCTTAGGACACTGATAAATTATTAATGGCTGACATTTTATAGGTCTGGCGACAGCAGTGTAAGGGATATGGTAATACGCCAGGCAGTTTGACAAGGGCAATACAACACCACATTTTGAACGTCTATATTTTTCTCTTTCTTTTAGTCACTGAGTGTAAACAGTTTTTTATAGCTTTCACTGTGACACAAACACAGTGTTTATGAGATATACAGCAGATTCAAAACTCT
>JAGFZM010000045.1:1161558-1174443 GCA_017657215.1 Limnothrissa miodon
ATGAGATATACAGCACTATATCATATGATTCAAAACTCTTATGAGATATACAGCACTATATCATATGATTCAAAACTCTTATGAATGGCAATCCACTGGAAACCTGGAGATTGAATTGATACTGTTCTAAAAAAAAAGTGAGGGATTGTTTTGTGGACTTGTACGTCATCTGGTCTGATTAACACAACTTCAGAGCAGATCAAGAAAAAGTTCAAGTCTGGGCCGTAGACTGTACCAAGAGATACAGAATGTATAAAAGAGAGCTGAGTAAAAACTGGAGGGATGTGAAGAATCTGATCACATTGCGATGATCCCCACAATCACCGCCAGAGTAATAGGGCCCGATTTTCAAGTTCAGTCGCGCATAGTCTGAAGTCTTAAACGCAGTTGTCTTTGAGGGAGGGGCCAGCGCAGAACGCTATATTGCCTGTAGGAAAAGTGAACATCGCGCCTGGCGCATAGTTCAAATGGGTTGTCTTAAATGAGTAAATTAGTCATGGTTGTGTTTGGGGCGTAGCATGTTACAAACCAATAAGAGTTCACACTCTCATTCCCTTTAAAAGTCCGGTGCACGGTGTATTTCATGTTCCATTATGTATTATGATGGCGGATTATACCTGGCGAAATGTTTTGTGTGTGTGAAGAAAATGAAAGGTGAAGGCACGGGAGATTTACAGTATATATAACCAAAATATTAACTTCTGGTGGTGTAGCCTAATATGTACTTTCTTGTTTCTTGACAATCCCGCTTAAAAGGTGTAATCACATCCCTGTGTCCGCCACTGGTCAAATAGCCCTTCAGTTACTTGTTATTAATTCTCAGTGCTTACTGCAGTCAACTAAGGTTTGCAAATATATATTTTAATAAAATAACCATGTGATGTACATTTGAATTTTATATTTCGAGGAATGGGCTGCTGCTTGCTCCTGCTGATGAAAGAAGCAGCTGCCTGAACTCTTCCATATCCCAAAGCACTAAGCACCCATAAAGTAGCCTTTGAACAATGCACAATTGATTCCTGACTAGGTTTTTTCTGGTCAGTGGCGAATTCACGTTTACTTCTTCTAAAATACAAAATTCACGCTATGCGCCGCACCACACCACTAATTTTCAATGACACGCCCGACAGAGTGCAAAGCCATCTGCTATCTTGACAGCGTACATTTCTGCCGGAAAAAAGAACGATGCGCTGGCACAAAATAGCAATGACAGGTTGTGCAAGTCGCGAAAGCACTGTGCGCCGTGTGCATTATCGGACCCATAGAGTCATTTGACCAGAACAAGAGGACATAGGAATAAAGTGAGAGTACGAAGAGAGAGAGAGAACAGCTGTGTTACTCACTGAGGAGACGTTTCAGACGTCTTCACATGTTCCAGCTCCTTTGGCCTTTCCTTCCCTCCTGTAAAAGGCCCCAGCAATCAACCCCAAATAGCCTCCAACCCACATGATGCTTTACAGATGAACCCTGCCAAATCCACGACCAAGCACTCATAAACACACAACAACTGATAAGAGAGTATAGTGTGAAAGCACTTGTTACATACAGGGGAAGCACATCTACAGTACTTTATGATAAAAAAATCTGTGAAAAAACACATGATTAAGATGCAGCCACAAAATTGTATAGTTGCAAAGTTTGTGGCACAAAAAAAGAAAGAAAGAAGTATTGGCGATGTACAATGTAGACAGTGCTTAAACACCAGAGCAGTGTAGACTTGAGCATGATGAGGTGGAAATGTTAGCGTTAGCTTCACGCATCAACAACTCCTTTTATGAAGGATAAGCACATGATGTGTGAGCCCTTGGTCTGACTGATACAGTTATTTTGTCACGCAAATAATGACATAAAGCCGCGAGTGCCAATGACTTGCCTGTTTTAGCCGATACACGTGTCCAGACATGCATGCGATTGCTCCAAAATGGCACGCTGGCGAGCACTGTGACTGGACATAATGAGGGGGAGAAGGGCCATGTTGTCTTGCAGCAAAACTGCCATTTACTGGTGGTGGTGCAGTTGGACTCCAGCCACATCATATCACACATTAGTGACTCGTGCTAGTTTTCTTTTTTTCAATGAGGGGGGAGGAAGGGGGCTCAACAGCCACCAGCAAGTCAGTCAGTCAGTCAGTCAGTCAGGCAGCCAGCCAGCCAGCCAGCCAGCTAGGCCACTCATCATGTCATTGGCCAATCACGGAGCGTGGCTTCCTGATGCGAACCGCTGCACAGCAGCCAAAACTGCCAAAGGGCCCAGGGAGCCGCAGGGGCCCTCGGTGGTGATGGGAGACAGAGTGCAAAGGGGGCCAACGCTTGCCTGGGAGCCTAATGCACACTGAGCTCCAATGGCATGGAAAACGGAATGAGAGAAAGAAAGAGAAAGTGGGAGGGAGGGAAAGAAGCGGAGAGAGGAATTGAGAGTGAACAGGACAGCATGATGGGGGGTGGAGGAGAGAGAAAGTAAACCAACGTTATAGACGGAGCATCACCATCATTTCTTTTAAAAGGTCAGGTTTTTCGGAGGTAGAGTTCAGCGGAAGAGGAAGCAAGGCCGAGTTGCAGATGCGGGAGCAGCAGGGTATTTTCCGCTGCCATGACCAGCTAAGGAGGAAGCCTTTAAAGCACATCTGCCAGTAAACATTTTGGCCTAACTCTGGGTCATCTCTCCTGTCGGAGTGCTGAGCAGTCGGGCGTGAATCATCTACCTGCACGGGCCTCGGGACCTGCATGCCACTCACTCACACATTATTTCGGTCTCCTTCTCTCTCTTTCTCTCTGCCCTTCTACTCCATCACCTTTCTCTATCTCCTTGCTGACTCCCCCTATACACACACACAAACACACACTTTTTCCTTCACTAGTTGTAAATCGCTGGGTTGACGTACGATGCTTGATCTCACTCCAGGTGTACAGGAGAGGTCGAACAGTGAAGCTGCTATTTGTTTATTAAGGAGTTAATTGGCTTTCTTACTCTCTCTCTCTCTATTTGTGTCTGTGACAGAGAAAGAGGGAAAGTGACAGCATCCTCTTCAGTTTGATTTCTGGCTTGTTGCTCTCTCTGGATTTGCAGTGGTGACTCAGTGTGGTGTCATCTGAGAGAAGATGGGTCCTAAAATGAATATTTACGCCAAAACCACCATCTCCATCACCACCACTACCACTCCTCCGCTCCATCCTCAAACTCCAAGCTCCAAACTCCAAGCTGACATTAACTGACCCTTATTACAGATTGTCCAAATGCCCGGTTTATTTTAACTTTAAAACGACACATCACAGCTATGGAGAACAGCTGTTCACACCGTCTGCTTTAAATCCACTGATGAGTTTGAACAACAGGACTTCTTTTAAGCTATGCATTGTAACATACTGGCAGGTGATATGGCAGATTAACATTAAACGTCAAACATGTTGTCTTCATTTATTTAAGCTATTTTAACATTGCCACCTGTTTGTCAAACACATCTTTGGATGATATAACTCACCGTAATGTAAACAACATATTTTGCATCCAATTTAACTGTTTACAGACTATTTTCAGATCTCAATTAGGCAACAAAGGTACCTTGCTAATAGGCTTGCTATTTAAGTAAATAGCCATTGGATGGATGTGTGTTTTTACTCAAGAACCTCATAATATCACCCACACATCACAATCCAAGTAAATGGATGATTAAAACACAAAACTAGGATAATGGCTGTGAGATCATAGTCTGTTGTGAAGACAAGAGCCAACGAATTCAGGGTTAAAAGCAAGAATTCATAATAAATGACGATGGATGCAATGTGAATGTCCACATGAATGTCAGAGAAATCAGATCCATTTACTGCGAGTCTCAGGGGTGCACTTGGGAAAAGAGAGGAAAGTGGAGGGCAAAGCCAAAAAAGGAATCTGAGAAAAAAAAGAGAAAAACTCCACTCACTTCCATTTGAAACGGCAGTTAAGTGCCTCTTTACCTCGACCATTCGCTTGAGAGACGGCAAAAGGCCCCGTGGCCTGATGACTGGAGATAGAGGGAGAGAAAAGCAGAGCGATAGAAAAAAACAGAAGAAAGGGGGAAAAAACACACACACTCACTGGCTTTTAAATATTTCGCAGTACAACTAGTGACAGAGTTTGGATCTACCGCTTTGTGTACACGCATGTGTTCTTGGAGGATGTGTGTGTACAGTATGTATGTATGTGTGTGTGTGTGTGTGTGATTGCGGGGGGGACAAAACAGCTATCAGGTTTGAGAGGACTATGAAGGAGGCCCTGCTTTCATACGTAGACATGATGAAGAGACCGCCAGGCTGAGTGAGCAGGCAGGACAGATGTGGGCTCCGTGTGAAGTGCTTTCCGCCACGGATGGTGAGACAACCCTGGGGAACACGTCGAACATCTGGACAGGATTGTCGTGGGATGGAGGGAGGGAAGTGCCGAACGGATTGGATTTGTCTTCACTGAAGCCATGTAAAGGCACAAGCTGACCTCGGCCTTCTGCAACACAAAACTTGCAGCTTCAAATTGTTTTACATAATGTACTATAATTTTATAATATTATTTTCATGGAACATTCCTGTAAATATTGTGTAACATATTACTAAGTAATTTCCAATACCACTACTGTACTTGAACCTGTTTTTCCTGACATTAGTTTACGCATATAAGTATCACTGGTATCTATTTTTGTCGGCTGTCTATCCAGGCGAAAGCCAACTCAAAAAGCCAGCTCTGTCGCAAAAAGTGAGTGCTATCGCTCTGCCAGTCTGAAAATGAATTGGCCATGTAAACTGTAATTAGAGCGAGCGCTCGGTGCAACTATGCTCAAATGTCAAGCGTCATAATACTGCATGCACACTGCAAGGTGCTGGATAGATGTGCGAGGCTGTTCCCAGTGTGTGCACTGAGCCGTTGCTGGATCACCCACAGCAGCAGCTGTCTTCGCTGTGCCAGACAAGCCCCTCTCGTACAGTAGCATATCATACATTAAACATAGATAGCCCCAAAGCCACAAAATGCTTAAATGCATGGGCGTGGTGTTGGTGTGTTTGTGTGTGTTTGGGGGGGGGGGGGGGGGAGAGAGAGAGAGAGAGAGACTTAGTGCCTGTATGTGTTTGTGTGTGTGTGAGAGAGAGACAGACTGAGTGACTATGTGTTTGCATGTGTGTGTGTGTGTGTGAGAGAGAGAGAGAGATAGACTGAGTGCCTGTATGTGTGTATGTGTTTGTGTGTGTGTACTGGAGACGAGGGTGGGTGGATGCTGGTAAGGTCATGGCCAAAACCAGGGAAAAAGAGAGGGGTTGTCGGACACCCATCCACCCACATCAATGACCCCAACCTACCCCACCCCCCTCCTACTCGTCCCCTATTGCCCCTTAAACATTGTTTAGAGCTCAATGAATCCAGACTGCTATCTCTGGGGAGAGCCTAAGGGCATCCCTCTAATGAGCTTGCTTTCTTTTTCTCAAAATGTCACATTATTTTTTTTTTCTGTCATAATGTGCTCGTTTTTTTAAAGGAATGAAAAAAATGGAAAGACATTCAAGCCCCTCTCTCAGGGGAGGGTGCCAAAAGACTGGAGGAGGTTGTTTGTCAATTCAGGGCAGATTGTTTAAAAATTCACCTCATTGTGAGAGCTTGTGTTAATGTTTTAAGGTTTGTTTGATATTTTCGTGGCTTTTTTTTCCCCAAAGCTCATAATATAACATCTCCACCTGGAGTTATGAAAATATACATGTTCTGTATTATTAATACAGTAATGAAGACATTGATTTATATTCTGTCTTGAGTTAATATATTTTAATGATGTTGGTCTATCTGCTATTGACATTGCATTTTAAAACACCCATGTCGATTCCGTTCAACCACACCAATATATTTGACACCAGAGACACTGAGCTACAGTGAATACAGGAAGATAAAATAAACACACACACACACACACACACACACACATTTTACAGACTCCTCCCAAAGTTGAACCAAAAGCCACCACCCACCCCCGGGACCTATTCATTATCTGTCATTAAATGTTTTAAACCTTGCATAATTGATCCTCCTCAATAAGTCGTCATTGATTTATGGCAGTCTGAAGCTGAAGGAGGCACTCTTTAAAAATTTATCGTGTCAGTGTGTGTCTTCACAATCCATTAGGTGCTCCCGTAGCCACACGCCGCCTGCTTGCTTGCTCACTTGCTAGCATTGATTGACCTTGTGCCGAGATTTTCATAGACTCTGCGCTTTTCTTCAAGAGTGTGGGAAGAGTTATGTTTCAGCATTTTCCCTTGATAGCTCCACTTTGATTTATCTCTCTTAACCTCTCTTTCTTTTCCCTGTCTCTCCTTCTCTCTCTCTCTCGTTCTTTTTCTCTGTCTCCCTCTCTCACTCTGTCTCATTCTGTTAATCTCGCTCTCTCTTTCTTTCTTTCTCTCTCTCTCTCTCTCTCCCCCTCTCTCTAAATTGAGGCTCTTCTCTCTGAGACGATGAATAAATAAAGCATGGTCCATAAACAGCATTCCACTATTATTTAAGCTAGCAGGAGCCCTGCACTCTGACAGCCTGCCTCTCCTGCCATCAAATTCAAGTGTGTAAATTTTCTAAAAGGCTCTGAATGTTTCATGATGATTTCAGGGAATGCTGGAGTAATAGCTGAATAGTGAAGCTATTAGTTTTAATATTTATATTGAGTGCTTTGAATCATTCATGTGACGATGTAGAATCAGAGCTTCGGGACACATGTGCATCAAAAACCAAAACTGCCACTCGCTCTTAAAAAATATTTGTTTTCTTGGGAGGCTGTCAGTGAATTGGCAGCTCAAGGACTGGAATGTTTGCCCACAACGCCCTGACTATCAATGTTACAGTAATCTCAGCACAGAGAGAGGGGAAACATGCAGAAAACAGAGGGGAGGTTGGATTAAGCCTTCATGAAAAAAGGAGGGAAAAGAGGATTCTAAAATATGGAAGGTTCCTAAAAACAAGTATGGCTACAGCTTGTTGCGATCATTCACAAAATCTTTCAGGAGACAGAATTTACTCAACTGTGTACTTTGTCATTTATACAGAAACACAAAATGTTAAAAATAAATATTTAAATCATGCATTTTACTTATTGTCTTATATCTACTTATGTTCTGTTTATTTGTGAACTAACTTGTAATAATATCATCACAGAAAAACTAAATCTGAACAGCGAAAAATCAATACGACCTGTATTGTTTAGATTGATTAGACTGAGAATTGTGAGCCAAATCTTTTAGAGGATAAGTTTTGTAAAATGTGTATAGCTCTGATCTCTCTGTCAAAGCACGGTTTCATCATTCCTGTTGTTTACCTGTGAATACCTACAGCACTGTGATTACAATGGCCTTTAATAGCATATCAAAGGTCAAATAGGTTTTAACATTCAACGCCTTGACAGAAAAGGCATTCAAGACAAAAAAAAAGACCACTGTGACATGCTATTTCCCTGTCTTTTCCTTTCTGTCTTCAACTCTCTCTCTCTCGCTCTCTCTTACATACACACACACACACACACACACACACACACACACACACACACACACACAGCCTTTGGGATGTGAAAAAAAAAAATCTGGCACAAAAGGCTTTAAGGGCACACACACACACACGCTTTAAGGGCCTGGCTTTTCTTGTGCATCAGGCCTACAGTGGAGCAGTGGCTGTAAAGGCCAGTAGATTCTTGTGGGTATCAGATGGAGACGTCCTGAGGGGCCTGGCGCTTTCATGCACATTTAGTGCACTTGACTCAGCATGGCGAAGCTCTCAGATGGAAAAGCCATGTTTAGAGGACGTCCGAGCAGCCATTAGAGCCACCAGCGCTCTCCCATTGTTGTCCTGTTTTTCCTTTCCTTTTTTTCTCTTTCTTCTGACAGAGAGAGGGAGGGAGAGAGAGAGAGTGGGAGAAGATAGGAGACATTCAAAAACAAAATCACATGCCTCTCCCCAGAGTATAGCATTGGCTTTAGAAAGAGAGAGAGAGTGAGAGAACGAGAGAGAGAGATACAGAGACAGAGAACAAGAGAGTAAGGGAGCAATATGTGTCAAAAACTATCCCTTTAAAGAATTAAGTGCCATCCTGGAAGAGGAACTGAGAGGTACACACACTCAGTGTAAACTGTGAGACAGTTTATGTGCACTTAATGTTTAGCAGAAGGACTTTTGAGACATTGCAGTACAGTTGTGAGATGTGAGAGAGCAGTCGCATATTCCTATAAGCATGTTCAGGAAGAGCCCTTATGCAGGGGCGTAACTACCGGTAAGCAGGGAGGGCAGTTGCTTACGGGCCCGGGGCGGATTGGGGCCCGCATTAGGAAGTTAAGAGTAAGTCACGACCGGGCCCTACTATCGCTAACATGTCGGAAGACCGGGCCCTTTCACTGTAATAACTTACGTTTCTGCTCAATGGTGTCCCTCTTCAAGAATCTCATCCAATTACAGAAGTACACATGAAGCCTGAGCTATCAAGGAAAACCGCCGTTTGAATGATTTGATTTGAATGGTGAAACGATTTGAATGGGCAAACTCCATATGTCTTCATCAGAATTACATACTCTTACACCATGGTGTGACATTGAAGCATTCTATAGGTCTATAGGCTGTACAAATTATATACACATGTTTGAAGTAATATTGAAAACATATTACAGTGATCCTTAAATAAACAAGAACGATGCATTTTTCTGTATGTTATTTTACATTGTGACTGGGAATTGTGGGATATGGTAGTGAACTGAACATGCGTATTACAGGAAGCCTAAGTTACATGCTAAAATAAACACTGAACTTGTGAGTTTCAGATAAGTTTGCACTGTTCTTGTGCTTTTCCTGACAATGACCGTGGTCTTTGCAGAGCGTACATTTTTCAAGCTGAAACTAATTAAAAGCTCGAAGGGACAGAGTCATCTTTCTGGACTCGCCATAACGTTAACGTTACTATCAATATAGAATGCCCTTGTGCATCCACTGGATCTTAATGATTTGATCGTAAACTTTGCACAGATATGCCAGGAAAAAGCCCAGAAGATGCAGCTATGATGTAAGTGAGCATTTTAACTATTTAAATGATAAGGTGTTGACTTTTTTGTTTATTGGGTGTCGCTCCAAAGAGTAGTGTATGCATTTGTTGAGGTGCGCCGTCACCAGTTTTTTTTTTATTTGCGGTTTTGATCTGGGCTCCTTCTCTCAAATTTATCTTGCGGTAACAGCCTATTTATGGTAGCTAGCCAGTTTTACTGGACATTGCGTTATCACGTGTTGTATAGGGGGCCCGCCTTGATAATCTTGCTTACGGGCCCGATGTTGGCTTGTTACGCCACTGCCCTTATGATTCAGTTTGATGGAGTTCCGGGGTTATAGTATTATTGTTTCCACAATAATTGATGTTAACTGCCTAGATTTACTCTCTATTATTAAAATACAAGCAAAACTCTTACTGTAATAGCCTTCCTGTTCAATGCTCAGTATTAGTCTCTGGCTCTAGTGATGGAATGGCATTCATAATATTACTGCTGGGTTAAACTTTCGCACTGAGAAGAAGCATATTTATTGAATGGGCATTATTGTCTGATATTTGCAGAACCATTTAAAAAAAGCTTTAAACATGGTTTTAATATGAATAAATAAATAAACATTTGTTATTTAATAGACAGACAGACACGTAGTCTGACAAACATGATAAATCACATTTGTTGTCACTAGAAATGTTAGAAAACAGAATCTGCTCGGCAACAGCAGGCTGCTATACATAGGAGGTGTGTGTGTGTGGGGGGGTGTGTACAGACAGGGTCAGCCATGTAGTCGAGATGGAGCGCGAGTCCTCTCCACGTTCCTCCGACACGAGCAGATTTGCTGAAATGAGTCTAATTCAGACAGGGGCGGCATGACTGGAACAGATGTTTCCTACAAACAGCTCCTACTAATGGCTGTGTGTAGATGGCACAGTCGCATGTGTAAGTGTATGCATGCACAAGTGTGTGTGTGTGTCATGGGCCTGCTATCCCCTCTCTCGTTGCATTCATGAGAGGATGTTAACCATTGCCTGAGCAGCACATTAACAAGCTGCATTAGAATGACTTTGACTCGGGGCAGGAGTAGGGGTGGAAGGAGTTGGGGGGGAGTCGGGGGCTCATGTTCAACATGCTCAGGAATGGCCACAGAACACATTAGTGAGGCAGGAATGGGAGAAATGTGCACTTATCTCTCTCCCTCTCTCCAATCTTCCTCTCTCCCTTCTTTGCTACCCGTCACATCTCCAGCCTAATTGCTAGGAAAGGCGTTGCGGTCGACACACTGGCTTTCTCTTTCTGCTGGCCTCGCTGAATGAATCTCATACCTCTCACTCTCTCTCTCCCTATCCTTGCATGAAGGAGAATTTAAAGAGATGTATTACTATTCAAACACCCGCCGCCACACAGCCCATCTGATTCCTGGCCCTCCGCACCGGGGTGAAGTCTAATTACCCATTCTGCAGGGGGGCTCATGGCCACATCGACTGGCCGAGGAGACAACGGCGACGTGATCAAAGAGCTTATCCCCTTCTTTGACTTTTTAAGTGGAAAAATAAAGCAGACCCTGGCTGGTATACGCAAGCAAGCCACGGTTTATGTTGGGGGCTGAATGCTGAAAAAAAAAATAGATATATTCTCAGTGCCTAGAGTGTTTTGAATTTCTTGTGAGGGCATAGCTGATGCTCGAGATGGTGTGTGAGGAATGTCATTACCAGGGCTCTCTAGTAATGGTGGCGCTGTCAATATGGCAGATATGAAGCCTGTCTTTGACTGCTTACCATTTAGGTGCGCTAAAATTAACACATCACATTAAAAAAGCTTTCTGTTGATGGTATTTGATCATACATTTAACAAGTGGCTGAGATCACTGTAATCCAATTCTCCTGGTGTTAATGCTTGCTTGGGCACAAATAATTAGCATTTTCCAGTTAGTTGCACATGAGAAGTTGAGATCCCAAAATCTGGAGGAATAGAATTCTTGTCACACACCCTCTCCTGGTGGTTTGCTTAAAACGTCTACCATTGGAGAATGAGAAGGAGTAAACAAGGAGAAGGAGCAGAAACGGTGTGCGAGAGGAGTGTGTGTGTGTATGTGTGTGTGTGTCTGTGTATGTTTGTGTCTGTGTGTGTTTTAAGTAGATGAAAGAAGATATGTATCTGAAAAGACGAGTGTTGCTAGCATGCTCCCAAACACCGTGCGGGCCCAGAGGATTTGCAGGGTAAAAAAAAGGAAAGGTGATAACAAAGAATGAAGGTGATAACAAAGCAACACACAATCCTGTCTTTCTTAAAACATGCAACTAGAAATGAAGAACCACAACATTGTAGAGAAATACGTGGTCATGATAGAGGAATACACAGATATCACAGATATAGATGTTTTGTGTGTTTATTAATGGAGAGCGTATTTATAGAAAATGAGAATATTTCGTGTTAGGCCTCAAGACAATTGTAGGAAATCAAATAAATCCCTATATATCGAATATTTAATATTCCATTATTCCTTGCATCCCAGACCTTAAACAATATGGTCCCATTCGTTTTAAAATGCAGAAGCCACCCTGTACTATATAAAAGAGTGTATATGCAATGCAATGTATGTTTATACTATAGAGGCTAATTTGATTGCTTTTGGGAAGATTTTGCATCACCTGTCCTAGTTGGGACTAGCATGACATCCTTTTTTCTTTCTTTTTTTTTTTTTTATCTTTTTACTGTAAAACTTTACCGTTGTTGTTTTTGTTATTACTGTCATTATTATTTCCTGTAAACACATTGAAATGCCTTGATGTAAGCCATATACAAACTGCCTGAGCATATACTGTATATTAAATTTATATATCAAAATTTGTCAATGCTTATTCCATGTTCCTGGACTACTCATGTGGATTATCACTTAACCCCACCTTATTACAGTACTTATGCCCACCTGTCTGGCCTGTATTTAACCTGCCTCTTTCACCTGTTTGTTATCTGGTCTGGTGTATCTATATATTGTTGTTCTGTCTATGTCTGAACCTGCGGTTCCTCTCGTACTGAGCAGGATTACCATTGCAACAACACTTCATCAGTAGGGTAAAACTAACCTGTCTCACGACGGTCTAATCATTTTACAATACAATACAATACAATCCTTCAGGTTGCATTGTATTTAATTTGAGAATCCATCGTTTTTCCTCTCTTCTGCTTTCTAAGGTGGTCGAATTAGGATTATGTTTAAGTCCTGTACATTTAAATGCTTCCCATCCATGTTTGAGGAAGTGTTGGAC
Organism: Limnothrissa miodon; assembly: GCA_017657215.1. Lineage (NCBI taxonomy): Eukaryota > Metazoa > Chordata > Actinopteri > Clupeiformes > Clupeidae > Limnothrissa > Limnothrissa miodon. The sequence continues at coordinate 1,173,833 of JAGFZM010000045.1, forward strand.
CAAAGGTGTGGAAGTATGTTTTTTGTTTTTAATGTTGTCTCTGTGTTGTGTGATTCGTGTAGCAATAGCATTGCCCGTTTCGCCTACATATTTAAGTTGGCATTTAGAACACCAAATTAAATAAATCAGATGTTCAGAGCTCAGATGTGAGCCTCAAAAGGACTCAAATGTGACAGTTTCGGTGTGAGCCTTATATTCAAATGTTATTTTGCATAAGGTGTGATGTTCTACTGTTCCCTAAGCTTTGGCAACACTGTATTACAACAGTCATGTTAATAAAGCAACTTGAATTGACTTGAGAATCAGAAAAAGTGAGAGAGTGGGTGAGATAGAGAGAGAGGTGAGGGCCTGTAGCTCTGGGGCAACCAGGCAAGGGTCTGACACGTCCTGATTGCAAACGTGTCCATACCTGCCTGTGAACCTGCGCTGTGGCTTGTGGCGTGTGAGAAAAAAATAGTCAGATATAAATCAAGATATTTCAATGCCAAGAGAAGTGTTCAGTTACGTCCCTTCTCCTGCTCCTGGGTGGATGAAGTATATGTGTGTTGGTGGTGGCAATGGAGGGTGTGTGTGTGTGTGTGATTGAATGAGTTGTGGTTTGGGGTGCTGGG
>JAGFZM010000045.1:1174453-1277359 GCA_017657215.1 Limnothrissa miodon
GGTGTCTCCATCACCTCTCACCAGGGCCTCCGAGTGAGTGTGTGTGTCTCTCAGTGAGGGAAAGAAAGAGTGGAAAGCGTGAAGACAGTAAAGTGAGAGAGTAGGACAGATTTGTCTGTAAAAAACAGATCACTGCCTACGAGGAAAAGCTATACATATCACTGATGTAAGGCACCCTATCCTCCTTTTTTTCTCTCCCTCTGTCTCTCCCCCCCCCCCCCCCCCCCCCTCTATCTACCTATCAGCATGCCTCCAGCACTGCACAGGATGCTAGCGCTGTGGTGCCTCTAATACACTAAATGATCCTTCAAAACAGTAATTACACGTTTTTCATCATGCTAATGTGACAGGCCTAATTAGCTCAGCCTCACGAAAGCCACACAACGCCAGCCACAGCGCTTGCGCTCGCTCCACTCACAAAGCAACTCAGAGATGGCTGATCCCCTGAGACGCAGACGCTACAGCACTCCAGAGCTGTACAGCAGCGCCAGCCCTGGAGATGGCCCCTAACCACTGTCTTTTCTTTTTTTTCACTACCACAACATTATTATTGTATAGAACAGGGGTACTCAAATAGAAATGATGAGGGGCCACAAAAAAATTCAGTGACTGAAGGGGCCATTTATTGAGACTGTATGATATATATAACAATATAACGTATTTACTTTTCCTTTTTATTCAAAACAAAAATTACCTAAAATAAAAACATACTTTGCATTTGGGCAATTAAAATAAATAACTGAATAAAACCAAACATAACTCTGTTAACAATCCAAAACAAATGGCCTTCAGGCACCCCATTTATTGTACTTTGGGTAACAAACTATGTATCTCAAGAACTATTTCACATTTCTTAATGTGAGAAATGGCCTCTTGTGTCTTGGGCCAATGTTTTTTATTGCCGCGACAGTTTCTTGGCAGATTAAGCACAGAAGGCGAGTGCTGGACGGTGGGAGAATGAACGCAAACCTTTCTGTCCATTCTGGCTGGAACTGGCGGTTTACGCTGTCCAGTTTTCTCTCAGGTACAAATTTCAAGCATGCCATTATTTCTCCGGTCGGTGAACGTGACTGTCACGAGTTTGCGAGGGCTTGCTTTAGTGGTATCTGTTTATCGTTGCCATGGATGCAATTCCACGCCTCGTCTTGAGATTGGGGCGCGCGATTTCAAAATAAGAGCGGGCAGCGCGATAAAAAAAAAAAAAACTTTTCAAAACAGCGTGCAGGCCAGAAATAGATTCCTTGCGGGCCTAAAATGGCACAACATAAATATGCAGGGTAATGATTTGATAGACAATGCTGCGGGATATGTAATTTCATCCAACATTTGTCAGCACAAAGCAACATGCAGATACTGTGCAACTCGTAAAAGAGAGAGAGCTTGTTCTCACCAAAAAATCTCACACTTCCCACACACAATGCACACTTTCTGTCTCTCTGAGCTGCCTGATCGGCAAATCTCCTGCCAAAACCTTCCGCAGAAATCTCTGTCGATGTATCTGCTTGTCACTCATGTGGTAATGCTTTGAGAGACACAACCACCTCGTGATTGTGAAATCAAATCTACAGCTAACCATGTCACACACACACACATCAAATCCACATGTGCTATACATTGTATGTACACACACCTCTGTGATTGACACGCTCCCATCCCCACCACAAAGGAGGCGTGAACCCTTGAACCCGCTTAATAAAACATTAGAGGGGCTTGGGGGACTAAAGGCTGAGAGAGGTAAGTGTGAGTGTGTGTAAAGGGGGGGGGGATGTTGCTACTCCTTTAGGGAGGCCCTCAGCTCCCTTCTCCCCTGCTAGGGGCTCTCACAGGGGTCTGCCACAGCCTCATTAAAATCAAGCAGATCACATGTAAGGACCAGAAGGAGAGATGCCAATCCCCAAACTGCCAGACCAACCTGAGCGTGCCTCATATCTCATATTCCCCCCCCCCCCCACACACACACACACACGTCACATCAGTCTCCTCTCCGCACTTCTCTGTGACACCGACAAGAAAAGCGTGTTTTGAAGGGTCACATGATCTCAGAAACCTTTTGAAAAAGCGTGGAAGCTTTGAGAGGCGTTAAAAATGGCACACACCCAGCATGGCTGGCCCCAGTAGCTGTGTTGCAGGTAAGATAGGTGAGGTTAGCAAGGCTGACTGTGGTCTCTCGCCTGGTGTTCAACACACTGTGAACAATCTGCCCACAGCGAAAGGCAAGGCTGTCTCTTTCTGCTGATTTAGGAAAGGGCTTTGAAAGGACTCACAGCTACTAATTGGTTTCAGAGACACATTAACTTTTTTTCCCCTTTTCTTCATTTCTCTGGATAAACATTTTTTATTCTTCGCTAAAATGCGTAATTGGGGCATGGCCAATTTATTTGTTGAGCTATTTATTCTTTTATGATATTTAAATAATTTACATGATTGATTGTTTAAAGAGTGTGGAGAAGGGGGAAATAGCGAGCCGCTAGGCTCCCATTTTCTAAGTGATTGCGTTTGCTCAGCTGTCTGCCCCATCGTGGTATGCATCTCATCTTCTCTCTCTCTCTTTCTTTCTCTTTCTCTCTCTCTCTGTATTTAGCCAAAGCTTTGGCTTGCTTCCGGCTTGTGTATTACATCTCTGGCATGCTACTAAGGCGCTGGATTTGATGGTGTGTATGTGTGTATGTATGAAAGTGTCACAGTGCCACATTGAAGGCTTAACTCACACATACACAACCACACACACACACACACACAGAGAAATGCATTACGATCATAATAGTAAAAAATACAGGCCGGTGTAAATTACATTACATTGTGAATGGTCTGTGATCTCTGTGAATATGTGTGTGTGTGTGTTTGCCTGACACCAAAGTGTTTGCAGTTTCAGGGGACCCTTGGGTGGCCACTGTCCTTTTCACTGCAGGCTGGCATTGGTGGCTAGATGTCAGGTGACGCAGTGACAAGGAGGCCTTTCCATTTGTGAAAGCAGAACAGCTGGCCCACCATGTCGCGCTGGGGAGGGAATGTCACACGGACAGTGGAAACAGCAGTGCTGAGAGATCCATCCAGCTCGAGCCCTTCCTCCTGCCACGACTCTGCCATGACTAGCACGCCACCACCGCTAACGAGCTGCTAGCCCGCAGCGGCTAAGGTGATTTGTTTACCAATCCCAGTGTAGCGATGGTCCGCAAAGCAACAGCCTTACACTCGATCTTTCGCTCGATCTCTCTCTCTCTCTTTTACTCTTTCACTCCTTCCCTCACATACTCAAACACACACATACACATACACACAGACGCAGCAGATACAGTGATAATTACAGGCCTCTTCACCTGGTGGCCTTACCATGCATATCAAATGTGACATAAGGGGACAGCTAGCTGTGCCAGCTTTAAGAAGTGCATAGGCTTATGTGTGTTTGTGTGCGTGTGCCTGTGTGTGTGTCTCTGCTGAGGAACAAACGGGCGTGACAGAGGGGCATCACCTGCCTCTCCTGTGGTGAAGCAGAGGTGGCACGTGCCCAAAGGCAGACAGGCCTGGCGAGCAGGTTTGCTGGCGAGTTAATGAGGCAAGGGCGCACTCTCAGGGCGCTCACACCCTGCTCGTCTCCCCTACCCCCACCCCACACACACATGCTTCTTCCCTGCCCCTCGTTTCTCCTCTCGCTGTCATCACTCAGCCCTAACAAGAGGGAGCTGAGAGCTAACCCCTGGAATCTCCACCACAGCTGGGATAACATGTTTGTGGTTTAGGAGAGAGAGACGGAGAAACAGAGAGATAGAGAGAAAAGACTGTTTGCCAATGGGAGGCCTTCCTCACATTCACACAAACCGCAGTCTGGATTTCACATATATATTTTTTTCACTGTTTGTTTGTTTGTGTTGTTTTCGTGTCGTCATTATTGTTTTTCCCCCTCTTCCTGCTCTCTTTTCTGCACCTCCTCCCCACCTGGCCTTTCTCAGGGACCTGTCTGTCAGGCCCAGCACACGGCATTAGCCCAGGGGTGAGGCCTCTGGCAGGAGGGCCTTTAAGGAACATGGCCATCACAGCGGCCGGGCTCACTCCCTCTCTCCTGCTGCCAGAGAGTCACTGAGGCCAGGTGGGCCAGCAAACCCAAATTGCCCCCTTCACACCAGGAGGACTTGCTGGAGGGGTGGCCAGTGTCTTTTGGCATGAAAAGGCAGGACACAAGTGTGTGGACCCAAGTGTGTGGAATGTGTTGTTCCCAGTTGAGTTGACTAGTCAATGACAAGTTTGACTGTCAACAACAACATGCCCCATACCTGACAGAGAAAGACTTAAACGGGTGGCCTGATTATCTGTGGATGTTATTTCACACATTTCAAAGAAAAGTTAAATATATTACTACTTTAATGTTTGTGTGATAGAGCATTTTGTGAAATGTAATGTAAAAGTAATATTCTTTTTTAAATCAAAATGAAATATTAATAAACAGTCAGAGCATAGTTTCTCAAATGTTCCAACAGCCTTATTAGAAATGATAATTGAAATATTTCTTTCACCTTAAATTAATACTATTACTTATTTCTTACAGTTTACTTGATTATAAAACAAGTAAATATATTAACATACAAAAACTATTTTTTTGCAGCTTGCTTAGCAGAACTGATTGTATTTATCTATGTGGGCCTTGCCAACACACAAGCGCCCATACAAACACAAGCATCCTTTAACAGATGGCGGATTAGTCCACAACCAACACGCTCGCTTAAAAAGCACAAAATACATGCGTGTTTTCATATGTATCCATGCAAAGCCCCAAATGTTAAATGCAGATAATTACCTGCTAATAAGCCATTGTATTGTCTCATTTTCTTGCTCAGCTGTAAGAGTAAAACCACAAAACAAGCTCACGGAGCCAGGACCATATGGGTAACAACAGGTTGTGATTAAGATTAATGGAAGCCAGAGCTACTGCTAATATCAAAAGAATTGATGTTGGAGGATTTAAAAGATGTATACTATATTATGTGTATAAACCTGGCCTGTACTGAACCTGAAAACGTGAATGTGATGGGTCTGGCAGAAGGTTTGAAACAAACCAGTTATCTTTATTTACTTCATCAATCACCTTATATTAGGGGCATCAATGTCTGCTTCATAAGTTGCGACGGTGGTAGTGTGATGTGTATGCCAGAGTCCCACTTTAATTTGAAATTACAATTCTCAAAGCTCAGTAGGTGCTCGGATTTGAAACGAACAGGGGGTCATAGATTTGAGGTGATTTTGATGTGATCTAAAATCATCATGTTTTCTTATGCAGATTTTTGCATTTTTGCATAAAAAATGGCAAGGGCCTCTGCTGCCAACTGCAGGGAGAGCCGAGTGAGAGGGATCTGTGACATGAGGTGGTATCGATGAGGAATATGGCACAACAAGAGGGTGTTTTGGCAGATATACAGATCATCATGTATTATACATAGGCAGTCGTTCAGATATGCACAAAAGCCAGATGTTCTTTTTATCAGTTAGTCTCTCCACTGTAAACATGCTGGAATGAGATATTGTGAAGGGGTGGGGAAAGGGGGAGAGGAAACGGGGGCGAAAGAAAGAGAAAAAAACTCAACAACAACAAAAGAACGTTTTCTGTTATCAACACCAGCCGTTTTGGAACCAACAACAAAAGGACTTTTTGAGTTTCCGTTGCCACTCGTGCCGAGAGACGATGTTTCCGACCAGGGGGGTGGGGGGTTGTTCCCATCTCTTGGCTTCGCCACACAGGACTATGTGAGTGCCTCTGTGTGAATAAGTGTGTTTGTATATCAGTCTGTGTGTGTGTGTGTGTGTGTGTATTTATGTATATGTGTCTGTGTGTGAATGTACACCTTTTTTTGAGCACTGAGCACCATGAATGTGTTTAACACTCTCTCCCTCATATATGCACATGTAAATGTGCACATTTACACACACACACACACACACACACACACATCCAGCAGCCCTGTCACTGGGGGTCAATGAGGGAATTTAAATGTGCCTGTCTGCGTGGTGAAAGCAGCTTTTCATGGCGTCTCTTCCAATATTGCCTTGGCGAGGTGACAGAGTGTTCTCCCAGGGTCCCCGCCAGCAGCTGTGGACATATGGATAGGAGGGACTGCTGAGCCCCCTTGGTCTTGGCACACTGCTGGAGAAGAGGAAGAAGAAGGAGAAGAAGAAAAAAAGAAAGATGGAGGGAAGGCACTCCCCACAACCTCCCACCATCCCATCTTCATCGTTACCACCACTCCAACACCGCCGCCTCCATCACCATCACCACTGTTTCTGGGCTCATAAGAACGAGTCAATTCCACATGTAGAAGTCTGAGCCAGTAGAGAAACGCGGCCACTGCAGAATGCGACTGGGCCCGGGGTTGAGGCTGGAGTGAGGTTCTGATGAGCCACTGCCTCTGAATTGGGCCTTTGATGCCAGAGAGGGAGAGAGAAAGAGAGAAGAAGAAGCTTCAGGAGGGGGGTGCTCTGTGCAGATTCACCCCTGGGCACACAGCAGCAAGAGAGAGGGAGAGAGAGAGAGGGTAGAGAGAAAGAGAGTAGGAGACCTGTTAAATAAATCAACTTAAAGACTTGCTATGGGCTTGAGGCCCTGTTTTATTTCATGAACTCTACTTTTCAGAGGGCCAAAGAGATACAGAGAGAGAGAGACGGGGGGGAGAAAACCATCTGTCTCACATCTCAGTCCCCACAGACATCAAGGGCCGACGCCAGCGAGTCTGTGATTCTTTCAAAAAATTAAACATATTCACTTATCTGGAAGGGTCCCTGGCACTCCGTGTTCATCATATTCTCGCACAACGGAGATGAAAGACAGAGGAGTCGCCAATTGGCTTTCAATGGGGCTGCCCTTTGAAAACGCACCCTTAATGATTTGGAGATCTTTTAGAACTTTACTCTGGGACAACAAATTCTGAACTGTCCTTTTCATGTGAAGATGACTTGAAAAAGGGAGACCTTCTGAAAACATCAGGGGTGCTTTGAATCTGCCTCCAAACCCTGGCTAAGTACAGTGGTTAGGACTTAATGAAGTGTGGCGACCTGTCCTTTAGCTCTGCCTGTTAAATTCAGCCTGAAAAGTCTCCATTAGGGCATTTATTTCTGTATTTGTATCCCACAGCTACTGATTTTTAGTGTTCTGCTAGCTGCTCTAGTAGCTCTGCTGTTTGTTGGCAGGGTTTAGTATAGACGCGATGAAAGATAACGACAGATGCGCATCATACAGAATGAGGTCAAAGGTCATGGCTGCACTCTAGATTATTTCACGTTAGTTCGAAGGAGAGGCTTTATAATTTGATTGACCGTTATCAAGTTGAACAGGAGGACGGAATAAAACAGAAGGAGAGAGCAGGCTGCAATTTCATGTCAGGAAACATAAATCCATCTTCTCTCCTTATTTCTTCAGAAATTCCAATAGGTCTGCTCCCCTCGCCCTGAATGATCCCTCTCTCCAGGCCTTACAGTTTAACATGTTTGACTTAAGTAAACATTTCCTCCCTTATTTTTTGTTTATCTATTTACCTATCCATTTTCCCTCCTTTCTCTATTTTCTTAGCACTTACCCATTCTGTTTGTTCTCGCGTGGCTGCTGAGACTTCTCCTCGCATGTTTTTTGGCAAGCCTCGCACTACATGGCCCTGGATGCGAGATGTGTCTTCAGGCACACGACAGTCTGACAAGGCCTGCGACACGCTGCCAGTGACAGCAGCCAAAACAACACACGCAAACAAAAAACAGCCCACCATCCTTTCTCTTTCTCTTCTCTTTTGTGGCACGGTGAAGGTAAATGCGCCCGGTAACACTCTTGTGATTAAAAAATCACCTTCTGATATTTCTATCAAGGCTTCCATTACTAGACAGACAAGCAGACGTGACTGCCTGGAGTTGCACACAGACAAGACAGGTAAACCCAAAAGGTGTGAAAAGCCTGCCCACATTTCTGACCGAAAACAATAGCGAGGAGTATTTAAATATTAACGCCACTCTGTTTTGAGCCTTTTTATTTTTCTATTGTTTTGCAGATTTTTTTTCTTTTAACGTCTTGGACAATGGTGGTTAAGAATGCCACTCATATGGTGCAGATTTTGACAATGGACCGCCACCTGTCATTCTTGGAGGTGCCAAGCAGACCAAAAGAGAAATTTTAAGTGTGGAAAAAAAGGGGAAAGGGGAGAAGAGCTCGAAATGGGCTGTGCCACCCGCCAGCGCTCATCTAGGTGACGGGTGACATCGGAGTGATCGCTTTGCGATTTTTTTGTCTGCATCTCTAAAGAGGCAGACACAACAAAAGCTGGGCAATAACCTGTCAGTCCCTGTGTCTGCGCTAATTGCATTTCTCAGTGGTGAAAAATACTCCCTGGCTCAGGCGAGAGACGGCACAGGCCTCTCCCCTTTCCTCTCGCAATGATTTTTATATTTTCACTCGTATCTGCAACAAAAGCAATTTACATTTCCCTGGGTGGGGAGCAAGAAAGAAGAACCTTATATCCCATTCACGCTCTCTGTCTCTCTCTTTTGCTCTCTCTCTCTCTCTCTCACACACACACTTACAATTCCTCCCAAGCACAAAGGCTTATTTAACCCCAGGTTAGTGTTCACCACTGGCCCTGGCTCCCTGGCCTTCTTCCAAGGCCCCATTATCAGAGGGGCCGGCACCTAATCCACAGGAGCAGCTCTTCATCAATGTATTATTAAGCAGCTACGCACAATGTAATGCAGGCAAATGGCCCATCGCTGGGGACCAGCCTAATGGGAGAAAGAGCAAGAAAGAGAGAGAGAGAGAGAGAGAGAGAGAGAGGGAGACATGAAGAACAAAAAAATATGGAGATGGGTAGAACAAAAAAGGGAGGGGGTGGGGGTTGAGACTGAAGGGGAATGGAGGGGAGGAAAAGGGGCAAAAGAAGAACAGGCGATAATAAGGAGAGGAGAGGATAAAGAGAAATAGACAGGAGAGGATGAAAGGAGGGGTCGCAAGTGGTGTCTGGTAGACGCCGGGCACAGGGAGGTGAGCAATGATCTGCCTGTGCTTCCCCATGCAGTCTTTAGAGACCAAGGGTGGGGACAAGTTGGTAAGGGGGATAAAGAGTGTGTGTGTGTGTGTCCATGCGTGTGTGTGTGTGTTGGGAGATGGGGTGGAAATAAGGCTAATCACTCCTTATTATTGTTAAAAAGATGGGCGTTGAGGTCTCTCAACAATTAACTGAATTGCATAGGTTGCATGTTAAATGGGATAATTATGACAGGCCTCAACACTGCCCCATTAGTAGGCCAGTGGTGCCCTCCCTTGTGTGCTTAAGTGAATGGTCCACTGAGACCACCACACATACATAACTGCTGCACACATGATGGGCTACTTAAGCCAATAGCTGTAATTAAGATTATATGGACGGATTAAACAGTTTGGACAGTAAACAAAAACATTCAATAAGGCACATATAAACTATTCCTTTCCCAGACATCCCAAACTGTAGTAGCATATTTCAGTCGCAGTTGTTTAGAAGTAGTAACAATTACATACGTACATGTATTTGTGTATATGTGTATAATATATATATATATATATATATATATATATATATATATTACTCAATAGATGGTCATCTGCATCACTTGTGCAGGAAATATACTGTAGCTTTTCTTACAGGTTACTTGCTGGTTACATTAACTTAATCTAGGTCCCTTGGCAAAATGAGACTGATAATATGGCAAAGCACAACACACACATTGGCCTAGTCATCAGAGTATTTTGATGCAGGCCACCAATTGAAAGTGATTCTTGATACATTGTCAGCCTATCACAACATCTCAATGAGTTTGTGCACATTGAAGACAAGGTAGAGTGATGCAGTGATCCAAAATTTTGACAATTGCTCCTGTCTCAGCTATTTGGGAAATGTAGAATCGCCTCTGCCTGCTTCAAAATGGTTAGCAATGTGCATTTGTTGTATCTATCCTTAAAACAATAGTTTTAAAAAGGTGCTACTTACCGAGTGGTTTTTGGTGTTCACTGATGTAACAACCCAAGTATTGTAGCGAAAGACCGTTTCCTTCATGTCTTCATGTGAGACCAAATAGAGTGCTCACACTGAAAAGACAAGAACACTGCAATAAGAACAGTAATTAAGCAGCTACCCGAAGCCATAGATGAGCTCTTATCTTGAGATCAACCCTTTGTTATAAGACTCTTAAACCCACTATGTGTAAGTTTAATTTTTTTCGTATGAGAATTTATCTATCTATCTATCTATTGGCGAAGTGGTATACTGCACACGTTTGAATAAAATGTATTAGCCCTTCCCTTCCCACGGTCCTCATTTTGAAAATGGCGGCGCAAAATGGATATTCTTATTTGGTACTCAGCCACATCTATATATAAATGGAAATTACCAAGTTTACGGGAACACTACAATTTATTCATGGAGGTAATTCCCATCATTTTACATTATATTTTTAAAATAAAAAATGTATTTTTAATGAAAGACAAGGATAAATAGAAGATAAATCCTACACATAGTGGCTTTAAGGCAATTGTTAGGAACACAGTACTAATGGCGCTTTTCCACAACAAAACCAGGCTGAGTGGAGTAGGGCTGAACCCAACATGGTTTGTTTTTCCACTAGCCCGGGTACAAAGTGGTACCAGAGCCTGTGTGGGTGACGTCATCAGATTTGAAAAAATCCGTAATTTTTCATAACCAAGCTAATTTTAAAATACAGCGTATGCACCCTTTCTGTCGATTCTGATCTGTTTTTATCACAGTATTGCATTTGTTTATGAAAAAATTATGTCCAGACATATGTAGGAATACGAACTGCAGCTTCATATGCCCCCATTCATTCTGCACTCACCCGCTAGCTCCCCCACGGTGCAGTACCAAAACAGAAGTGTCTGAGAGTGCTAATTCTCCTCCTATTTAAAGTTCTCTGGTGGTACTATTGTCAAGTGGGGATGGTTGAACTGCCGTGACGGTTCTAGAGTTTGGTTGCTAACAACTATGTAATAAGTACACTTTTCTCCATACGAACAGTAAACACTTGCGCTATTAGGTTTAAAATAATGCACTACACTTACACTTGACGATTGTAATATGAATACAGAAAACTTTAATAACTCCAAAATAACGTAAATGCACACACACGTTGTCCCATTCACTTTAGTGGAACAAAACTCAATCAGTAAACAGATCTTGTTACCTCTCATTTCAACACTCGCTGATGGCACTATATGTTCTGAAAATCATACCAGTGGATTAAAATTCGTGGCTTGGAATATTTTATTTCACAAAGAAAAAACTAACAGCACCTAACAGAGACAAAGCTTCATTTAGCCTGGTAGCAGAAAACTTTTAATAGGGGAAAAAACGGGCTTTGCCAAAGCTTGCGACCACCTCGAACTAATAAGCAGCGTCAGTCAGTCCATGTCACGCTTTAGTACCTACTTGGCCCGAATAGAACCTGGCTGAAGCAGGTACGAAAAATGGTACCTACTTGGGCCTACTTCGGGCTGGTTAAAAAACAAAAAACGTTAGTAGAGTCAAGTTGAGTCGGACTAAACCGGGTCGGTGGAAAAGCACCATAAATACAGCCAATCAGGCCAGTGTTATCCTGCAGTCTTAAGACTTGAGAAGTGGTGATAGAGTTGTCACAGGTGGAACAATATCCATTGAATGGCTTCCAAGATGCAGTTGAAAAAGCCACAGCTTTCTGAGAATATTGAGAACTTTATATGTGACACCAAAAGTGCCTTCACTGTGAAATGACAATCGATGAGGCTTTGACAGGAGAGGTAAAGTTCAGAGTATGCTTTTCTAACTGCCTGATCGACACAGTAAACAGAGACACAAGAGTGCTTTTTATATTGCGAGTGCAATTGGCGTTTTCATATTTAGAATCGTCCAAAGAATTGCCAGCCACCATGAGGCCTGAGCTCCAGCTTAGATTTTTCAGTGCACAGCCATGAGATCTGCATCTCTTAACAATACTGCTGTTTTGCAAGTGTCTCTTACATTTTCTCCATGTTCAGTTGCATTTGCAGAACGCTTCTTCACCAAACCGACACATTTGAGATCGATAATGTCTCAGGAAAGACTACCTGCTAGTCCATCCCCTTTATCTTCAGCTTTCTCAACAGAAGAGGTGTCTGCTTGGAGACATGTTTAAGGTCATTATCCCTCTTAATCTATCATACTAGTATGCATCTGGGTTTCTGAAAAGAGGGATTAGAATTCATGTACCAGCAGCATTTGTGAAGCCTATTAAAAAATATAGCCTCGATTTTTAGCTGCATGTACCTACCAAACTTTCATAATTCTGGCACTTTGCTACAGCTCTGATTCAGAAAATCAAGACAAAGGTCAAAAACTGAAGCAGTGATGGCTAAACTGCTTTATCAAATTTGTTTCAAGGGATAGTGGAAGAATATGACAGTTCAAAACGCTTGTCCAGTAGTGATGCGCGGGTCGGTTATTTTTCCAACCCGCGGGTCCCGCTTATATGAAATTATTTGGACTGCCCCAGCCCGCCCCGCATCACTGTATCTAATTTTACAACTCGCCCCGCCCCGTACCGTACCCACGACCATTAAATAGACATACTAGGAATTGTAATTCAAATGAAAACAGCCTTTATTTCAACCTGAAAGTGCTTGGAAACAACATGATTATGACTATGAACAATAAATCCGGTGATATTAAAGAGCCCATAGAACGCATTTTCTGACCATCATAAAATGTTCTTTGAGCCTCAATAATTGTGCATGCAAATTTGCGCTGCTGAAAAAAAACCCAGGAGCATTTCTAGGCTGTCTATTCCATGCTCAGAAATGTATACTCATTAAAAAAATTCGTATTTCCCTCCCTTTGGCCAGTTTCCCGCCCCCTGGCGCTGATTGGCTAGTTCATTGTGAGGCCTATTGGCTGTTTTTTCGCTGAAGCAGATTGGCTCCCTGGTTTCATTGATACTCTTAAAGGTCTCATTCCATCGTATTTTCATAAATTTTGTGGTGGTCTCTTGTCTAAAATAATGTCATGAGAGTGGTTTCGACAAAAAATATGCTGTGGTTATCTTGTTTCAAGCTATTTTAGTTAGGTGAAAACGAGAGCAGGGATAGCTCGAGAGGATTCTTATGAATATTAATGATATGCAAATGTTTCGCCTCTGATTGGCTAACAACACTGTGACGCTCCCTCTAGTGGGTCTGTCTGCAGGCAGCCTAACGTTTTCTTGAGGGCGGGTTAACTGCATAGCTAATGTTCAAATTGACGTAGGCTTGTACAGCTTTTCTGATTCGCTCGTTTTTCCCGGCAGTTTTCTATCACAGGCGAATACAGACTACAGGGGTAGGAGAGCATTTTGAAGTTGAGCATAGAAGTACAACTTGGGCTGACCTATGGTAATGTAAAAACATCAAGTCTTAAACGGTTTATTTTGGAAGGAGACCTTTAACATTACTGCTAGAAAACAAATTCAACTACGTGTGACCCCAACTGTAGGCTATACAGATTGTATTCACGTTTTCGGCTTCTCAAGTTCAGAGAACCAAGGACACGATAGTGCCCGTAAACGTTTTATTGCTCCCCTTTTAACATTACCGTTTTATTTTATCGCGCTACGTTTGCGCCTACGCTACAAGCAAGCAGCAGGTCAATATGCTGCAACGGTAGCCCCAGATGGAGCCTAACATCAAATTAGAGCTGCTCAATTTGTAGCATAATGACATTTGTTTTTAAGAACTTAACGCAGACTAAAGAAGTGAACAGCCATTTGCAAGAACTCTGGCCCAAAGATAAATGATGCTGGCTCAACAACTTCGAACTTCATCAAGGAATCTCAGGACGCACAAGGATAGGTCAGAAAATCTTGTTTAGGTGAAGGGGAAATTTAGCTTGAAGGTAGCGTTAGAAAACAAATCCACGTCTGATCCCAACTGTAGGCTATATAAACTGTATGCAGATTAGTTTTATCGCTCCCCTTTTAACATTACAGTTTTATTTTATATCACGCTATGTTTGCGCCTACGCTACAAGCAAGCAACAGGTCTGTTTCTCAGCAGTAAATTGGTTATCTGAGCTAAATAAACACCCAATAGGATGTCAGCCTTTATGACAACGTTATGCAGAACCATTTACCATTTAATATTATGTAGGCATAGGCTACGTTTTAGTTTCAGCACTAATGTCTGAGGTTATGATAAACTATGATAGACAGCGATATGCATCTTTACCGGGAAATTAACGTAGGCTATTACGTTTTAGTAAACATTCCAAGTTCACCTAAAACCACGGTGTTAAAAGTTGGTAATGGAAATGCAACACTGGGGCTATATAAGCACAGAAGCCTGGGGGAAATGCGACATTAGTATCTGTTGATATGGACTAGTCCATACCATAATCCTCTGATGATGTGAGAGAGACTGGGACTTGCTGTACCATGAAGGAGAGCCTTTACGGATCCCGGGTACAGCAAGATGGCAGCCTTACGCTGCCTAAATCCAGCTTCTCTGGCCTCCAGCCACCAGCTACACAGACAACTCTGACATGACTATTTATTCACACCATATCTTCTCAAGTTAGAGATTGGAACTTGCCCTAGGCAGTTGGGTTAGCACATTGAGTCGTCGGAACTGCTCAAGGTTTCTTCCTTTACCAAAACGGTTATCTGAGCTAAATAAACATGCAATAGGATGTCAGCCTTTATGACAACGTTATGCAGAACCATTTACCATTTAATATTATGTAGGCATAGGCTACGTTTTAGTTTCAGCACTAATGTCTGAGGTTATGATAAACTATGATAGACGGCGATATGTATCTTTACCGGGAAATTACGTAGCCTATTACGTTTTAGTAAACATTCCAAGTTCACCTAAAACCCCGGTGTTAAAAGTTGGTAATGGAAATGCAACACTGGGGCTAGCATCAAGTAGGCAAACTGTTAAGGCCATAGAAATACCAGACTATAATTCTATGCTTATGGCGACCAAAAAACACTGAATTCTAGCGTGGTTACCTACCGGCAGAATCGGTTGTGGTTGGAGAATAGTTGAAATAGATCCTGGTTTCAGGCGTAGTGTTCGTGAAAAGCCGGATTGATACTTTTACCTATGCTCTGTGCTTCCGAGCGTCCGCTTGCGTCTTATAGCGGTGTGAGCTCCGCTGGAGGCACGAACGTGCCCTGGCCCAGATGCGGTGGCATCGACGGATGAAGCGTTGTGCAGACGGGACACCCACCTCCCCCTCCTGGACACGGGAGGCTGGTAGCAGAGGCAACACTGAAAAGAGGAGAGACCGGTGGAGAGGAGATAATTATGAGCATATTCAATCCAGGACAGTCTTGCTCCAGGAAGCATTATTTTGTGACGTCAAGCAGCGCAGCGCTGTTTCCAACTCCTGGTTGGTCCTCTCCGTCTGCCCATTGGTCTGGGGGTGGAACCCAGACGATAGGCGAGGAGAGGCCCCAATCAGCCGACAGAAAGCCCTCCAAAAATGAGCCGTAAACTGGGGCCCTCGATCAGACACAATCTCGACAGGCAGCCCATGAAGACGAAAAACATTGTCGAAGAAGAGAGAGGCAGTTTCCTTGGCTGAGGGAAGCTTGGGGAGGGAATCAAAATGTGCGGCTTTAGAAAATCGGTCCACTATACTGAGAATACATGTTTTGCCATGTGACATTGGCAGGCCGGTAACGAAGTCTATAGCAATATGAGACCACGGGCGATGAGGTATGTAGTGGTCTGAGCAGGCCAGCAAGGGGCCGGTTACCTGATAGTATGACTACCTTTATGTGTTGGTGCATTAACATGTTGGAAGAAGCCAATGTGTTCAATTAAGGATTGGAACGCTGATGCCAGGCTATTATTTGCATCATCCACGTGGATGTTGAAATTGCCCAACACTATAATATTATCAGTTTTAATGACTAGTGAGGAAATTAATTCTGAGAATTCAGTTATAAAGTCATATAATGACTTTATGGGTCTATATAATGTTACAATTGTTAAGGGTATATTAGATCTAGCTGTTTTGTCAGGTTGCATAAGATTGAGAACAAGGTCCTCAAAAGATTTAAATTTGTATTCAAATTAGGGAGCCATAGTGAGGTTAGAGTTATAAATTGTGGCAACTCCACCGCCACAACCATGGTATTGTGGTAATTAAAGTGATATATAATATATTAAGATTTAAATATAAATTTGTTCAGTGTTCATGTTCATGTTCAGTGGTTCAAGTGTTTTTTAGGAGGCATTAGATTGCTCCGTTTAATTCTTAAAAAAAATGTTTGGGGTAAATATTGAATTAATTGGGTAAATATTGAATTTAATTTCATGAACTCAAGGGTTCATTTGATTTGCAAACATAATTTGTGTTTTGTTCTGGTAGGCCTACCAGGTTATTTATTTATCATACTATTTATTTGTGCCAGATTGTTTCTTTCTTCTTTTTTTTTTTTTAAACAGTGAATGTTCAACGCTGTATAGTCTGTCCGAGTCTGTCCATGATTTCGGAGTGTAGCCTAAATATAGTGATAAATGGTGTTTATTCTGACAAGAGTCTCAGTTGTTGTTATTTTTAGTTGCTTTAATAGTGTGGACCACTCTTTTTTTTTTTTTTTTTTTTTTTGAACTTCACAATTTTGGAATCCAGTTGCGGGCCGGATAGGCGCTTTGCACATAACGTCATGACATCATATCCTTTCTGAGTAATGCGGTTTACTCTTTTCCGGTAAGGCATAATATGGCAATATGAAGCAGATACAAAGCAGAGAATAATAGAGAATGAGTCTTAAAAAAAGTAGAGTTTTTTTCCTGAAGCAACACAAACAGTATCATGAACACTGTTGTGTTCCGATGTGTACTTACTCGTCGAAATTTAACGTCATTTTAAGCTTTTGCGGATTCCCTCATGATGCTGATCTCAGAAAGCAGTGGCTGGTCAATATTAGGCGCGATAAATACACGGTTACTGCACATAGCAAAGTTTGTAGTTTGCACTTCACGGCAGAGCAGATAATCCTGCCGAAAACACCATTGGGTAGAAGGCAACTACAGGAAGGAGCTGTCCCTGTCTTGTTTCAATGGAATAATTACTCACTTCCAACACCAAGACTGAGCGTTTGGGAGAGAGTTGAACCAGTGCTGGGTCTAGATCTACCATCAACAGATGGACTGCACTGCTGCTGATCACGATTATTGTTCACTTACTGAACCCGCTTTCCTCAACATGTCAGTCGACCAATACACAGGTGTTGTTCCGCGTGCTGACTGGACAGGCAGCCACAAAAGTCTTGATGTCCTTATTCATCGAGGGCCACCAGAACCGCTGGCAGATCATGGAAGTCCGAGCAGCACCCGGGTGACAGGCCAGGAGAGGGGAGAGTTAAGGGGTTCCTTACCAGGGCTGGGATGTCGCACGAGTGCGTCCTTTACCTTGGCTTCAACATCCAGGACTGCAGTGGCCACAAAGCAGTCGGGGGGTAGGAGCGGCTTGGCCTCCTTGGGGTCCGGTTTCGGGGCGAACTGCCGGGAGAGTCTGGCTTGATTTTCTTAGAGCCTGGTCAGTAGGAAATTTGAAAATTAAATCTTGTGAAAAACAATGCCCATCTGGCTTGTCTGGAGTTAAGTCAGCTGGCTGACTTTAGATATTCTAAGTTGCGGTGATCGGTCCAAACGATAAACGTCTCCTCCGTCACCTCCAACCAATGCCTTCACTCACCCAGCACGAGTCTGACAGCCAGCAGCTCCCTGTTGCGCTCTGTGGGGGACAAGCGGTGAGAAAAGAAAGTGCAAGGGTGCAACTTATTAGTGACGGGCGAGCGCTGAGACAGGACTGAGACCCACCCCGATCTCAGAGGCATCAGCTTCCACAGTGAACTGGCGTGATGGGTCGGGTCTGCCCGGTCATTCCAGGCAAAGGGGGTCCTGGTGTAAGTCAGGGCAGTGAGAGGGGCAGCGACTGAACTGTAATTGCGAATAAATCGCCGGTAGAAATTAGCGAACCCTTGGACATTCTGTGACTGCGCTCACCTTGGCTGGGTCTGCTTCGATCTAGTTCGCAGAAATGATGAAGCCGAGGAAAGACACCCTCTCCTGATGGAATTTGCATTTCTCTGCCTTGACGTAGAGCTGGTTTTTCAGTAGACGCTGTAGAACATGCTGTTGGTGAGCCTCCATAGTGGGAGAAAAAATCTAAATGTCATCTAAAAAACAAACACAAATGTGTTAATGACAGTACATCCCTTAACACATCGTTAACAAAGGCCTGAAAGACCGAGCGGGCGTTAGTGAGTCTGGGGGAAAGACTGGGGCACCCCTGCAGAGCTAAAACAGTTAGCCAGACAGTGCGTGCTCCAGCTCAGTATGCAGTTGTCAGACCAGCGCACATGAGGATTGTGTTTATTAAACCATGGCAATCCAAGAACCAAGGGGACATGAAAATCGTCCATTACATAAAACAAAATAATTTCATTGTGATTTCCAGACACCTTAAGGGAAATTTGTTTCGTAATCAAACGTAGAGGGGAGAGGCGGTTGCCATCAAGTGCGTGTGTGGTGAGAGCTTGCTCCAGGGGGCGTGTGGGGATACATATAACGTGAACAGTGGAAGCGCTGATAAACTTCTGGTCGGCGCCAGAATCAATCAGGGCTTGGAGGGAGTGGCTTTGTCCTGCAAGACATAAGGAGACAGAGAGCAGTGTCTGATCAGATCTCACCCCTTCAATTGCACCAACACTCATTAGACTTGGTTGTACTCACGGAGGATGTCCTGCCCCGGAGAGGACAGGTTTGGCAGAGGTGTCCGCTCTGCCTACAGTAGTAGCAAGCGCCGGCGTTGCCGCTCCTCTGGTGAAACGCGAGCACGGTCCACCTGCATCGGCTCAGGAGCGGGAGCCACGTCTCTTGGTGGGAGGGCGGGGGCGTGTCCGAGTGGCTGTCTGAGGGCCCTCTCCCACTGGCGAGAGTGCTGAGGGTCGTCAATTCGCCCTGCCGTTTCCATCAACAAACTCAGATCCGTTGGGAGTTCTCGGGCAATCAGTTCATCCCTAACAAAATCATTTAGCCCGTTAAAAAAAATGTCAAAGAGGGCTTGGTCATTCCAATCACAGGATGCAGACAGGGTTCTGAATTCAATGGAATAATCGTAGACGGAGCGGGTGCCCTGTCTAAGACGTATCATTTCACGAGTGGCCTCTCTCCCAGTGAGTGTGCGATCGAACACAAGTTTCATCTCCCTCCCGAAGTCATCAAAGTCGTCACAGAACGCAGCACCGGATTCCCATACCGCTGTGCCCCACTTACGAGCCCGGCCAGTCAAAAGAGTGACTACATAAGCTACCTGGGAGCGCCCCGTGAAACCTTGAGGCCTGCAGCTCCATAGCCAAATAACACTGGGACAAGAAAGAGCAGCAGGTTCCCGGTAGCTTGGGCTCGAGGTGTGGGGCTCGGGCTGCGGAACTCCGAGGAGAGACGGTGCCGCTGTGGCTGGCCGCCACTGAAGTTGGTTTTCACACAGTCTGAAGTTGGTTTGTGACATCGGTGAGCATCTGGGAAATGGCGGTCAGGTTCTGGTTGACCAGAAGGCATAGCATGGCTTGGATACGTGCGATAATCTGGCAGGGAACAAAGGGAATCACAGAGCATAAGTAAAAATAAAAGTCCTATTAGCTAACGGCCACAGCAGAGATTGGCTTGCAGACCCGTCAGTCATCCGTGCGCCCACAGGCGCACCGCTAGGAGGAGATAGACAGCGGAACCGTGACAAAAATATGACAATAGATATTCCCAAATATTTAATATAGGCTATTGGGAATTGCACGCAACATACATTGATTTTTTTAATTTAATTTTGATTTTAATGACCCGCCCCTCAAATAAAGTGACAATTTCTTTACCCGCCCCAACCCGACCCGCGGTCGGCCGCGCACATCACTATTGTCCAGACATTTAGGGATATCTATGACAGACTGTTAAACAGCGGGTTTGAGCAGCCACCTGATCGGCTTTAAAATCATACATGCCTTTGCCAAACATTGCTGGACTACATATGTTCTACAGTTGTCTATGGTTTTTAGTTACATGAGACTTCTAAGCGGAAGGAGACAAAGAATGCTGGGCTTCATTAGAAAGGTACCTTGTTAAAGGCGCTCTAAGCGATGCTGTTTCACGTCACTTCTTGTTGACGTTCGAAGTATTGTCAAACAAAACGGACGATAGCTCCAGAGATCGGTTCAAGCGTTATAAGTTAGCTTACTCCTCCCCCTCCCTCCCATGCCTCCCGATAGACTCATGAACCTTGTCGTTTATTGGCTGGAACACTGTTATGTTTCGTTTTCGTTTGTTATGCTAGGTTTGCCCACTGTGTTATGTTGCCGTTTGTGGAGCCTGGGCTGTCTACAGAGTGTTTACAGTGTGTTCAGGGGACAGGCAGCTAGCAGATTGTGAGGAGATGTTTGCTGTATGTAACAACACATGTTTTAGTCCTAAAAACGTGTCACATCGCTTAGAGCACCTTTAACAGCTGTTGAAGCCTGAATTTTATATGGTTGGTGTACTGTTGGTGACACCATAAAAATTATGTATAATTTTGGAGCTCAATATGTTTTTTTGTTTTTCTTCAGTCTTATTAATAAAAGCATGGCCACTACATCTGTTAGCATGTTAGCAATGTACAATTGTCAATTTATATTCAAACTACCTCTACATTGACCAATTTTTATTTGTTTTACACAGTAGACTTTCTTTTTGTCAAAATTATCTACTAGAAATAAGCAAATCACAGCAGTGTTACTTGCTGATTTGATTTCTAATTAGTGATTTTTAATTTGTAGTGTTTTTGTGTTTATTCGTTAATTAAAAAAAATGGCTTAAAACTATTGATTAATCTTCTATTTTCTCTGGTTATTGTCATGTTGTGATTAGGCGTTCACACAAACTTAGTCTATGCCTACAATATCTGTGGACTTACAGAAAGTTGCTCAGTTATGGATCACTTTTAAATTAAATTAAATAAAATATGGGATTCATTTTTCATCCTAGCTGATATTTATTCCCAGAGTCTTAGTAAAACTTCAATTGAAAGTACATTGTCAGGTCCCCACTAACACACCTGTGCCCTAACTTGAACAGTTTTTTCAAGCTTTCCCAGTTGTGACAACAGTGAATTCATAAATACCTACTCATGTTCAGGACATTGATATTCTGATTGAGTTTAACACTAAAAGTCAGATAATACCCCTGTGAGTATAGATTATATACATAATTTCCTCTGTCTGCAATTACAGAGAGAACTGACTTAATAACAAACAGAAGGCATCATCACCATGCAATCTGATTCATCCACATTCACTCACCACTGGATCCTTCACGTCTCCGTTTGCAACCCAGGGACACTTCAAGGCAGGACTTGTTTGGGTTGTCCCTCCATTTGAGCCTGTCCTGGCCTCTCTGCTCAGCTCTCTTGCATGCACACACACATAGCCTTCAGCTAATAAGTTGCGGAAAGAGACACACAAAAACAAGTCCATAGACACACTCACTCACACACACATATCCATATGCACACAACACAAACAAAGCGCACATGCACACCTCATGCCTCTCTACTCTTTATTCCCTTCCTCACACATCTAATTGACTTCATGCCTGATCATGTAAAAGATGCTGTTCTCCACCTGCTCCACACCCCCCCCCCCCCCCCCCCCCCCCCCCCCCCCCCCCCCCCCCCCCCCCCCCCCCCCACCCCCCCCCCCCCAGCCCCAACCCCAACCACCCCCACGTACACACACCCTTCACACACTAACACCAAACTCTCTTGTGCTCTCGCTCTATTAACGGAACACGCCACCAAAGTTCTGCTCTCCGTCACTTGTGTGGGGTACCGCTAAAATCTCATTTTCAACTCAATTTAACCTGCGACGCCTCAGGGGTAGTGTGATTACGTCTGTTCCTGAGCCCTACGTCAAAATTAAGAGTGCAGGGAATCATACATATTTCCTAAGCAGTTCTTTTTCTTTTTTTAAAAAAAAATTAAGAGAAACTAATGAATGTTGTTCTTGTCTTTAACATATAGCACTAATATTTTCGTAACAGGAAAACAAATTATCTAATGATATGACAAGATGATAGGGCAGTTTAATTGGAACTGATTCACTGTTAATATGGAGCAATATTTAGAATGTAATTGTGCAAATTGGTTCAATGTGCAATGTTGGAATAATAATTGTGTCAAAATATGGTATATTTTGTCTCTGACTATGCATTTCAAGATTATTGAAACACCAAGAACCATATTGAGTAATTTCAACAGAGATCTATTTCCCTTTGGTTTCCATGGACATAGCCTCTTGCATCCCTTTCATCTTCCACTTAAAGTCAAGCCAAGCAAGGTGTGTGTATTCAGGATTTTGATTTTTCACTCATTAACAGAGACTTTTAGGTCTTTGATTCAGGCCTTTCAAGTAGGTATCCCAATTATGTTTAATAATTCATTAAACTTTATGCAATTACTTCAAGTGACCTAGATAACTAAGGCTGCAATTCATTTTTCATAATGAAGCTTAGTTTTTTCTTCTTCCTTTCTTATTTTCCACTTGAGGAAATTCATTTATTTATGAATTATTTAATTTATTAAAATAAGAATCATTTTCTTTCAGGCAGGTTGGTCGCCCTGTTTCCCCCTTCAACCGCTGACTTGCCGGCTCCCAACCCACCTCTCAAGGCTGAGCTCTTTTCCTGGACCAAATCAAGTGCAAGACATACAAGAATCAATTTTTCATTGGGAAATCCTCACTTTACACTCTCAGGAGTGGCTCGGACCACAGAGCGTGACGGCTCGACATGGCCTGCTCCCGTGTCATACACGACCACGCTCACCACTAATGTGAGCTTGTGTCATGTTAACAGACCAAGTGCATGATGAAAAGACTCCACAGAACAACTGTTAAAAAAGAGAACAAGAAAGCCTCCATCTCGCAGCATTTTACTGTGCCTCTGTTTTGAATCTGAGCAGTAAACCTCAGTTCTCCCGATAAGACATGCTATACACACATGCACAGAACAAATGCTGCTCGGCTTGTGTGTGTGTCAGTGTGGTGTCTTTGAGGCGGCGTGGCCGTGCACCATCTTCTTTGCTGAGAGCCCCCCTGGAGCAGGTACGGATCCTTGGCAAGGAGCACTCAGCCTGTGTGTGATCACAATCACAGATACTTGAGTTCACACACACACACACACACACACACACACAGAGGACAGCACACCTCTCGAGCCAAGCCAACAGTTTGGGGAAGTTGTCTGTAGCTTAAGTGCCTGGTGTCCTCTGTAGCCTCCAGCAGACACTGGCAGGAACCCATGAGCATCTGATAGCGAATGAATAATTCACACTTCACTGTTGCTGCGCTCTCCCTGTTTATATTTCCAAATACTAGTAAACGGAATACATGTCTTAAGCTGCTTATGTAGTTTCAAACAGGTACATTGTTTATTTATTTTTTCTTTTCATAGGCTCCTATAGTATTAGTGGTAAAATTATGACATTTTTAGAATTCATATCACATTTTAGAGGTGTCTGGTTGGCTTATTTGTATTGAACAATGATTGGTTTCTAAAGGCTTGACACAGTAGCTGAAAGACCAGTGATCGAGTAGTTGTAGTGATATGTACGTATAGTTTATGTAGTGAGTCCACATTATTGTAGATAAGTGTTTACCCTTCACGTACACACACACACACACACACACACACACACACACACACACACACACAGAGTCCAGCTCAGACCACAGGCTGTGCTGAGGCTGACAGGGCTCATGGGTCTCAGCAGTTGTGAGGATTTCCTCATTCTCAGCTCATTCACACCTACAGGTGCATCTGGCTCCGATTAACACCAGAGTCCACACACGCACACACACACACACACACACACACACACAAAACTAGTGCACTATACATGTAATACAATTAACCATATAACACAGTCATGTCTACAGTATCAAGAATGAAGTAGATACATAGTTCATAAATTAATGTAAAGTGGTATCAGAAAACCTTCAACAGTACAGCACATAGCAGTAAGTGTGCACTTCCTAATTTACATCGCATACTCAATTTACATACATACTCAAAGTATAGCAAAGGCATAATGAGCTACTTAAACACATCTAAGAATGTATACAGCTATATGGTGTGTGTGTGTGAGTGTGTAATTATGTGTGTGTGTGTGTGTGTGTGTGTATGATTATCAAAGCAAATGCAAGAGTTAGTTCTTTCCAGAACATCATATGTCAGGTTATAGTCTGTCAGGTGGCTTCACCACTGCTCCAACACAACCAGGCTTTAAAGGGATCATTACAAGGACAGCTGTCACCATACTGATATTATGCTTTATAACAGTATAACAGTTGAAAACCAGTGTTATGAGTGCAGTGCCTTGTATGACAAAATAACAATACTACTGTCAATAAACAATACTGTTCAGTATGCATATGCACAAGCGTACTTTACATGTTTTATCTGACCTCTTGGAGACAGTGAAAGTTTCATATCGTTGTTTTTGACTTACAGTAAGACTAGCAAAATGATTGAGAAACACAGTCAGGTGTAGTGGGTGCATGCAGAGTGTTTCTTCACCATTATCCAGGTGCTGATGTGCCATTGAACATCCAAGGCAGATGGTCCTCACAGGTGGTGCCTACAGACCTGTGAATAGCAAGGATTTAAATACACCTCCTAGACACAGGAGAGCTGTAGAACTGGCACGTGTCAGTGAGGAGAGTAGAATGAGATCTTCTGTGCTCTATGTAATTTGAAGATAAAAAGCACAAAAGCACACCATATTAAACAGGGAATAAATTACAGACAATGGATTTTATAATCTGATGACTGGTTATGACTAGCTGAGCTGGTTCTGTGTGAGTCTCACTCCCACTAGTGAGGGAATAACCTATTGCAGCTTATCAAAACAACACTTACTTTGCAGATGCAGTCTAAAACAAAGAAGTGCAAAGAAAGTGAACTTTGTTGTCACAACCACAACATCCTTTTTTTTATTTAAAAACCCTTTTATTTTGTGTTATTAAATTACTTCAATCCATTTAGCTTTAGTATATTTACACACTATCCACAAAACATCTGACTAAAGGTGAAAGAATTGGTATTTAATGTATTTTGATATTTACACATTCAGCAACATTTCTAGGTGAAAAAGAACCATTTTGAAAGCTCATGCCAGACTGTTTTCCCACGGTTTAATTTGTAATGGCGAGAGAATACTCAGAAGAGTTTAGAGGTTAAGCAGATGAACCTCCTTTGCTTTTTGCCTCTAGCTTTTCTCTTGGTCTCTGTTATGCTATTTTACTGTCTCACACTAACACTCCCCGTTCTTCTCCCTCCCTCTTTCTCTCTCTTGCTGTCATTTCGCCCCTCTTTCTCTCTTTCTTCGTCATCCTCTTCAATCCCCACTGGTGGCTATGTGTCCCAGGGTTCCGTTTGCTTTCCTTATCGCTCGTCTCCTAACATGAGAGTCCTCTTCCTCGGCTCCGGCTTCTTTTTGTGGCATCATCATTGAGTCACTAGAGGTATGTAAACACTGGAGCGACAGAAAGAGAGAGAGAGAGAAAGAATGAGAATGATGGGCCCGGCGAAGCAAGGCTCGGGGAACAGACAAGCAGGTTCATTCATTATAGATGAACTATTGGGGAGAGCTGGGAATGTTTTCCAGTTAGCTGAGAGGGTAGGATGCCAGTGGGCTTTTCTCTCTCCGTCTCCGTATCCAGCGACATGACTGTGGGCCCGATTTTCAAGTTCAATCGCGCATAGTCTGAAGTCTAAAACGCAGTTCTCTTTGGGGGAGGGGCCAGCGCAAAACGCTATATTGCCTGTAGGAAAAGTGGACATCGCGCCTGGCGCATAGTTCAAATGGGTTGTCTACTGGAGCTACAAGTGGTATCACCAGGCTCGGAGAACGGCTTGATGAACAGAAAAAAGGTAAAACTCAATTGCTTAACTCGAGGGGAGGTGCAAAATGAACTTATTTCCACAAATGGTGGCCTGACACTTTAAATGAGTAAATTAGTCATGGGTGTGTTTGGGGCGTAGCATGATACAAAGAGTTCACACTCTCATTCCCTTTTAAAGTCCGGCGCACCGTGCATTCCATGTTCCATGGCGTATTATGTATTATGATGGCGGATTATACTTTACTATAACAAAATACTATAACTTACTTACAACAAAATGTTTTCATGTGAAGAAAATGTGCGCAAGGTGAAGTCACGGGAGATTTACAGTATATCTAACCAAAATATTAACTTAAACAATGTTCTGGTGGTGTAGCCTAATTTGTACGTTGATAATCTCGCTTGAAAGGTGTATTTACATCTCTATGTGTCCGTCACTGGTCAAAGAGCCTGTCAGTTACTTATTAATTCTCAGTGCTTACAATCAACTAAGGTTTGCAAATATTATATATTTTAATGAAATAACCATGGTGTGATCTATGTGATGTACATTTGAATTTTATATTTCGAAGACTGGGCAGCTGCTTGCTCCTGCTGATGAAAGAAGCAGCTTGTGCCTGCACTCTTCCATATCCCAAAGCACTAAGGGCGGAATTCTCCGGGGTGCTTAAGTCAAAAAAGTGCGTAGCTGCGCACTTTTCAGCCTGCGTGCATTCTGCCATATGCTCAAATCAGTCACTTGTGCGCCAAAAGCCCAGTTGCGCGCGCTAGGCGGAGCAACCCTGAAACCAGGGCGTTCCTCATGGAAAGTTTCCTTAGGCGTATTCTCCTCCTGACTTAAGTCTTTTTACTGTTACGCACCTTTGAGGGCTGTATTAAGGTCAAACGCCACTATATGGTGAAATAGTATATTGCGTTTGATGTCGGTCACGGCCGATTTTGAACATGCCAATGTTCGAGACATTGTATATTACATTTCTACACTTTCTACACTACATTTAACACAACCACAAGAAATTATCAGACAAAATCATCAACTCTGTTACTGTTTTTTTATAATCCTCGTCTGTCTCCTGTTTTAAATATTGTTCAATTAAAATAAGAGAGTACGACGATATTTCTACCATGTTCTCAAAAATTAAAACCAAAATGCTAGTCCTGCACTGCCTTGCTTCAGTGGGAACGAGAGAAGCACGCAGACAGCCACAGATTTATCGGTTTGTCCTGCGAGTATGACTCACACTCAGAGACACCCCACTCTGCGCTTTGTTTGGACCGTGAGGCCTTTGGAGCAAATCAGCTATGCTTTCGCAGCAATGATCCACTAAACCAGGCGGTGATCATCAAGGTCACAAGCGATTCTGGGATCTGGGTTGTTCCAGGGAGTTCTAAGGTAGCACATTTTAATTTTTTTTCGCTGGTTAACAAGGGCTAAATTATTTATTTCTTATTTTTGTCATTGCGTACAGTTTATTAATTCAATGAAATTGTATTGTTCAATTGTATTTGCAAACGATTTGCGGTGGTTGAAATACTATGTCAATGTGTTAATTGATTTGTGGTCTTTGTGTTGATAGCTTAGCCCATATTCACAGATGCTTAATATTGTCATGTGATATGCCTATTCCATTTTAAAGTCATGGTTGGCGTTTTCTGTTGACTACAACGGCATTTTCATGGTTAATCCGAAAGTCCTTGCTCCATGTTTTCCTGATAGCCAAAATCCACGACATTGGCACTGAGACTGCCCTCTATTTTGGGTTAATACTGCCCCTTTCGTAAAAACACACCTCGATTTGGACTTTAAGTGCTGTGGGAGGAGCATGTGTTGAAAGAGGAGAATGCGCGCAGTACAAAGGTGCGTAAATGAAATCGCACAAAAACAGACTTACGCGCTTATCGGAGAATTCGCCCGCAAAATAGATTTTGAACAATGTGCAAATGATTCCTGACCAGTTTTTTTTCTGGTCAGTAGCAAATTCACGTTTACCTCTTGTAAAATACAAAATTCGCGCTATGTGTTGCACCACACCCCTTCTTCTCAAATACACGCCCGACAGAGCGTAAAGCCATCTACTATATTGACAACGTACATTTCAAAAAAGAACG
The DNA here is from genome assembly GCA_017657215.1 of Limnothrissa miodon. Classification (NCBI taxonomy): domain Eukaryota; kingdom Metazoa; phylum Chordata; class Actinopteri; order Clupeiformes; family Clupeidae; genus Limnothrissa; species Limnothrissa miodon. Next base: position 1,202,501 of record JAGFZM010000045.1, read on the forward strand.
ATGCGCTCGCACAAAATAGCAATGAGGTTGCGCAAGTCACGAAAGCACTGTGTGCCGTGTGCATTATCAGGCCCTGAGGCTCACCCATGGCAATCACGCGGGACCTCTGCACTCCATGAGCTTCTCCCTTGGCCCTTGATGTAGGAGAAGTGTTCAGTAGTAGTTTTTTATATAAATATATAAATAACTGATATGTGTCGTGTTTTTAAAGAAGGGCTAAGCAACGTTCTGTTTTTTTCTCTCACAAGCTCCCTCTAAAGACTGCTGTATTGCATTGGATTGCACTGCATTGTATTGGAGGCGGTCCGCGCTGCTGAACACTGCAAGTGCTGTATCTACCGCTATAGGCCACGGTGGGGCATTCTACACCATGTGTTCGCCGTGTAATGAGTCATTTTAGCATCCTAAACAGTATGAAACGGATTCATTAAATGAAAAATGTTGCATAGTGGGCCTTTAAGGTAGAATAAATCAGAGTGTGGAATTCATGTCATCCAGCTCTGAAGTTAACATACAAACCACCTAGCACTATGCCAGCTCTCCTATAGAATATTATACAATGTGTATATACACGGCTTTTATGTCATTAGTGTTATTCCAATATACCGATGCAGGAAATATTCTAAAATGTATCCCTTGATACTTTTTGTTACGCCATTCTTACTACGTCTTACACGGTACTTCACGGGCTGTAATCTAAAGTGTTAACAAAGATTACAATGAAAGATTACAAGATTACGAATTACAAGTGAAATTAAATGAAACGAAAATATGTTCAAGACAACTCAAATTGAAAAAAAAAACTTTAAAATACCAAAAAGCACTGCATTATAAGAATATGTTAGTTATCAGTAGTTATATGCTAGTCAGGTGAAAGCTAAAGGAGTTAGCTGAAAATGGTTAAACATGGTTAATTTCCACTAGCAGTTGGTACAGCAACATTCAGTCATTCTGTGCTGTGACACTACTTCAGATTATTAGAACACCTGATTTTGACCACAGTTATAATTAATATGAGTTAACATCATAGTTTAAAGCAGGTTTTGAAAAAGAAGAACTGATCCTTTTAACAAATCTTGGAGATAATTAAGAGCAAGCACCATTTTTTTTAAACACAGGCATTTAAAACTTCTTTTTTGACAAGAAATGGTAGCATCGTGATACAGGATTATCAGTGTGGATGAACAACATTATCTGACTTTAGAACAGATCAAATGACTGGATAAATAGCCAGCCTATTAAAAACGTGGGAATTTGAGAAAAGAGTCTTAACCAAAACTCATAAAAATCCCTATGGTACGTTTAGACAAAAAAAATATAGGATATTTTTATAGCATTTCACTTTTGAAGACAGCCAATATTCCTCCATGAAGCGCTTTAAAGGGACTTGTCACTAGGGAGTGGCTCTATTTGAAAAACGAGGAAAAAAAGCATTGTGCCTCAGTTCAATTACAGCACATCAACAATACATCACATGATCAAAGACACCTCTGGCAATCGTTTCATTACATTCAGTGTCAAGCAGATTAAATCGAAATATCGCTGTTACCCTAAAGATAATTGAGGCCTAAGTATTTGATGTCTCTACAATGTGGGACAAGAATCCTATCCTGTCCTTGCTGCTATCATTATCAAAGGTTCTTATCAAGTAGTTGTGGAGCTGTCCAAACCCTTTGGAACATTAATTCTGATGGCTCAATTGCCTACAGAAAATGACTGCAGGTGCCTTTAATTATCCAGATGTACCGCAACATGCTTATTAGAATATGACAGTGCAGCTCGATCCGTCAGGGAAGTCGAATACACAGAAATGTATTTGAATGGAATCACATTTTAGAGCTGCTTTGGACAAATGATTGTGTATTTTAGTGAGTGGTTCAACATTTGCAGATCACCGTCATGTTTAAAGTAATTGTTGTCTACGCACCCTTTTTATGTTGACCATAATGGCAGCTAATGTAGGTAAAACGGAGTAGCGTTCTTCCATTCATTCTCAATAAGTATTCCCATATAGAATAAAAGATGTTGTCTTTTCTCAGTCATCTTATCATTTGTTTGAGAATGAGTTTATTGTGTCATTTGTTGAATTAACAGACTGCAACTTGAAATCTGGAAATAGCAGTCTGTCATAGTGAGTGCTGATTATAATTTTTCTGCATCACACCAGGCAGTTAAGCTAGCCCCTTGAGCCGTGGATCTGTACAAGGTGTTTTCCTTAACTAATACAAAAAAAACTAACAAAAACACATGGGAGTTTTACCTTGCCCCTGTTGCACAGGGGTGCTCGCTGCGAGACACTACTAAAAAGCTATGCATACATAAAATTAAGCTGAATTGAATTAAATTGAAAAATCACAGAAATGTCATTGTAAATGGCACTATTTACAGTTAGGTGTTCATAAATATGGCAAGACGCACACAAACACAAATCAACCTAAAGAGGCAGTAATGTGCCTAGCTTGAGACGGAGAGAAAGGAGGTGGCATGTAGCTCCATCATTTTATCTTCCACTTACAGTGCGTGTACAAACACACACACCCTTCCCCTCTCTCTCTCCTTCTCGCGCTCTCTCTTTCCCTCTCTTAATGAGTTGGCCAGCACATCACACGCAACGTGGCCAGTCACTGGGGGTGTGGTCATCAGCTGCATATGAATGGCAAGGTCACGCCCTCTTCCCATTGTCCAATTAAGTGAGGATCGCGCCGAGCTGTTTGCTATATTGAAATGACGATTTGCATATGGGCCCTGATATTAAAGGGGATCAGGTTTATCCAGGCAAGACAACAACAAACAGAGAGGAGGAGAGTAGAGAGGCACGCAGTGGAGGGGGGGAGGGTGGGGGGCGGGGGTTTAATATTGCCAATTCACTTGCGGGGACTGACCTCTTCCTGCTCGGAGCGTGATTAGAGCTTCTTAATTAGGAAAGCCTCCGCACACACGTTCCCTTGCTCGCCGCACATGCAGCCAAGAGTTTAGCCTCTGATTCAATATTTACCTGGCGCTGTTGCAGGCAGAAGTTAAGGTGGGGGGAGGATAGTGAGGGTGTGTGTGTGCGTGTGTGTGGGTGGTAGTGGGGGTGGGGGAGTGGGGACAAATACCATAAAATTTTTCATAAAATTTGCTCTTCGCATGCAGGTGCAAACCAATTAACAAGCTGGCATTTAAAGGGACTTTTAATTAACATTTTGTCACAGATGAAATCAGATGTCTGAGGGTTTTATGCAAACAACCACCCACCCCCAGCATGAGTGATGAGTTATTAAGGTGTTTCTCCAGCGCCGGGGTGTCCGGGCCCATCCTCCCCTTCCCGAGGCGCTCTCGCCACGTCTCGGTGGGATACGGGAGACTCCGCGAGGGAGGATCAGCAGGATCCGGCAGCTGGGTGGGAGGCAAACAGAACAAACACAAACAGATATTGAGATTTACTCCGCAACAGAAACAAGAGGATTTCCAGCTGGGGATTGCAATGATGAGGAAAACCTCAGAGATTAACAATACAAGTGACTTCCCACAATTCTAAATGTTGGGTTTTTGAAGTTTTTGTAGTTACAGCTTTGCTCTGTCCAATGGGGGTATAGGCTCTTGTGCATGCTGCAACTGCATGTTTACCTCTGTCAATATTCAGAGATTGGATGTTTATTTTCGAACATTAACATTTAACCCTTCCACTAGTTAGGCCTACAGTAGTTCCTAGTTTCTTTATTATCAAAATGATTGCTCAAAAACCCCTGTCCTTAGTCTTCTCTCCTCTGCAATTGGAGCTTCATCCTGGGCCGTTGATTGGACTCAGCTTCCCCCTAACCCAATGCAACATGACAGAAGAGGTCAGTGTCTCGGTGTGCCCCTGATCCTCCCCAAGTTCACCTCTTAGTGCCACTACCCCCCTTCCCCCTTGCTTCAAGCACTTTAACAGAACTCTGAGCATGGATGGGAAATCACACCTGAGAGCAGTACCCGCCAGAAGAGGAACCTGACTGGATGTTTGATTTTTTTTCTATCTCTCCCTCTATACTTCTTTTTTTTATTTCCTTTTCTCTTTTAGTCTCCAGAATTTCCCTTGCTATCGGTATCTATGGGGTGAGAGGTCAACTGTCACAGGAGCAGAGAGGGTGAGGGTCGCCCCTGGGGGCTCCTCTGCCTGCAGAAGTTGCTCTTGAAGGCGGGGAGCTTCTCCTCGGATCCCCAGTGCTGCCCCAAAGTGCCCTGTGGCATGAATGCATTTCACTGTTTATGCTGAGGTGCTATCGCTGCCCCCTCTATATAAATAAATAAGGGGGAAAATCTTGACATCCTCTCTCTTTTTTCCTCCACCTCTCTATCCCTTGTTTGCCACTGGCCTCTTTCCCACCTCTCTTTTAGCTATGAAGAAACCTCTGTTTAGTAGCGGTGTGGTAAAGAAGACTAGTTCAGTCACCAAGCTTTTCTGATTTTAGCTTATTTCGGTTTCAGTTGTCTGCACATACAGTACTGCTGTTTCACACAAATCCCCTGAGGTGACAAAATAAGCCAGCAACCAGTGTGCCAAAATGTGTAGAGCACAAATAATAAATCTATCATAACCAGAGTCAGGGTCTGTTCTAGCTTACTGTCCCAGTGGCTAAATAGCTAGCGTGGGGAGGCTAACGTATGTATAATCTTCCTAGCCTCAGCATCCAGTTTTCAAAAAAAAAAAAAAAAACCTTTTTGCTCTCGCCTTGAGTGAAATCAAATAATGTTGACCATCTCATCTCCTCAGTTTACTACAGAGCCAAAACTCCACAGAGGCCCCTGCCATTTAACCAAGAGCTGGGGTACACTATAGGTGGCAGTAGAAGGACTGTTGTTGTGCTCTCTCGGTCTGTTTGCTCAAAGCGGCCCACCCCTCGCATTTCTAAAGCGCCGAACGGCGGAAAGAAAAAATATTAGCAGAATGAAATGTGGATGGCTTCCAGGAGAGGCTGATTATGAGTGTCTCGGGCAAATTGGTGGTAATGAGCTGGGCGAGCGCAGCGGCCCGACCCGCCGCATTAAAGCAGCGATCATGGCAGGGATTACCGGCCCTGATTAATCCTGTTAATGACACGCAGGCGCCACTGGGAATAAGAGCAGGGCCCAGATGTCGCAGAGGCTGCTGCGCCGCCACACACACATTCTCACACACGCACATATGTTCACACGCACACACAAACAGGGCCACACTTATGCTCTAATGCGACAACAACTGGGGTCTCATCCTCCACTCTCTCCTTCTCTTTCTTTCTCTCTATCTCTCTCTCCAGTTCCCCTCTCTTTTTTCCCATGTGGTCTCTTCCCCTTTTCCCTCACTCACTCAGTCCCTAGGCACTTGTTCTGCTGTCTCTCTCTCTCCTCCACACACACTCGCTCATGCAAGGACACTACCTCAGTAGCCCTGCCACTTCAAATGCAAACGAGGACATTGTCGCCGTAGCAGACTACTAATGAGAACAGAGACAGAGAATGAGAAAAGTGACCGACTGAGAGAGAGAGAGGGGTGGGTGGGGGGTGGGAGAGAAGTGGAGAGAAAGAGAGGATGAATAAATTACAAAAAAAGGAAAAGAAAGAGCAGATCTGAACTGGATATAAGACATGGCAGCAGGGACCCTGATGTCCCCAATTAGAAGGGATGTCACCTGTGGTCTGCCAAGCAGTAATAAAGCCCTCACTCCGTATTCGCCATCACACGGTTCCAGCACTGTTAACATTCTAATGTCTTAGGCGTGCACGGCAACATTAATTACCTCAGCATTTGGACGACTCCCTGAATCTCCTTAACGCCTGCCACCGAATGGAAAGCTGATCTCAGGGGAGACGGTGGCATTGTTACATTAAAGAAAAATAAGTCATATTTACCCAACTAGCGAGCAGCAGTGCCTGTGATTCTGAGAGAGATTCACTTGTCTTTATTGACCATTAGGGTATGGCATTATGGAAGCGGAATCATTGGGTGAATTTTAATAAGGATGAGATCCATGGGATTGGTTCTTTTTATCTCTTGATTTTTTTCTCTTTCTGTACGTTCCTCATTCCTCCCTTTCCTTTCCTCCCTCTTTTTTTTCTCCGGGTCTCACACACAAAGTAACACTATTTGAGAGAGACCATGGCACATTTAGGTTTCATTACAGGTGCTGCAAATCTATGCAAATCCTCCCCATTTGGATCTTAACAGGCAAATCCAAAAATTTTAGGCAATCTCCCAAAACCATTTTAGCCCGCATTAAAATTTATGGTCACTTGTAGAAAATTTAGCTGCGTTGAGAGGCATATCTGTGTCTGATAGAATCTTATCCACCATGGCTGCCCACTCTTGTCCAATTTCGTCCCTGGTAAAGTCTCTCTCTCTCTCTCTCTCTCTCTCTCGCTTTCTTTGTCTCTCTGCGTCTTTCTCTTTTCTCTCTTTTCATGATTCTATGTTTCCCTGAAAAGGTATCCCTTGGCTACGGTGGCCAAGACATTGCACATAAATTTTAACAAACAAAAACAGTCTATGCTTGCACCACTCTGCTGTAACAACTTTTATCTCACGGCTAGCATGTTGCGAACCAAACCAAAAGGGTAAACTCATTTTCTGATGTATATACTCTATAGGTATAGAAGTGAAAGGATGGTTCCTTGTTTATACAGCACCAGGCGTACATATGGATCTCCGGGCCAGGTGTGTCTGGACAATCCCATATATGCATCTGTGTGCTATAGCGCCATAAGACCTAAAGGCAGGAATAAAGGAGGTGATTTTCTTCCCTCTTTTTCCTGAGACATGGCAGCTGAGGCAATGTAGTGCAGTGTGGCGTGGTGTAGTGAGGACCAGAAGAGCATGAGGCGCGAATCACCACGGCCCCCTCGCATTACAGCACTCAGCCATGCATTATTAAAGCCGACCATGATCAAGGCAGGTGGACTGGCTCCGGAGAGACGCCTGGCTAATGAATAGCCCTCTCTTTCTGTTTCTCTGGCTCATCTCTCTCTCTCTCTCGCTCACTCTCTTTCTTTCTTTCCACACACATGCACCGGGCGCAAAGGGGCCTGGCAGCTGTTACCGCTCCAGCGCAAGGTGTTAGCTCTCGAGCCTTTGCAGGCCGGCGATAGCCACCCTATTTAATTTACAAAATCTTCCGCGCCGGCCTCCGTAATTGACACTGTTCATACAGTGTTGCCAGCCGGGCCTCAGTGGGTCACGCTTGCCTGCATTTGAAATTAAGAAATAAGGGGGTCCGTGTTTGGAGGGCTCTCCCTGGATAATTGGTATGTGTGTGCAGGGGAAAGGGAGGGGTGTGTTCATTGGGCCTTTTTTTCAAAACAGTCCCCAGGAGCATTGTAAATAGCTTGAGTAAATAACATACAAGGGATTGGAGTCTCTATTTCCCTATTCAGGCTTTTTTTTGTAGGCATGCAGAATTGAATACGATGAGATTAACGTCAACAGAAGTGGCAGCCTAGCCGTTTGCCTGGTGCAGTCTTATTGTCACCCAGACGCAAGAGCAGGAAAAGAAAAAGAAAACAGAGGAAGAGAGAGGAAGGAAGGGAAAAAAAAGGCATCTTCGGGCCTCCAAGCATGTCTGCCACAGCACCGAGACCTTCTTAAAATAGAGGCACCCCGTCTCGTCTTGTCTGTGCAGACGTTCTGTTTGTCTGCTGGAGTGACTGCTGCGGCTGCTGCTGATTCTGGGCGGCTCCGGGATAAGTTGCCCGTGCCGGTTGCAGAACCCTAGGTCTCGTCAAGCAGTGTCAAACACACCGCTAGTGGCGGTCATGGGAGCTCTTTCAGTCTATTAGGGCTGTTCCCGCAGCAGGCGGCGGGAGGGAGAGATATGCATTTTAGATGGCGCCACTGCTAAAAGGTTGTTCCTCGCATTCTGCAAGGCCTGTAAACACGGGCTTGGGAGTTTACTGGGTGCTGGTAAGAGCCGTCGGATGCGGGGACTTTGAAGAGCTCAATAATTGATGCGCAGATGGTGCACTATTCATAAGGCATAAGGGGTGTGTGTGTATGGGGGGGTTGTTGAGAAAGAACCGTGTGTGTGTGTGTGTGTGAAGAGGAGAGCTTAGACTGAGGAGGCTATGAAGGCAGTGTTCCCTTCTCTCCTTCCTTCCTTCTGCGTCGTCCTTCTCTCTCTGTGCCTCACAGGAGGCTTAAGCGGCGGTGGCAAACAGCGCGCCCCCAAACCCATAGTTGCCCTGTTCGGCCCCATCTTACAGGGGCTTACATCATTGTTTTGAGGGCAAAAACGTGAGCGCACAGACACATAGATTGCACACACACACACACATACCCACGCGCGCGCACACACACACACACACACAAATGCGCTGAGTTGCATAGGTATCGTTTCCTTCAACATACACAGCCATTCCTCAATGCTCAACTGTGTATCTGCAATGTAAGTAAACTGATTGAAGAAAGAAATGGAGGGAGGGAGTGAGGGAGGTAGGGAGGCGGAAAGAGAGCGGAGGGGAACTCACAAATGAGTGCTTTTAAATGGTGCTCTTTTAGTGCACACATATCAGGCCTGTCTCCTCCGCTTCCATGTGTTTGGATTGAAGCAGAGAGCAGATTGCTGGCAGCACTGCCATTACTCAGGTCACTTACTGCCCCCTAGTGCACAAAAAAGTCACAGCAGGAATAAATCTCAGCTTTTCTCTCTTTTCATGTTACTCTCTCTCTCTCTCTCTGTCTGTCTGAGAGCACCGTAGCCTGACCCTCTGGGAAATTCAGCAGGAAATAGAGGGCCATTGTAACTCTGAGAAAGCTCTAAGCCAAGAGAGACAGTCTCTTTCAGCAATCAAAAAGCAATTTGAAAAGCTTATGCCAGGACATAGATATTCTCTGCCAACGCAGATATTTTCCTGGATATAAACAGTTCATCTGTGCCCTCTTTGGAGTGCGTACATGTGTGCAAAGGGAATCGTCGAACAACAAAAACAACAACAACAAAAAAAAATTCTAGAAGTGTATTTGTTTAATGAATCACTTACAATTTTTTTTTTGCACAATATAAATAAAACATGTCCCCATTCTCTGATATTTGAATACACTTAGGAGAAATAGTTGTGTTGTGAGAGAGACAAATAGGGAGAGAAACAGCGATGCACTCAGAGAAAAAAAAAACCCTACCCCTCCACCCCCACCCCAACCATGGAGCCAATAAATAAAGCAAGCACATACTGCGATGATGAATTATTAGAAAGATGCACATGCCAGCGCGGCTTGCCGCCTTCTAGCAAAATCTCTCACGCTTGTGCTCTACAAAACGAGCAGAACATGGCCTTTTCCGCATGTCTCGCCCCGAGACCGCCAACCTAGCAATACGGCTGGTGATCAAACTACCCAAGCAACAGCCCTTCCAATGGGCCGGCACACCTGGAAAAGTTGCTGAGTCTCTTTCTTTTCCTTCCTCTGTGCTCTCTGTGATCCTCCACTTCTTCCTCTCCCTCTTACTGAAAGAGAACTGGTGCTAGTAGTGCTGATGCTGGAGATGTGTGTTTGAGACATGAGAGTGTGTGTGTGTGCCCATGTATACATGTGTAAAACTCTGAGTAGCTTTCTGTGTGTGTATAGGTGTCTATAGGTACAGTGTATTTCTGTGTGTACAGTATATGTGTATGTTTGTGTGTGTGTGAGAGAGAGAGCTGTGTTCTGCTGAGGTAGTGTGTGTGTGTGTGTGTGCGCGCATGTGTGTATCTATGTGTGCGCGTGTGTGTGTGTATGTGGGTGTACAGGATTTGAGGGGTGAGAGAAGGCCGTAGCGGCGACTTGCCGCTGCAGGAGCGCTTTAATGGGCAACTCAGGCCTTGTTTACCAGCAGGATCTCCATGCTGATGAGCCGGCCAGCAGAAATAATGCATGAGCCAAGAGGGAGAGCGCCCAGCAGCAGAGAGCTGTGTGGAGACAGGGAGAGAGACAGAGGGAGAGAGAGAGAGAAAGGAAAAAGAGAGGGAAAAAGAGAAAAAAAGGGGGGGGGGGGGGGACCAACTGACCCCTCTCTTCTTTATCGCAGCCAATCCTGCATGTATGAACAAACATGAGCACACAGATAACACACACACACACACAGACATAGTAATGTGCAAACTCAGATGGACACACTGTCCTATTTACACATGTTGAGCTCTCCAGACAGGTAGGACTGGGGTTAATGTAATGCTTAGAGCGCAGGTAATGTTTGGGGAGGCAGGGGCGGATTTGAGGCAGCCGCCACCGCAAAGCCCGTGCTAACTGCCGGAGCGCGCAACGTCGTCAGGCTGGATTACCGACTTGTCAGGCTGAAGGAGAGGCACCAAGACGGGGGCTACGCCTGCTTCCATCCACCTCCAGTGCCCCTTTCTCTCTCTCTCTGTCTCTCTCTCCCTTAGCTCACTCTCTCTCTCCATTCATGATATCGCTCTCAGAGCAGTGTCTGAACCTACTGCTGGGACTGTAGTGTGCATAAACAAAGGCTATGTGAGATGCGGCTCATACTATCTGAGGCAAATGCCAGAGTCTTTAAGGGGACAGGGATGCTATGAATGTAGATGATGGCCATGTATGGGGGAGGGCTGAGACTGAAGTGGGAGCTGGCCCAGGTAAAAGAGAAAAGCAGACATCATGGAGTCATGTTTTTTGGGGGTTGGGGGGGTTGGATTTATTTCAGACCTCTGGGATTGGTTTCTCAGATGAGGCCTAAACCCAGCCCAACAATGGAGCTGTAGCCGGCAGCATGCTATTCTGGCTGAATTTGTTGTCAATCCTGGTCTGAATTACCAGCTCATGGGTCTGTCAAGCTTAGTCTGATGGATGATTTAGGATTTGAGGGCAAAATGAAAAGTTCTGTCCAGAACGAAAAATTGCTTTTCGAACATAAACAGAAATTAAATCAATGTTAAATCTTTCTGTTGGGTTTTGAAGCTTTGATACTGAATACTCAACCTTCAGAAATCCCACAGATGATAAAATGCACAGCAGCAGAAATTTACTATAAAGAGACTATAGGCCATAAGAATGAGAATGTCATTTTAATAAACATACTTCAGGAAATCTACACACGCGCACACACACACACACAAACACACACACACACACACATATAGATAGACAGATACTCCAAAACTGGAGAGCTGTAGGGCTCTATCTTTCACCTCCCTTAAATCTCGAGCCCCATTCTTCAAAAAATCAGCCCTCCATCTCTCCTTCTCTCTGTCTCTGTTTCTCTGAGACGTGCGCATCTGACAGGAATTAAGATCATTCGCAGCTGACGTGCCGACGTGACGGAGAAATCAAACAAGCGCCCTCTCCGCGCACCATCGCAAGAGGCTTATTAGCTGCGCGCAGGAACAAATGGATTGTTGGCAGATCGGTGTCATTATCTCGCTGTGATACAAGCCATGAGGATGTAGCGGTGAGGCAGGGTCTTGCATGCGCGCGCACACACACACACACACACACACAGACACACGCACACACACAGACATGCTAGAACCAGACAGCAGAAGCAGGAAACGAGTGGGTGAAACAAATGTAAGCACTAATGGTCTCTCAGAGGTGGCTGTGTGTGTGTGAGCAGCAGAATCATGTCCATTCAACTGACAAGAAAAAATACAATGAGGGACAAACAGAGTCATATCTCATTTTGAAATATGATGGAAGTATTTTTTTGAAATAAATAAAGGGGGAGGGGGGGTAATTCTGGAAAAAGTTGCCTTTGTCAAGTAAGTTCTGGGCCAGTAAACTTGACATCTGACACTGAGTTTGATTCCAGAACAAGCTGTCTCCAACAGATGCTAAACTTGTCCTGCCTAAACTTTCCCATGATAACTACAGCCAGACACAAATTTTAGAGAAAACATATATGTGTGTATACTATATATGTGTTTTTGTATGAATGTATGCTTATACATTATTTTCACCACCTAATATCACTCCATAAACATGTCTGGCCTAATAAGCAGAGACACATCTCCTATAGGGCTAAGTGAATTGTTGGGATATTGTTATGTGTTATTCTCAAAAATATCTATAAAGACAGAGCCAATGGTGTGGCACCACCTGCTCCTCTATAGGATGATGGGTTTGGATTGGAGCTCAGCCAGCGGAACGTGTGAGATTTGAACAGTGAGACACCAAGCTCACCATAGGAGCACAGGCCACAACCAATCTCCCACACCCCTGCACCGATGCAGAGCCAGTGATACAGAGCCAGAAAAAAGGCATTATGAGACGCTATGAGGGGGAGGCCACAACCTTAAGGAGAAACAAACGTCATAAAGATATATGGAAGTTCAGAAGTATTCTTCTCTAGACAGAATGCATGTACATGAGGCACATCGGGCATATTAGGTGTGTGCGTAGAGGTTTGTCATATCCATGTGTGCATGTGTGTGTAAGGTGTGCGTATGTGTGTGAGAGTGTACTGTGCCGTACAGTCAGAATGTACTACTACTACCGCCCATACTTCCTGTGACGCTACATTCAATTTCGCGAGCAAGTCAGTCTGGCCAGGCTGTCGATTTAGAGGAATTATTATCCCAAACTCGAGGGCACTAATGAGAAACGAGCTTGAACGAGACTGAGTGGTCTGATTGGTTGTAGATTCTGACTGCCGCCGGTTAAGCCCGCCTCCCAGAATTCGGTTAGTATCGTAGAATGGCCAGACTAAGCTCTTATGAGCTTTGTAGTCGCTCTAGCCAGGCTACTACTACAGTGCAGTAGGTGGAGACTGGAAAAATACTATAATATATTAAAAGAAAACTTCTATCTACACATAACATGGACACATAACATTTATTGTCTCTTTAACAGTCTGCTCATGACTGGTGATAGAAAGAAAGAACAAAAGGAGGAAAGAAATCGAATGCTACCAGCCTGGCTTGCAATAAAAAGAAAAACAAAAACAGAAATGTAGTGTGTGCGAATTGGTGAATTTTTCATGACCTCTGGAGTATGAGCTAGCAGCAAAGGACCCAGAATACAGGGTAGAGGTCGCATCTCAGGGAGCCAATACCATGTGCCAAGAGGAAGGGGCCCACTAGCAAAACTGTGTGTGTGTGTGTGTGTGTGTGTAGGCGTATGTCCACTAATGCCTACATGCATGCTTTCCCAACACACACACACATTTTCACGTTAAAATTTTCTGTGACATACAGTACTATTGTAGTTTTGCCTTTGTTGTTCCTCTTGTTTTTCCAAGAAAAAAAGATGTGTCAGATAGTCCGAAAATATGACCTTTGTGAACAGCACATTAAATTGATAGAATACATCCTTCCTACAGAAAATATGAATGTCAGACAGACTGTAACATCCCTAATGGTCCCATAACAAAACTAACAGAGATATATTATATTGCAGTTTAATAGTACTAGTACTAGTACTAGTACGATTTAAATAACTGTAGATATCCATGGGCCAGCCATGTGTCAGACAGCACATGCTCTGGCTACTTGCATGGATGATGCCTGGGAAAAAATCTGTTAATGCTCATGACCTCCCAGTCATGCGGCACCCCCTCCCATACAAAACATTTTGGGAGCACCAGTCAGCCCCTCAAGGCATCAAAATTGAGGTGTTTAGCTCCATACGACTTTCTTTTACCCCCTCCCTACACCCACAAATACACACACACACACGCACTCCTTGTGTTCCTGTGTGTGTGAAAAAAAACAACAGGGAAAGAGAAACGGCACGCGTGTGTGAGCGGCCACAGACAAAAGCCTCCCGCGTTTGCCGTTTTCATCATAGCACGCGCAGCAGCGTCTGGCAGAATTCCCCCATTACTCTTCGTCTATTCCCTCCCTAATCAATATCAAGTGCAGCAACACAAAAGAGGAGGGCGGGTGGGTGGGGGGGTGCGTGGGGTGGTGGTGAGAGAGAACGAGAGAAAGGGAGAGAGAGAGAGAGGGAGGAAACAGGGATAGGGATGGGAAAGCAAACAAATGCATGTTCAGTGGGGGGAGAAAATTAGAGCGCGGCGCAGGTTCCCTCTCCTCACCTGTCGTTATCTGCTTTAGCTCTTAATGAGAGAGCCTCTATTCTTGGTCACATCACATTTGTTTTAGCGCAGTCCCTTTGAACAGCTGGGAGATATTGAGCCTTCTTTGATCACAGAAGGCTTTCTGAATTTGAAATCAGTATATGAAAAGATGCTCCCCTCCCTCTCTTTCTCTCTCTCTTTCATTCTCTCAAGTTCCACTCCTCCTCTATCCTCTCTCTCTCTCGCTCCCTTTCTCTTGAGCTTCTTTCTAGCTCACACCTTTCTTTCTCTCTCTTTCGTTCTGTTGCTTAGGGTTGGTAGTCACTTCAAATTCTTTGACTACTTTGTTTGTTTACTACATATGAACTGATGCCAGAGTTTTGCTGAAGAGAGACTTCGGGGGGAGGGTGGGGGATAGAGAGGGAGAAGAAAGAGAAGATTAAAAGGAGGTAGAGAAAAAAATGATAAAAGAGAGAAGGGGACTCAGGCGCCCTGCAGAAGCAGCAGTGTGGGCTGTGTACATTTTCTTCATTAATGTTTATAAATTTAACAAAGAGTCTGTACACTGGAGAGAGGGAAAGGGAGAGAGAGAGAGAGTGAAAGAGGGCTCTGAAAAGAATGAAGTAGTGTAAGAGAACAAAAATAAAGTGAAACATTGCCAAAAGATGAAGTGCAGAGGGGGCCAGGCCAGTTTTCTCTCCTCCTTCACTCCCCCCCCCCCCCCCCTCCTCTGCCTCTTCATTCTCACCGTCTTTCATTCTTTCTTTTTCGTTTCTGTTGTTTTTGAAGGCAGACGTTTTCTAATGATGACCCTTGGCATGCAGTGGCACCTGGGACTCCCCCAGTGAGAAGGCGCCTGATGAAAATTAGCCCATTCTCATTTCAAACAGAATTTCACCCGGACCCTGATCACAGCCGCCCAAGCCCCCTCATGGTCCGCAGAGAAAACAGGGGAGCCCCCATCCCTGACTTCAACTCCTTACTGACTGGGCATGGGCCATAACTTATGGACCCACCCCCCCACCCCCCAAGATACACACACACACACACTCACACACACACACTGAGACACACTCACTACCGCTGTAGTAGCAGCAGCAGGAGCAGGCGGTGACAAGACAGTAGGACGTAGGGGGCTCTGGATGTACTGGGGCTGTTACCCCCTGTTTAAAGATTTAAACCATCAGGGTATGATAGGTCCCTTTGATGTTTGCTAAGCATAAAGCTGGGGTAGACGAGCCAGTGAGGGAGACGGAGAGAGGGAGAGATTGAGATGGAGAGAGGAAGGGCGAGAGGAGGGTGTAGCATTACTGGGAGGCAATCATCGTGTTCGGAGCCACAGCTGAGGAGGCGGGTGTAGGGATGGGATGATCTGGGCTGGTGGTGGTGGGGGCGGGGGGGAGGAGAGCCCCCCCATGTCTTGTTGCAGCCACTTCAACAAAGGCAAGATGAAAGCGTGGAGGTTGAGGCAGGGGCCACGGCTGGCTGTGAGACAGAGATTACTCTCTCACGCACTGGAGAAGTTGTGCCATTTTTATCACTTTTTCTTCATTCGCTCCCCTAACCCCTCACACTCACTTCTCTGTCTCCCTCCCCACCTCCCTCTCCATCTCCATCTGTTTTAATCCATCTTTGACTTGCACTCTCTCAGGTGGCTGCTTTTTCGGCACCAGATTACCTCAGGCCCTATGGTTGGGTGACACGAACGAAGCCACCATCTTTCTTGTTTACAGCTCACCTTAGCACCTTCGATGAGAGAGAGGACATAAAGCAAGAGAGAGATTGAGTGGAGGGGGTTGTTTGAATGGTGCTTGGGACTAAGGGATAAACCCAAGGCTTTAGGAGGCAATACAGCTTTTAGGACTGAGGATTCCACTGAAGCAGCAGAAACATCAGAGAAGAGGGCCTGCCTCACACTCTCAAACGCTTCTCCCACCGCCAGGCTCCAGCCGGTTTAGGCGATGGATTCGTTTTTCAGATTTGGAATGCACGCTTCAGGTCCAACTTGCACCAGATCGTCTCATCTCTCTCTTTCCTATTTGCCTGTCTCTTTCTGGTAGTACATTTGGGAGACTGCAGGGAGAATCAGTCTCAGCAAAGGGAATACGGTGGATCTGAAAGCGTTTTAGCAACAATTAAAATCTTTGATGGTTTAATCTGCTCACATCAAACGCAACAATCCCTCTGTTTGATTTTCTTTTGATGACACCGAGTATAAAAACTGATCCTGCCGATTGTCAGCAAACAGGGAGAGTGAGTTGCGTGTGGCTGGTGAAGGATATCATGGGAAAGATTGAGGGAAAGCAAAGACAGCTGAGCAAAAATGGAGGTTGGGAGCTAAGTTTTCATTTTTATCTCACCACGAGAACCAGTGGGAAAAGAGTGAGATGAATTTCACACAAAAACACCCAATTTCCTCCTCCCCCCGATTTATTTGTTAAAAACTAGTTTCAGTTTGAGTGTCCACGATAACGATTTTCCTCGCCGCCCTTGCAGCTTCATTAGCGATTCAGCACGTTGTCTATTCCAGCGCTCTGCACCCTCTCTGATGTCCCGTTGCGATGTGATAATCTGCAAATTACCAATTTTAAAGAGCCGCGGAGTGTTCAAAGGCTGGTAAGACAGACGCAAAGACAACTCGTTTGAGTAATTAAACGGGCTGGAGAAACGAAGACGCTGAAGCTTGTTTTTTTCCCGGCCCAGCCCCAACAGTGAAATGTTTGTCTTGCGGGAGTTGCCAGAGAATATTTAATCCGACATTACAGAGGACAAAAGTCTATCAAACTGCTCAACGAGCATTCTTTCTTTAAAGAAAAGCCTTTTTTGTAACAAAAAAACTGTGGTCTTTGTGCATGTTCATCAAGAAGTTAATCGCAAGAGGGATTCCTTGGCTGTCCCTGGGATTAGTCGAGTTAGGAAGGCCTTTTTGACATTCTGACAGGACTCCACAGGGATCAATCCCCATCTAGAGAGACCTCCAAGTTCTCACTACCCAACCCCCCACCTCCATGGCTCCCAAACTAACACACACATACACATACACATACACACACACACACACTCACACACACACTCTCTAAAAAGCCTCACTCTCATTTTTTCAGACACACTGTGATTTCCTTCATTTCACTGGCCCCTTAATTAAAACACATACAGTCATCTGTAGAAAAATTGGCAAGGGTGGGTGGAATCACTCAGAGCCCCCTTCAAAAGCAGACATCCATGTTTTTTTTTTGTTCAAAGAGAAAGATGAGATGTTCATATTTCTCCTATTCCATGTTTTTCTCTGCGCTGTGTCTGCATAATTAGGTTTGCTTTTTTATCAAAAGGCAAAAAGATTTATTTTTAAAAAAGAATAATTTGAACTTTAAAGACAATCTTCACTAAAACAAAGCCAGGTACTACCAGTGCTCCCACTTGGAGATTAGCAATTTTGTGCGTCTTCACAATTTTTTCTACTTATTTTTCCCTTTTTCTCCCTTCTCTGAAACTAATTTACACTTCTTTGGGAGATCAAATCAGGTTTTAGACGCCTCCAGTTTTCACTTTTTGCCACTCAGGAGGGTTATCCCTTCCTTGGCGTATGTGCATGTAGAATGTTTACGTTGGTCGCCAAGTGGTGTAAATTGAATTCGCGTGTACACTGTTGTCCTTGGCCTGGAGTGTAAAGTGGTGTGTAGGAAGCCTTGCATACGCCCCCACTGGGGTTAAGGCACCTCGCTTTGGAGCCTCTCAGCGTTAGTTAAGACTGATGTCTGCAAGTTGAGTGGGGACCAAAATAATCAATAAGTTACATGCAGCTCCGCACTGAGGTAAACACCATTAAATTTAAACAACACAAGAGAGTAAGGGCAGAAAACTACAGAGATGGGGCGCATCTGCACACGCTTAAGAGAAAGTGTGAGATATAAAGAGAGAGGGTGCAGTTCCAGGAGGGAGCATTTGTCTGCCATTAGTGTTAAAATGCAAAAGGAGATACTGTCAGATGGCCAAAAGTGTGTTTATTAGAATGCTGAAGTACCTCATGCTGGACAGGGCATCAAGTGGCCTCTAAATCTCTTGAGCTGTCTTTGCTCAACAGCTGTCATGAGTTTGAAAAAAAAAAAAAAGAAAACATGTTCAAAATGTAATTCTGCCTATGAATCGTGTATCTATCGGTGTGTGTGTGTGTGAGAGAGAGAGAGAGAGAGAGAGAGTTTATAATAAAATGTGCCTTTGTAGGGTGAAATAGCAATAGAAGAGGCACTGCTCTCTTCCTTCTCATCTGATGTCACTGCTGCAAAGAAGGCTTTCTATAATGACAAAATTCAAAACGCCACGGAAACCAGGAGACTATTCTCAACCTTCAAAACTTTACTCAACCCCCCACCACCACCTCCTGCTACCAATCTGACAGCTAATTCTTTTGCTTCTTTCTTCAAGGACAAAGTAGCTGCCATCAGTAGGCAGTTCTCTGAACCAACTGCAAAGGCTACAACTGGACCATATACTAGCAGAAGCATCTCCGATTGCAGTAGTCCTGCCGCAACATTTGCTTCATTCAAACCCCTCACCAAAATGGATGTGTCCAAACTTCTCACTTGCAGCCATCCTACAACGTGCCCTCTGGACCCGATTCCAACCAACCTCTTGCAATCCATAGCTCCAACTACCACACCAGCTATCACACATGTGATCAACGCTGCACTATCAACAGGAATCTTCCCTTCTGCATTCAAGCATGCTCAGGTAATACCTCTACTCAAAAAACCCTCTCTTGCTCCCGACCAAGTGGGAAACTACAGGCCGGTCTCTCTCCTTCCGTTCCTTGCTAAAACTATTGAAAGGGCGGTATTCAAACAGGTTACTGAATTCTTGAGCCAACAGATTCTACTCGACCACAACCAATCTGGCTTTAAGAGCGGCCACTCCACTGAAACAGCTCTACTATCTGTAGTTGAAGCCTTAAAAGAAGCCATCTGTACTCATCCTGCTTGACCTGTCAGCTGCGTTTGATATGGTAAACCACAGTATTCTATTGTCTATACTGTCAAACATGGGCATCAAGGGTGATGCATACTGCTGGTTCGAATCCTACCTCACTGGGCGACTGTTCAAAGTGTCCTGGCTAGGACACACCTCTGCGCCTTACCACCTTGCTACTGGAGTACCCCAAGGATCTGTGTTGGGCCCCCTTCTTTTCTCCATCTATACCACTTCTTTGGGCCAAATCATCCGCCAGCACGGCTTCTCCTACCACTGCTATGCCGATGATACCCAACTCTATCTGTCATTCTCACCCGATGACCCAACCATCCAAACACGAATCTCGGATTGCCTCTCTGACATCTCTGCATGGATGCAAGACCATCATCTCCAGCTGAACCTCTCAAAAACCAAGCTGCTGGTCCTCCCTGCTAAACCAACTATTCACCACAACATTTGCATCAACTCTGGCTCCTTGTCTCTTGCTCCCTCACGGGTAGCCAGGAACCTAGGTGTTATGATTGACGAACAGTTAACCTTCAATGACCATGTTGCTTCTGTTGCCCGGGCCTGCCGCTTCGCACTATTCAATATTAAAAAGATCAGACCATACCTAACTCAACAAGCCTCCCAATTGCTGGTTCAAACTATGGTCCTCTCACGCCTTGACTACTGCAATGCCCTTCTGGCAGGACTTCCTGCCTGTGCCGTCAAGCCACTTCAGATGATCCAAAATGTTGTGGCGCGTCTCATCTTCAATCAGCCGAAGAGGACGCATGTCACCCCTCTGTTAATCGAGCTCCACTGGTTGCCTCTGGCGGCTCGCATCAAATTCAAATCACTGATGCTGACTTACAAAGTGCTTAGAGGATCTGCCCCTTTTTATCTAAGCGCTCTCATAAAAGCTCAGGCTACCCCCCGACAACTCCGGTCCTCCAATGACTGTCGACTGGCAGTCCTGGCACCTCGCCCAAGGCAATCCAGACTCTTCTCATGTGTCGTCCCACACTGGTGGAATGACCTACCAAAAACAATCAGAACAGGGCCATCTCTGGAGGCCTTCAAAAAGCTCTTAAAGACCCAGCTATTCAGAGAACATCTTCTATCCTAGCACTAAAATGAACTGAAGCACTATCCCCTAGCACTATGCTCCTTAAGGTTTCTGCTATGTAGCTTGATTGTTATCCTCGTTTTGTAAGTCGCTTTGGATAAAAGCGTCTGCTAAATGCATAAATGTAAATGTGAAATAGGTGCTGTATGATTCAGAAATTAAATCTGTGGGAATCAAAGCACAATACATGATCGACAGGTCGCACTAAATGACAGAGATGGCATGAGATGATGTTTCTCTTTTTACTATATTTTGGTCTCCTCTGTTTGCCTTCATATGACAAATTCTTAAAACTGAGGATACAAATGGATCTTTTCAGCTGTAGGAATTCTGAATTTAGCCCCCTTAAATATACTTTCTGGGACTGACATTGACAAAACACCTCTTGAGTGAATGTCTTTGGCATGACTTTTTTTTTTTAATAAATCAGATGTTCACTTGGATCAATTTGTCAATTTAGCATTTCATGTGGTCCCTTCCTCTGTCATCACTGCCATCTGATTCATCCAGCTCACCTTTGGTGAATTCCTGTAATCTGTAACCTTCTGGCTTTTTCTTTCTTTTCTTTCCCGTGTGACCTTAGATGGAACAGCGCTTTCCTGTAATTGCCTGTGTTTGTCGCTCCCCATCTAAGCAACAAAGAGCCAGAGCTCTATTCAGTGTAATGAAAAGTCTATTTACCAAAAAAGGCTTCATAAAATGGGACTCTCTGCCATGGCCAAAAGGCCGCCATCAAAAGCACGTGGAGAAAAGGCCAGAGAGTGATGTGTACACACACATGGAATGGGGGTGGGGGTGGGGGACGGGGGTGGTTTAACTGTCACTCGGTGTGCAAGTGCGGTGCCAGGTCCTTTGGGGTAGGATGGTGCCGACATGTGTCACCAAGCCTAGGGTTGTGCGAAAGATCAAAGGCCAGCGCCCAATGTGCAATCTGAAAGAAACAGCTTCCTCAGCTTGGCACCTTGTTTCCGTTTAAAGGCCGGCAGAGCGGAAAGTTAGGCTTTTAATATGGAGAGGTCGGGGAGACAGGAGACACAAAGAGGTCAGGAGGCAATCAGCGCTTCCACACTCACTCTGCAGTGACTAACACCTTGGAAAGGTGTCCGTCTAAAAGCCCAGGTGAAACAGTTGATACAGGAATGGCAACCAATTCGCCTTTGACTTTGTAGGAAACAGGGTTTATTTTATATGGCTGAAGAGAAAGCTCTTTACAGCTCAAGAGGACTGTCTGCTGTAATATACACCAAGTATTTAAAAAATATATTGATGTCCTTTGTTCTAATGAGTTCACATTTTTTTCTGGGCACTATGTTTCACATACCCAGTGAACAACTGTGCAAACATCTGCACACATCACAGTCATTTACAACACATCCCACTATGGGAAGCCCCTGTTGTTTCACTCACCATTGCTTATACAATGATATGCAGACTCTTCAAACCGTTTAAGCCAGAGACACCCCAAGCATATGGCCATGGAAGTGTTCACCTGCGGCATGCACAACATCTGAACACCCTTCCCCGAAGAGAGGCCCCCGCATTTAACTGGGCTAATGATGAACACAGGCCGTCAACCGACTGCACAAGCCTTTTACATTATACTCATTGCTAGGGCAGGTAAATGGACAAGCATACTCTCTCTCTCTCTCTCACACACACACACACACACACACACACACATTCACCATCGTATACCATCATTAACCCTGTATTCTGCACCCCTACCCAACACACACACACACACACACAATCACATCTGGCTTTGTGTTGGACTGACACCAGATCACACTGGGCAGTGCCACTATGCACCATGCCACATGCTGGGAAAAGTGTGAAATAAATGTGAACAGTTGCCAAATTGGCACAGGAGACAGCAAGGGTGAAATATGAAGGCTACTCTCTAGCATGCATTGCCGTATAAACAACAGCAGGGCAAAATGCCTGCATTATCTGCCTGAATGCAGCCTTACTGTGCCATCACCTCATACACTTCATGGTATGACAGGATGTTAAAGTAGAGAAGCCTACCCATTAGTTGTCACATTTTTCCCATAATAAATATATTTTGGGGGTATAATAAGCATAATAACTGATTTTGTCATAGAGCAAAAATGAGCATTTAGTTCGCTATTGTGGTTGATAAATGAGAAAAGACTACATGTACATGAGATGATGGGCTAAAAACAGTTACAATATACAGCCAAATCAAAGTATTAACAAACATAAGCCATCTGGTTATAAATAGTTCCTAACTGTGCAGTACATCCACACCATGCCCATCCTATCACCAACACTCAGAGAAAATAATGAAACAAACTGCTGAACCACTGTCATAATGATGTAAATAAGACAATCTAATCAATTAAACATGTTCCACTCACACAGTTGGTGCTTTGCTCTTCATGTGAATTTGCATGATTCCTCATGCCCAAATATATGCGGCCCATCACACCCCATCAAACCTCAGTCTTTAAGCGGCGCATGTGCTTCAGTCACCTTGCAGCACTTAATGAGGGCACTAACTGGCAGGGCTGGCACTTGGCATGCAGCGCGCCAGTCAACAGGGGCCTTGTGGCGATGTCTTGTCAAAAGCCAGAGCCAGCGCTGGGTTATGGCTGGGGGGACCTCTAATCCCTGTAACATGGCACCCAGTGTAAAACCAGCACCTGTAGGCGTCCACCCAGGCCTGCCAAACATGCCATTGTTTCCCTTTCTCACTGTGAAATGGCGTACGGATGAATAGGCTAACAGTGTAAAGCATGGAGGAATTCAAATGTGCCATGAAAAAGGCTGCCTTCGGGCTGAAAGCATGGGTCCCTGTGGAAAGTTACAGCTCCCTCTGCATGGGGAAAACAGGGAATGGAAAGCAACACACTGCTGTAAACATTGTTTTTCAGCTACTACAACATGTGGGCCAATCGGATCAATCCTTAGATAAAGGGCTAGTCAGAGAGGAAGGGAGAATGAAAATGATGTATCAGAAAGAGGCAAATAAATATTGTATAAATGAGTTTATTGTATAATGAGAGCAATCAAATTAATTAAGAGCCTCCCGTTTGGCAACTGTTTGGAGGCCAACATGGCCATGAATTTTTCAGTGGCCTTGCTTCTCTCTCTAAGTTTCGCCTATAAATATTTCTGGAGGTCTGGGATGAATTTTTCATGGGCAAGAGGAAGATGAAAGGAGCGTGGAGGGATCCGCGCGACAAGAGTGATCGACTGCTGACACATGGTGGCGGAGTGGGCATCTCCACTCCAATCTTTATCAATGACATTTCGTCCATGTTATTGGTTTAATTAGACGCTGCTTCGTCAGAGTCCAGCACCAGCGTTTGCATAGAGGGGGAGTCAGGGGAATGGGAGGGGAGTGGAAAAGAAGACGAGTGGAGAGACTAAGAATGGCTGGGAGGAGTTTACAGAGATTATCCCTATTTATAGTAGTACTACTGCAATTCATTCAGTCTGATGCATTAAAGTCGCAAACCTTAAAAACCTTTAAAATTAGCTTATGGGCATGTGGTCAGAAGGCCTATATTTTATTATATTATAGAAACTCATTTCATATTCATATAACAACTCATATAGAAACTCACTTCATAGGTTTTAAATAGGTATATAAGAAAATAGAAGTGGAATATCTGGATATGCTTGTACTAGCTGACTTGACAGCTAACCATGGTAATTGCTTTTAAAGGAGAAATTTGGTGTGATATCAATAGTCCTGTTTTTCATGGTCACCAAGTGTTGTCAGTGGGAAGTAGGAAAACAACTGGACACAACATACTGACAAAATAATGAACCTGACAACTAACACTAAATGAAGACACATTAACCTTGTTTCACGCCCCATTCAGTTAACATTAGATATTGTATACTGTATGTGGTCTGTGGTGCACCATTTTTTCCACTTTTTTACAGCCACTTATTTTTACATGTGACCTTAACAAATAAGGTATTGACTGACTCACACTAGATTTCTCCCTTAAAAACGCAGACATAGCCTACCTTCGCTGAAAATAAAAACATTTACATACAATTTTTCCCCTTCACATTTTCCCATGCCATTTAGCTTGTGAGCTACTGGATCGGCCTACAATTTCCTTCCATTTTGTGTTCTTGCTATTGGTTGTGAACCAAACTGAAACAGCTATTTGTGAACACAAAAGACTTACAGATAATACGTTTTTGATGTTTTCACACAGAGAAGAGTGATTTTTTTCAATGGGATTTAGACTTAGTCTTTCATGGGGTGATTCCAAGAGTCCAAGAGATCATCATATTTTTTCTGAGAGCATCTAAAATAAAATATTACAATTTAAAGACAGACTGCTTTTTCAATAAAAAAAAATATTTGCCCAGATCTCACAATGCAGTTTGTGTAGTGAAACAATTGTGACTTGAGCTCCAGCCATGAGTGGCAAGTTAGGAAACAGATCTTTGTCATTTTTTGGCCGATTTTTATTGCAGTTACGCTGACACTGTGGTTGGAATTGTGTGTCTCAAGAATACACATAATCTCTGGTTACATACAGATCCCCAATATCCACATAGATTCTAATAAGCTTGAACCCCTGATTGTTATGGTAATACATTCTCATTAACAGGCATATGTGGTAGTGTGTTGTGGAACTCAAAGGTCTTGGTCTGTTATCATACTGTTGTGCGTGATAAAAGGTTAGGAGTTTACACTCAATATTTTATGTGTGCACAGCTTGTGTCCTTGTGTGCTGTGGAAGAAAATCTTCCCCCTCCGACCATTTTTCATCCTGGGTCGAAGCCAAAACAATTCAAGAGCAGGAAGGGGAAAAAAAACATCTGGCACAAGGGCGATGCAGCAGCAATATCCCACCTGGGAGCATCCTCCTCCATCCATTAACTGGTTTCCCTGCTCCCCCAAACCCAAGTTTCCAGCCACCAGCCGCAAGTCACAGCCTGCCGACAGTAACACCAATAATTAGCTCCCCGCTAACGGCACACATTCCTCTCACTGCCGCGCGTTACGTGACAACAAACATTTGTTGTGGCAGTAGAGTATTGATGGCAAAACACATTCACCCCGCCTCTCTCTCCCTAAGCAGAGTAAAACTAGTCTAGAGATGCCTGACAGTTTGGCGGCCCTGACGTCATGCCTCCACCCTCCGTCCCTTGGTCGCAACAACTCACCACCCACCACCCCACCTAGCCCCAATCCACCCACCCCACTCCAGGAAAAGGCCGCACATAACCCACTAACTAATTGAAATCAATCTTTTTGCAAATTGCTCCAACCTCCCTAAACCTTAAATAATACTCATTCCCTAGGGACACAGCTTATTAATTAACACCTTTTTACATCAATTAAAATGCCTTGTGCCAGAGATGACCTGAAAAATTGGTTGACCTGCTTAAATGTGCAACCATGCGAGAGGGGCAAGGCACTGAGTGCATTTAAAGAGCTATTAGGCCATTGAGTCCCTGCCTTTGGGCTTTCACTTTGCATCTGCATAAGGTCTTCTATATGATGCAAGGCCAGATGTTGTAAAAGTGATTCACAGCAAAGATTCACTATATCACGACAAGAATGAAGGAAATGATTGCCTGACCTGAATCGTATAAATCCACAATGGCTACTTATCAGAGGTTACTGTCATCATTTCTTTCCGGGTGGTCTGTAAATGAACCCACAGCAAAGATCTGGTGAACTGTGTAGCAATGCAGTGAAAACGACTTGATATGATTAACAATAATGTGGATATAGCGACACCTGATGTATATGCATGGTGTGTTCATTACTCCCTATAAAACCATGATTTACCCTACATTGACTTCAGTTCCAATATTATGTTTGCAGGTACATAATAGTTTGAACGTAACCTTGTGCACTTCTTTGAGAATGATTAAGTTCCACTATGACCATGGTTTACTTCTGGGGGTTAAGCCAATTTCACAGATTTAGTACAATGTTTAAACTAGCTGATATACTCTTCAATTCTGCTGCTCTGAAATGAGAGGTTTAGTATGACAAGTCATCCTTTTTTGTGGTTGCTGAAAAACAAAACACATGTTAACACATGTTAAAATTTAATACAGGTGTAAAAAAAAATCCAAGGACAGAGATGCAAGGCAGGACTAAAAGTCAGCGTAATTGCTATGCCCTTACCTCATTTGTTCCAAAGTGGTGCATTAATATGAGGAAAAATGATCATTTTCATTCTGAGCTCCATTCACCATGAATTTATGGATAGGTTCCAGTCAAGGAGAAACTGAGTGAGTCAAATCGATAAAGGCAGCCAATTTGGTATCCCGTGAAGAGAGATTTTCTTGCATGGACAGCTCTAGTTACTCCATAAATGTATGGATCCTTGACTAGCATGCTGCCTTGCCTGTCAGCTATCGGAAAAAAAGATGCACTGTAAAGTGCCCTGAACTCTAGCCTTGCTGCAGCAATTGCAGATCATGGTTTCGTTTGATGTCCTAAAACAGGATTGCTTGTTCAGCCCTATGGTCTCTGCCACCCACTTTCCACTGGTCAAACGAAACGTCTGGAGCATACAAAGCATTTTAAAATAACCATCTTTTCGCGACTCGAGCAAAGAACTCACATTTGGTTTATGGTTCTTACTCGAGCTGTTGACGCATTGTGTAATTCCTTTACATTTGGGCCAATCAATGAGTTGACTTCAAAGTGATGAGGAATCGCCTTCGTCCAGGGTGGATTGATCAGTTCTAATACTGAGTCATTAACATACACGCTTGTTAACAACTTAGGCCTCTCTGTACTGTATCTCCGAATCAAGCGAGGCATCGACAAAGCTGGCCCAGTATTGCCAACCGTTTAAAACCTTAGCCACACTCTTTATCACTTCTGTGTGGGTTTGAGCGCGGCCTAGCCATGCGCGGCTATCCGACTTGTTTGCCCGTGGTAGCTTTTTTCCCTGCCTCCTCTCCCATGTTTCTCTTTATGTCTACTCCCACCCCCACCGCCTAGCTGCTCTTTACACAGCGCATACCGCTTTAACTCCAAGGCCTTGCCAAGGCATGAGACCACTGGTATACTTTACTGATAACAAATTTATAAATGCAGGTCTGCAGGGGGTGAAGTGCTTCTGCAGGTTCACGTTACCTGAGGAAGTGTATCCTTATCATCAACAAAAATAACTTTTCAAAGCCAGTGAAAGCACGCTCGGACAGTAAAAGGGCCATTTGAGCTGACAAAGCCTGAATAGGGGAGACGAGTGGTTGAGTCAGGGAGGTGGTGGAGGTGTGTCTGTGTGTGTATCTGTGTGTGTGTGTGTGTCTGTGTGTGAGTGTGGCTGACTGGGGCTGAAACAGCAGCAATCTTGTCTTCCGGCATAGAAACCCATCCAGTGCCATCAACCTCGGCAAACCTAAAAGCTAAATCAAGCCTTTGAAAAATATACAGGCCTGTTAATAATTCAGACTTTTTGGTGGAGCCGAACAGCATCTTTGCTGTGAAAATCTGCGATCTCCTGATATAAGAGAGGTCTCCCCTCAGGGCCATTCACACTGATATAGCGTATATAGGAACACACTCTAGAGAACACTCTTGCGCTCGCGCTCTCATCTCTCTCTCACACACCTGAATCACTGCTTGATTAAACCCCATGGAGATTCACTAAGCCCAAGTAAATCCCATCACTTGATTATTCATATGAAATTATTCATGCATCTTTGCTTATTTCTAACTAACTGTTGAGGAATATTGAATTGGGATGTTGTTTTAAAAAACCTTGTGTGAGCACTAATAAATTAAGTGCAAAGTTTTGCTGCAGAGCAATTATTGCAGTTGACTAGCATCTTAACTGGGGTTGTAGACTAACATGAGGCTGTAAATATTTAACTAACTTTTGCACCCTAAACACATTCATATTTCATCAGTTTTTTTTTTCACAGTTTATTCTCAAAGCAAAGTGTTGGACTGCATAATTATTTCAGTTTAGCTTATTTTTTTCGCCTCTCCTTCCTCCCGACCTATTACTTACATAAATACAAGAATTTGAGTTATCGCTCCTTGGAGAGCTAATTTAAGAAAAGCATGCATTAATTAATATAACCTAGATGGAGAAGACGAAATCCCCAAATAAGCTGTTTGGTGAGCATCAAGGATGATTTCTCTCTTCAAAGGAAATTGGGACAATTATTGGAGGAAGGGCTGTTTATTATTTGATGCGGTAAAAAAGAACGGCTCGCTTTTTGAGGGCTTGCAGGTATTTTCTCTGCCGAGGTCCTCGGGAGGCCTGCTGAGCCGTCAGTCAAGCGGCCTCACCCGGGCCAGCCTCGATTTCTTAAGCCGTGCGGGGAGATGTTGGAAGCACTCCACCCCCCGGCCCCTCATCAAGGCCAAACAGTCCTCTCCTCACAGGACCCCCACAATAAGACTCACTGAAAAAAAAAACGTTCCGAATCAAATATTTCTAAACTGAGATGCAGCCTGGCAGGCTGAACATTAGCTGAGCTCCACGACACGCTGCTCTCTTAGTTGAAACTGTAGCTGGTGCATCTCGATTGGTATTACATTTGATGTGGGTGTGTTGGCCAGTGTTTTGTGTGTGTGTGTGTCTATCCATCCTCTCCTTGTCCTTTTCAACGCCGGCCTGTGAAAATGTCGGAAGAAGTATCATACTGTTAAATATTTTAGTACCAACTAAAGGTAAAGTGGAAGTGTTTTTCTGCCAGACCTTTTTCTTTCTCCCTGTTCTCTCTCCCGCTCCCTCCTGCCTCTCCTACCTCCTCGCTCCCAACATCTCTCTTTTTTCTCCTCCGCTCTTGAACAAATGCATTGTGTGCCACGGCTAGCCCAATCCATCACTGGCGGTCTGGAGGCGAAAAAAGCACTTTCCTGGTGTGTGTGTTTTTCTCTTTCTGCCGGCGCGGCGGTTTTGTGGGCACTCGGGAGACCAGCTTGATGGACACGCCGGTCACGGACAGGAGAGGGGCGCAGGGATGTGCTGGGCCAGGCCTCTCTCTCTCTCTCTCTCTCTCTATCTATCTATCTATCTATCTATCTATCTATTTCTCTCTCTCTCTCTCTGCTACAACACACAACTCACACAAATCTTCCTCCACCCTTCTCTCCCTTTCTCTTTCTCACAACCTCCTCATTTCCCTCATCTCATCTTTTTATCTTTCATCCTACATCCTCCATCCTTTTCTTTGTGCCTCCTCTGTCTCTCTATTCATCCCTCATTCCTCTCCTCCTTCTCTTTCTCCATCCGTACTCCTTTGGTGCAGCGCGGCAGTGCGTCCTCTGTTTATCTCCCCAATGAGCCACTGCTAACGTTCCTCCTTCCTGCATTGGTCTGTTTTTGTGCCTCTCCCTACATGGTCTCCTCTCTCTCCCCCTCTCCCTTTGGCCCCTCTGCCATTAACAACTGGCCGTCATGGAACAGCAGTGGCTACATGGTGCTTCATCACAGGGTCAGACATGAAATGAGGTTTATTGGTGCACCAGTTATTCATACTCAGGGGCCCGTCTTGAGTTTGAGTGGAATGTGACTGAATGAAAGAGAAAGGAAAATAAATCAATTAAGACACAGTATTAATAATGAAAACATTATGAATAAGTTTATTGTTAGACTATTGTTAGACGTTATTGGAGACTAAGAAGCCAGGTCAGTAAATGGGAGCAGCAAGCAGTGTTTCATTTGACAAGTATAATTGTGTTACTATGTCTGTACTATGGCTGTAGATCTGTAGCTGAGTGGTTGCACTGGCTGCTGAATGTTAGGACTAATTCAGACACGGGGAAAGCAGGGAGGAACAGACTCACCAGGAGATTTCATTTACACTCTTCCATGCGTCATCTGTTTACACTGGGACATAGCAGGAAGATGAGAGGGAAGTGTGTGTGCATGTAAGTGTGTATATATATAATATACACACAATATATATATATATATGTGTGTGTGTGTGTGTGTGTGTGAATATGTCTGTGTGTGTCTGTGTTTTTGCCTGTGGGTGTGTACGTGTGTGTGTGTGAGTGTGTGTGTGTGTACGCACATACGTTAGTAACAATTATGTAGCACTGAACCTATTCAAATTGAAGTCTGCGCCAGGTTTGTGCCGACAAACTGAGATTTGATTTCTAAAACGCTCTCTCTTCTTGCTCTACACAAAGAAGCCAGCGGGGAAACAGAGCAATCACTGGAGAAAGAGAGAGAGAAAGGCAGCGTGAGGGAACAAGAGAAGGGAGAGAGAGAGAGAGAGAGAGAAAGAGAGAGAGAAGTGGGCTAGAAGGCAAATCTAGGTGATGCGTCTGTTCTTAGAGTGCCTCTGGGTCTATGCTGGGTAGGTAGGATGGATCTGACAAAGAGATCTGTTACTCAGGAAGCGAAAGAAAAATCCACCTCTCAATATGCCTGAGCCTGGGAAATTAAGTCTCTTTTTAAAAACACTCACTGTCTTTCTGTCTGACTTTCCCTGCTTTCTGCCTTGCACTCTGTTTTTTTTCCCTGTGACTATTGTTCATTTTGCATTGTTATTATCCGATTTTTCAAGGGCAGAAATCATACACGGGTTCATTAGCGATGCTCCCTGCACTTAGACCTGAAGGTCGTCACACGGCTCCCGGTCCAGCATCCCTCGGGTGCTCGTTCAAATGTGGCACGCAGCCGAGGCCTCCCGGGGATGTTTAAACGGATCATGAGTAGGCCCGAGTGTTTGGTAGAGGGGGAGGGAGTAGAGAAGAGGAAGGGGAAAAAAACTTCTGTAGGGAATTCAACAAGTTTTTGGCGCTGTCAGACACCCGAATTTAACTGTCAGGTAGCATTATGTTTCAAAGGCTCCTGATCGGCAGTAATGACCGATTCTGGCTTTTTTTTTTCTCCCTTCTGCTTTCCCTCCCTCCCTCCCTCTTTTGTTTCTCTCCCACTCTCTTTTGCACACGAATGCACACACACACACACACACACGCACACACGCAAACACACACACACACACACACACACACACACACTGCCTGCAATGGGTGAAAGTGGTCAAAAGGCGAACCCCTCTATTTTGACTGAGAGAGACAGGCAAAGTCCTCTTTTGAATTTGTTACGCTGATGCTAAGTATATTAAATGGGAAGATTATCAAAGATTATAGAAGTACTGGAGATGTGACTCCCTGCACTCACCCACCCCCTACTGTATCGCCCCTACTGTAACGCTCAGAAACTCTACAGAGAGCCGAGCGCCTTTTTCTTCCGAGAGCCACTTAATAATTAAAGATTGTCAGATATGAGTACACCAATGATTAGTAATGAGCCATTTGTGGGTATTTAAAATGCAATATATTTTCATAAACATAAACAAGATGACTTGTCAAATAAAATATTTGTTCAAGTTGTTTGGGTTAAATGTGGTATTTCATATATATGCTGTACTGAAAGTTATATACAGTACTGAAAGTTGACCATTTTTTATTGATACTAAACAGGTCATACAGAGAGAGAGAGAGAGAGAGAGAGAGAGAGAGACTGCACTCATTTATTTACAAAATCTAAATATTTACGTATTTTTAACCTTTTACGTTTTTTTAACCTTTATCCAAGCCTTATACAAATATTTAAAAAATCTTTCAAAAAGTTTTGGAAAATCCGATCTGATGTAGCAATATCAGACAATCAGTGGCAGACTCTTCCTCTTCCATCCATCAGGAATCAGGATATTGTTTGCATAGTTGATGTTTGAGCGCCCTCTGTTGGTTATGGATGTTTTTGCACTATTCCATGTAACCCTATGAAAGCATCCCTTTCTAAAGCATATTATGATATTTAAGAATTTATATTGCTTAAAATGCCTTACATCCTATTTTTCTAGTGCATTTGCTCACCAGTTAAGTTCAAAATAACATTCACCACAGAATGTGGAACACATATCCCATGTGAACTGCGAAAGAAACATAAAGATGTTATTGACAAAATAGGCTCTATAATTCAGGTATTTTATATGTTTAAAAATGCATGAAAGAGAAACAGAAAAGGAAAAAGAGGAAGAAGAAAAAAACATAAATGTAAAAGACGCTGAGATGAACTTCAGAAGCTGAAGGGGAAAAAAAGAAGGAATAAAACAAAATAACTCTGGAGCAAGTGGTCCCTGTGGGGACTCTGGAGAGCAGTTGTTGTTCTGCTTGTCCTCCAACCTCCCCCCTCCCCCACCCCATCGCCTCCACCCTTGTCCTCGGTGGCTCTTCTTGAGTGCTGCTGTTTGCCTTCCACCTGCAAACCTCCCTGACCTTCTGCCAGGCACAGGGGTGGCTAAAGAACTCCATTTTCAAGGCCCTTGTATCTCGAATCAAAACCCCATTATGGATTTTACCTTAGGGGGTAACTGGAGGACTTGCGAGGTCCTTTGCAATTTTACCTGTGGAAGAAGCTAAAAGGGTTGGACTTCTCTCTGGAGGTGGCTGGGCGTGCTGTGTGAAGAGGCAGAGAGGCAGGTCGTGAAGAGGGATGTGTGTAGGAGGGTTGGGGGAGGGGTGCTGGGTGGGAAGGGGTTGTGGGGGTGTCAGGTGTGCGCACCCCAGGACCCCAGGCCTCATCTTTCTGCGACAGGCAGGGGGCCCCGAAACTGAGGATGGGAAAAATGGAGATTTTAAGGCGATGCTCCAACCTGCCAACCGCGAGGGCCCGATGCTGGAGGGAGCGAGCAGAGAGTTGGGCAAATCAGGAGGCAACAGGCGACAATGAGGCTAGAGGCCACATTACATGAGGAGACAAAGAGAGAGAGAGGCCTCAGGAAGAGTCACCAATGTAACAGTTATTAAGGGGAACGACAAGCCCTCTGCTGCGCTCTACCCCTTTTTCTTCTCTCGCTCTCACCACATCTCTCTTTCACTAACACTTTTCTCGATCCATAGTCTCTCTCTCTCTCTCTCTCTCTCACTCTCTCTCTCTCTCTCTATCTCTCTACTCCCCCAACCCCTCCTTCTCAGAACTGTGTGTGTGTGTGTGTGTGTGTGTGTGTGTACTAACAAGACAGGCTGGGGCCAAAGACAGAGCGAGATCATATAAGGACATCTGTCACTTTGTGGTGACAGCCGCCTTTAATAAGTGACAAGGCCTCCATGCCCATGGGCACACAAGGGGACGCTGGGACTCTGTGCAGTGGTGGTGGGCAGACGGACAAATGGGATTAGAGAGAGGGTGGAGGTGTGTGTGTGTGTGTGTGTGTTGGAAGAGATGGGGGGTTTGGTCTATGGGGTCTGTGATGCAGCAGTCAAAGTCATGCAACGGATGCCCTTTTTAAAAACAAGTTGTCCCAATTATGGCCAATCAGCACGGATGGCTGCCTGGCAACCGTGGGGCAGGGGAAGTTGATGGGCCAGTGTGTGTGTGTGTGTGTGTGTGTGGAAGAGGAGGTGTGAAGTAAAGATTGCGTGTGTGTATGTCCGTATGTGTGTGTGTGTGTGTGTGTGGCAAGTGGGGTGGGGGGTCAGTGGACATCAAAGCTGCCAGGCTCGTGCCCATGCCCATCACCAGCCTCACGTCGCAATTAGTGCACTTCATAGAGATACGTTTCATCACCAAATGTTTTCAAAATACGTCTTAATTTACCAGTGGAAGGAGGAGAGGAGAGGGAGGGCAGGAGGGAGGGAGGTGGGGTGCTTGATGGGTTTCACGCAGGGAGGGTGGTAAAGAGAGGGAGGGAGAGAGAGAGCGAGTGAGGAAGAAGGATAGAAGGAGAGGGAGTGAGTGAGTGAAAGATGCCCTAAAGAAATCATTAAAGCATAATTACGGCGTATCATCTGTGCAAGTGCTTACAAAGTGCCAGCACCGCAGTGTTGCTCATCTCCTAGGGCTAGGAGCGGAACCAGCCATACGCTCCATCAAACATGTGAAACTGGCTACGTACACAAACACAAATCTATAGACCACACAAAGACACACACACACACACACACACACACACACACAAATTAACAAAATCTCAGACACTCTCAGGCACATACTCTTCATATAACGAAGCAGAAGTTACACCAAATGCATGAGGCTATGCTCTCATATTTAGACACACACACTCACACAATAAATATATGTACATATTGCATGTATACTGTACATATTGCATTGTTGTAAATACATTCACATACTTTAAAACCAAACACATGCAGGCCTTCCAATATAGATAGGCCAACTCTCAATCTAAAGCACAATGATAAAAAATCAATATAGACTTGAAAAGTAGATTAAGGATTACAAGGCTACACATACTGAGCTTCAAAGCATGTCTGAAAACTATTCTATGACTACATTTCATTCTAAAACAGACAGGTAGTGCCCTGGATTATGATTAGCTGATCAGAGACGACTGATGACCAATAATTTTTTAAATCAGGTTACATGCCACTGTAAAATCCACAATATTTCATGTCCTGGTTGTGTTACATTCTTGCTGCACCACAGGGATGTGGATGCTGGTACAGTGTGCTTGTGCATTTTGCATTATTTTGCAACCATTCAGCTAAAGGAAATATTGTGAAGAAATTGTTATGTTGTATGTTAAATTGTATTATTGAATGAATGATTTGTTACATTTCTTGTTGTGTCTTCCTTTAATGAAACAGGCTGATGAGGTAAATGTTTCAGAAAAGCAACAATTTATGCAAGTCCATTGATTATTCTGTACTAACTGTACTCCTTTGTCACACTTCGCATTGTGTCTAACTCCCCTTAGCCATGGTAAAACCAGCATAATTCACAGCCTGTCATTGGGCTATTGTTTACATGAATGCTTCCTAGACTTTAATTCTAATGTGTGGCATGTGAGCCATGTGTGATGCTGGCTAAGCTAGATTCCCTCTTTAGTCACATCTCCATGCAGTAATCAATTCATTTCTGGTCATAATAGAGGGCAAATTTCAGCCATGACAACACCTTTAAAACAGATGAATGAATATTTTACATTGATTCTTTTCAGTTGCATTTGTCTCTTATTTATATCAGCTTTTTGGATCTTTCAGGTAAATCGCACACATATACACCCACACACACAAAAACATACACCTTCACAGCCAAAAGGCAGATCAGTCATCGGTGGATGTACAGTCGTTAAAACGATGACTTTCTGTGTCTTTTGGTTGTGGCCCGTCACCATTGATGAGCCTCCCAGTGCTTTGAGCTGCCTCGTATGGGCCTTGTGAGCCACCACGTGAGGCTGTGAGGGCAAAGAGCGTGCAGCCCCTGCCCACACTCGCAGAGCAGATGGACATCCTGTTGGCACTGCAAAGCAGCCGTCAGACAATGATGGCAGCCGTTGCGCGCCAGGGAAAGAGACGGCAGGGCCTGTGTGCATGCACACACCCTTGTCACCGCACTGCTGTGTCTTGATCGGATGGGAATAATGATGTTGTACACAGTCGTGTGTGTGTGTGGGTGTGTTTAAAAGCATATGTGTTTGTGTATGCTGAGCATACGTGTGTGTGAGTGTGCATGTGTGGTGAATGGGGGGTACTTCCTGTCCACTTGACCTGACAGGATCGTTATAACAGAGCGCCCATCGAAGGAGTTTAGCATCAGTGAGGTGACCGAGGCAGCCAGGAGGGCCATCTTAATGGGGGCGGAGCCGCAGCGGACGCCATGGCACTTCCTGTCACTTCCCATGAGTCTCACCGTCACGCTCAGAGGTGCCCTCCACTGGAAATGTTTGGTAGCACACCCTGAAAAGTATACTTGGAATTACTGGTATACAAATGTGTCCATGGGTTCATGGTAACATTTAGTTCATCTCACATTGTAATCATCTCTCAAGATCATCTCAAGATAAGTGTTAAAACAGCACACTAGAATCATTTCAGTATATTCATACACATGTACACAGATACAGAGTTGTACACACACACACACACACAAATATGTACTGTTGTATATCAGTAAAGGTGCTGTGTGAGGTGGAATAGCAAAGCATCAAATCAAGATCAATCAAAAAATTGAATTGATTGGAATTAAAAACTATTCAGTTTTATTATATATTCAAAACTAGTTTTCCCTACATGCGTGTAATTAACCTAATGGCACATAATAGGCTAAAAGCTCTGATGTCATGGTGTTTCAAAGTGTCTGGTTCCACTCTTCCTGTTGAGTGACTATAATTAGGATGTTGCTTCTGATGTCAATGGCATATCCCTCCTTTCAGATAGACTTTATGCTTCAGCTGACCATCAGTATGTTCACAGGTACAGAAAATATTCTAAACCTTGGTGGAGTGTGTTCTCTCTTAGCTCCAGGCTATCCCCTGAAAAACTATAGTCTGGTTTCCTCAGAGGGCCATTTGCTTAAATTGCATTTTGTCTGTTTGGGAAAAAATATATATTTTAGGACACAAGTGTGTGAAACTAAACACTTCACCTAAGAACACTTGGGAGTTGGGATCTCATTGTCTGTTTGAGATCAAAGTATTTTGGGGACACCAATGTGTGGAACTAAACACTTGGGCTAAGAACACTTGGGAGCTGGGATCCCATTGAGAGTCCTGGCTCTCCTAACCTCTCCCCAACCGCTCTGAAGGGTTTGATCGATTAGTTCTTTAGCTTTAAGTTGAGCACACATGTGATGATCCCAGGGCACGGTGGGGAGCTCCGTTTGAGAGAGCTTCCCAGGATCAGGGTGAGCGGAGCGCAAAGCTTCCGTACACTGGGGAACTCTGGGAATGAGAACTCCAAACAGCACACAGCACAGGACCAGAGGATCCTATCAGATACTTGTCCCTGCATGAGCTGCATGGATGGGGTCTGACAGCTTGCATTTTTTGAGTCACAAGCCAGTGCACTGGACCAGTACAATTCAAAACATCAAGTCCTTGTAGAGTGTAAGACTGTGTGTGTTTGTGTGTGTGTGAGAAAGAGTGAGAGAGAGAGAGAGGAACTTACAGTATGTGAGTTTTGCAATTTAACCTATCCACCCATGCATAGATAGATAGACTGATGTAAACACTACTCTTATTTTAGTAGTTTTCATGTTTTCCATGCAAACAATGACAACTAAAATGAGAGCTTGAAGAGACATTAAATAGGCCTAAACATTATATTAAATAAACATTGTAACTGGTCTGGTTTAATACAGGCACTACCCACACCACTTTTTCCAAAAGTTCTCTCTTTAATTATTGGCACATGTTCTTCAATGTTGCTTCTCTTACCTCAAGTCTCAAGTGCGAGACATTTTCTGTTGTGTTTGTTTTTGTTTACATTAGTTCTGACCCTGTTTTTGAGCAATGCAACAGTCTCTTTGCATAACTACTACCGGTTAGGGCTTCAGGCTTGTAACTAAAGGGTTGCTGGTTCGATCCCCCAGTGATCCGGTACTGACGTACCAGTGAGCAAGGCACCTAACCCCTCACGGCTCCCTGGGCGCCGCCGTAAAAGGCAGCTCACTTCCCTGGGTTAGTGCATTCTTCACCTCACTATGTGCTGTGTGTGATCACTAATTCATGACTGGGTCAAAAGCAGAGAGTAAATTCCTTGTGTGTGTAAAATACACTTGGCCAGTAGAGGATTCTAAATTCTAGGTAGTGTTGTTACATACGGTTTTCATCCTGTGAGGGAGTTGTGGTTTCTGCATTTCTCCCAATTGTGAGTAAGATAAATACACACAGCACTAACCTGGAGCAGTGGGCAGCAGCAGCAGCAACCGAGGAGCAGTAAGGGGTTAGCTACTTAGCTCTGCAGGGCATGGGAGAGCAGTGCTCAAATACTTTCCCAGCCCACATGTTTCCATACTGACTGAAGATTAGTCTGACCATTCAGCCCAGATATCTCATAGGCCACAGCTGCCCCTTAGCTTGTATTGAATAGTTACTTGTTTATTACCAAATAGTAATAAGTATTTTATAAGCACAGTTTTAATGAATACATCAATTTTAATCAATAAAAAAATCGACTTTTCATTATGGCATAATTCAAATGTGAAACCATCTTTTTTGCTATTTGCATCCAGCAGAGGGCGCACCAGTTCCAGAGCAGCAAAACCCAATAGCCTTGAGTGAGCAGCTAGTCCCAAACAGGGGTCAGTCACCCAACAAAATGTTTAGCTTAAGTCACGCTGTCTAAGAAATGCAATCTCCCCTGTTTCTTCAGAAAGAAAGAAATGCAGGAAATGGCAACAGTTCAGGTTCTGGGAAAGTGAGACCCTCTTCTGAAAAAAAAAAAAACCTGTCGTAACCGGATGGTGGTGAAAGAATAACTGGATGGTGAAGAAAAGAAAGCTTTTGTAATCATCAACTACATTATGTTGAACAAAGAAACTGAGGACTTTCAGAAATATCTAAATCCTTTTTGACCAGACTTTTTTTTTACATAGATTTTCAATAGTTATTAATTTAGCCATGCAAAATAAGAGAACTCACTCCGAACTTAGTGCAGCTTTTCTCTTTATGTTAATAAAAATGTTCTTTTGGGATGGTTTGCACAATCATTAAGCAATAATTCACACAATGAACATGATAACTTGAAGGTGGTTTGTTTAAATCTGTTTAGCAGTTTCTCATAATGGATTCTTTCACCAAACAAATGCACCCATTGTCAAGGAAGAACAACCGCTTATCCTTTATTTAAAATATGACATTATTTATCAAACCACAGGGTCATCTCAAACCTTCCAAGGAGATGAATGTGAAAATGTGACACTAATTTGTTTTGGACAGTGTTAAAACATTCACTTATTATGATATTACCATGTCATGGCGTTGATAAAATCCAACTTTTTTTTGTCTTCTACACAGTTTATAGATGAACTCTTAACAGAATCCAATGGCCTTTCAGTTTGTATTGCATTCAATAATGCAAGCTACATCTTGCTACATTTTTTTCACATCGGCACAGTTCATATCAGAAAGTTGTTAAGATCATTGTTGCAACATCTGCTTTTATTGATTTCATTTATGTGTACAACTGAAAGTTAATATATCAGTTCAGAAATGAATCACATTACATTAGAAAAGAAAGTTAAAAATAGGCAGCTTAGTTAAAAATTAGGGACATTAACTTAATAAAGGGGAGGAGAAAAAAGAAATAAGAACATTATTGAAAATATGCATGTAAATAACAATTTACCAAATATTCTATCTACGAGTAATCTTTTGCAATATTCCTCTATAATATATTAAACATTTTCCAAAATATAAGTATACCTTTTGTTTTATTATTTCCCACAACCTGTTTTTCTGTTTTGAACAAACATGGCAAGGAGAGACATTTTAACTAAACGAAATGCAATCACAATGACCTTTAACCAGTGCAGCATTCAGAGGTGGCAGTGTGAAAAAACAACTCTTTAGTTTATTCTTCTCAACACTGAAGAGAAAGATCCCTTGGTTATGGCTTTGCATGCAATACTTTGATCGAGTACTATTTTCAATTTTCATCCAATGCATTTTTTCCAGGACACAGTATAGATACACCAAATTGTGTCAAGACATAAGAGGGGGTGTGCGCTGAAAATAATTTAGACTCATATATATCAGAATATAGTTGTTCCCTTAAGTTAAACATGTCATGACATTATAACTGCTTTAAGAAGACACCACATAAAAGTTGTATTGCCCCTCCTGTGGGTAAAGGGTTGGAGTTACTCCATCTAGTGATTCAAATACAGGAGGATCAGACTGACGAGAGGATGGATGATAGAACCAATATAAACAGCTGTATACTCATGTATAATTCAACTGTTAACTAAAAAAAAAAAAACACACATTCCATTACATGGCCTTTGAGAGCAGAGTACATGTCAACTTGGTTTCATCATGCTGTAAAAGGTGTGATTAATAGTTGGAAACAGACTTAAGGGTGTAAGGTCAGTTTGGAGGATAAGAGAGATGCCTAATGCACGTCCACTAACTGAGCTTGAATAACTATCATATAAAAAGGAGTAAATATTAGGATAGCAAAGGTCCACATACACTGGGGCCCTGTAAGCAGCAAAGACCATGCCATATTGGTTTATCATCTCCTTTTTCACATGGTGTACATACAGTATATACAGATGTGTGCACATTAGTCATTGCTGGTCGATGGTTTCTGATGCTGTGCATTTGTCTTCCCTGGTTACATCTGAACAAAACTACAAGATACAATCATTAACTCCACCATTCAAGCTAACTGTGCGGACTGTTGCATGGAGCTCAAAACATTGACATGATCGCTTAAAATGTTTGGTGGTTTTTCATGGCATGTTTACCTTATGTTATCATGCATAGGACAAGAGATTGGATTGAAAAAAAAATGTAGAGTACCACTAAGTTGCTACATGTTTTCAGATTTGTAGTTCAACATGGTCAAGTATTATGGCAGGAAATAAAAAAAAATCTGACCGAAAAAAAGGCTGCATAAAGGAAAAAAAAGCACAACAATGGAAATTCCTGGCACCTACTTGAACTACATCTATTTTTTTCCACACTCTCATTCCCAACACTTTTCTGTCAAACCTTTGACATGTGGTACCAAATGGCGTGTCACTGGCTGGCATGCTGTTGCAAACAATTATTCCCAGTTTCTGGAGAAATGCCTGATGAGTAGCATTCAGTCAGGGTTCTTTCTAAACGCTGAAAAATAAAACGACCACCCTAAAGTAAAATCAAATCAGCCCTGAGCTTTACTTCACACAGATGACATGCTTTCTTTAAAACCTGACCTGCAGTAAGGAAAACATTCAGTTCTGCTGTGCCCTAAACCCTACAGTCCATACTTTCACACGGGTAACGTGACTAAGCGATGCACAGGCGGATGTCCAGTGTCCAGTAATCTGTTCACTCACACACTCAAGTCCACCCTCTTAGCCACAGGCACAGTCACTTACCAAACATCAAAATAAAGCTTAAAATCCTTACACAGGGATTCAATTCAGAGTACTGGCAGCAGATAACATTACCAGCCTGGAATGTTAAAATTATCTAAAATCAGATCAATATGTTGATGCCAATTGTTTGCAAGGTTGTTGTAAGTATTCATGGCTGCCAAAATAATTGGTTTGGGAGATTCAATTTAAGAAAACTAATGCCACAGCACATTTCTTTGTGACAGAAAGACAGACACCACAGTTATCAGCAGAGTGTGACAAGTGAGATTTTTTAACAGTGACAGCAATGCTGTCTAATAATATTATAATATATTACAATTATTCTATTATATTAGAATCTAAAATATATATGTGCCTGGAGATATGCCTGTAGCCTGTGTACTTCTTTTTGGAAAAAAAAAAAACAAAAAAAAACTGGACACCCATGTCATGTTCTATGCTCACGGTCAACCCTTATCTAAATTCAAGCTCAGGGCATACATCCCCCATTCCTGACCTCAGTGCAGGATCATGACACTCTGATACTTAGGACTCAAACTTGTTGCCACGTGGCAATTTATGCATCCCTATTCCTGATTGATGCTCTCTTTAACCTCGAGGGGAAGCGTGTCGAAGAGGTGGTCCTCTACGATGAGGCCACTCTTGCGCAGCAGGTGGCACTGGCCAAGCTGGGCCGGCAGGCGGTCCAAACAGTTTCCCTTGAGCTCCAGGTGAGTCAACTGCATCAACTGGCCCAGTTTCTCAGGCAGGGTGGTGATGCAGTTGTGACCCAGACACAAAGTCCTCAGCTTGGTGCACTTGAAGAGCTGTTTGGGCACCACCTCCACTTTGTTGCCCGTTATGGCAAAATATTGGAGGTTCTGGAGGAAACCCACTTCAGGTGGGATCACAGCCACAGTGTTGTGGCTGACGTCCAGGTACCTCAGTTTAAGCAGATTAAACAGAGGGCCGGGTAGGGCATCTAGCTTGTTGTGAGAGAGATAGAGTGACTCAAGATTTTTAACATGGCTTATGGAAAGCGGAATGCTGATAATTTTATTGTGCCACAGTTTGAGGCAAATTAGCCTCTTGAGGTGCTGAAAGCTAATGATTTCTTCAATAGTGCGGATGTTGTTGGATTTCAAATCCAGCTCTTGGAGGTTGGTCAAGCTAAAGATAGCATGGGGGATTCTTTCCAGTTCGCAATTGTGCAGTTCCAGATCAGCCAGGTTAATCATCTTTTTCAGACTGTTAAGTACCAAAAGTTTTGTACCATCATTGTGCACAACCAGCTTGACGAGATGTGGTGACAAATCTGTGATATTGGTTGGGATTTTGGTGAGGTTGCTTTTGAGATGCAAGATCTTCAGATGCCGCAGATCTCTGAGAGACTCCAAAGCAATCATCTTGTTGTTCTCAGAGTTCAAGTTCCCTACCAGGTAGAGTTCCCTTAAACTCTTCAGCAAGTACACCCAGGTTGGGATCTCAGCAACATCTGTGAACTTGACATGAAGGCACCGAAGGTGATCAC
Organism: Limnothrissa miodon; assembly: GCA_017657215.1. Lineage (NCBI taxonomy): Eukaryota > Metazoa > Chordata > Actinopteri > Clupeiformes > Clupeidae > Limnothrissa > Limnothrissa miodon. Next base: position 1,244,795 of record JAGFZM010000045.1, read on the forward strand.
GAAGGAAACTGAATGCCGTTTGCTCAACTTTTGCAGGACAATGATAAAAGTGCAGCTCTTGGAGGTTTATCATCTGTGATACTTTTGCTGTGATCCTTGCTTCAGGGATCAACTCAAGTTTCAAAACCTCCAGGTCAGTGAGGTCAAAGACAGCATCAGGGACCCCAGAGAGCATAAAAAGGTGGAGCTCCAGCTTGTCTTGTGTGTTTCGGGTGACATGCTGTCGTAGTTTCTCAAATGTCCACTCATGGTTAAGGCTTATCTCTCGCAACTTGTTCTCACTCACTTCTGAGAGAAAAACGCCAAAACGCTTGGAGTATAGCTGGTCGTACTGGTCCACCATGTGCAGTAAAAAAGCAAAATCATTCTTAACATCTGGTATGTCACTAAAACTGCTCTCTTCCCTAACCTTTTCAAAAGAGTACTCTTTTAGAGGTCGTCGGAACAACCAGAAAAGAGTGTATATGCAAACAATGCCATAGACAGATATGAGGGCAATATAGCTTACAAGCAGTTTCTTCAACATGAAAGCCATGTTATGAGTGCACTGAAATTTTGCATAACCAGTCAAGTGCTTGATGTCAGGTGTGCACAAGTGATTGAAATTAATGGAGGCAACAAATGTCATTGTGTAGCAAAGAATCAAAAAGAATTTTACTGTTTTGATGGCTGTTTGAGCAACATACATCTTATAGATCATGTCACTGTCCTCTACGTGTGCACGAAATTTCCTCACTTTTTCAAAAAGCGCCTTGGCCTGTTCACCATCTTTCTTATCCAAAATAGTCATACTTGGAAACTCAAAAACATGCTTTTCAGCAGAGAACTTCACACCAGTCTTTGCAAGCATTGGTGTTGACTGATTTGGGCTTCCCTCTTCACTACTTGTAGATACATGCTTTGGTAACAATGAGGCTCCAGTCAGCCTCTGCTTGTTCTCCTCCGAGTCTTCACAGGCCGTCTCTGACAAAGCCTTGGTGGTCCAGGGCGACTCAAAACATTTTCCCAGAATTGAGACAAAATGCTCAATTTTTGAACTAGTCTTTGGGTACTTAAACCAGAAATTGCTGCTGACCATGAGTACAATAGTGTGAATGAGAGCAAGGTATGGGAAATACTTTGAATACCAGGGCAAAGCAACATGGTAGCACATCTGATTGATGAAAACATACTGCTGGAAGTCCAAGTTTGTTTTGACCCCTGTGGGCTGGGGGTGCCCTACAGCAGATGTGTGGGTAAACTGAATTTGGTGGACCACACTGTCGGGTTGGTCTTTTGAGGCAAGGGGTGCAGCTGCAAGAGTTACTCTGCTCGTTGTGGTTTCTCCTCCTGCTCGTGCTCCTGGGTCTACCCAGTCTGAGGACTCGTTGGGCTGTGGTGTGGGTGTGGTTTCGCCCTCGTTCCAGGAATCCAGAATGGGTAAGCATGCAACTTGGTCTTTGGTTATCTGCATTGTCCCAGCAAAAATTGCCAACATCAACATGACAATGCCCAGGTAATCCATAAATACGTCCCACCATGGTTTCAAGATTCGGTAGGTTGGCTGGATGTCATTGAGAGAGGCAACTTCTGTGAGGGTAAACATTCCTGTAGAGAGAAAGGAAAAATGTAATCAAAATACATATTACCTTGGACCAACCAGTTATACAAACACTCTCCTTTGGATCCCACTATGGACAGGAACACTCATGAAAGTTAAAGTTGACTGGTTTTTTCTCAAAATGATGCAGACTTTATGAATCAACTGCCATTCAGCCGATAATACTACCACTACAACATTATGTTTTGTACTCTAAGGCCACAGTAATAAAATTAATTGGTGGAGCGAGCGAGCAAAATAAAAAAAATAAATAAAAAAATGTTCTGAAGGTAAATTAGCACATTCACAGTTGATGTTCATTAAAGACATTTGCTCATGTGTTTAGGAAAAACTAAATGTGGCCTAATTTATAAACTTAACTGCACCTCATGCAAAAGGTTTTAGGCAATGTACGAAAATTCATAATTCTGTCATTCTATGTTATGTAAAGGTTTGATGGTTTGTCATTTATTTAAGACTTTGTGAATCTAAGCAAGCTGGCTGTGGAATTGAGGTATGACATATAATGTAGACTACGTCTTGGCTGCTGTAGCCTAACTTCAAACTCATTTTGTCACAGTTCATCACAGGGTATTAGAACGTCAAAATCGCATTGATTCACCAGATAGTAATTAGATAGTGACTAAAACTCTGTGATCAGCGTGCAGTCATGTGAATCTAGAAAAGAGACGATTTTTCTTGCACATCCGCGCGCATGCGAGGATGTGAGTGTGTAGGCACATACTATTCGTTTATTTACTGATTGATTTTGATGGCGAAACACTTTGAATGGGTTTTTTCGCCTCTCAATCAATGAAATATCAAACTCACCTCCACAGAGTTGCACAGGCAGACTGCTCTCGGCACAGTGAGTAGGCTACAACTGTGCAAAGTTCTCATCCTCTTTAATTTCAATACACTTGTCAAATGTTTTTCTCTTCTGATCAAATATTCTAATAATTGCAAACACTGGCCTAGCAGGATCCCCTTCCACCGGCATCTTTCCTCATATCATGTCTCTTGTCCCTTGCACTCTGAAGTGAAAGGCGCGATTTGATTGGTTACGCAGCATGCTGTTTTCAGTATTATAGCCATCAGCCACAGTGTTGTGCGAGTTCGAATTCAATTTTATTTTTATTTCATTTTCTTCAAGCGGCGAATCCAGAACCAACTAATTTTGGTGTGACCTAACCAGTCAATAGAGGATTCTTGGGGTTGTTTCTTAAAATCTGTTCATCACACCATATGGTTTTTCCATCTGAATATAGTTAAAACTAGTGTTCACAAAGAAATCTATACTTCCTGATTGAATTATCCCTCACCATGGGTCCAGATATGACCATGTGAAAACTGATATCGATTGAGATCTGAAATGAAGCCTAAGCTAATGTTTTATGAAGTCTCCCAAGCCTTGCCTGAACGCAATTTCCATGGGTCGGTATTGACATCTGCAGCTCACTTTTCACAGAGCTAGGCTCAAGAGCACTACAGACACAAACGTATAGGTGACCTCTTCATTCTGTGAGAAATAACAATAGCCAGAAACCACAAGCTAATTCAAGCTGTGTAAGAGGAAGATTGGGTGGCTATGACACGTCCTGAGTAGGAGTACATTCCTTCCTAGTATTATACAGAACACTTCAATGGTCTGAGAGGAACAACAAAAACAGGCTAGGCTTCGACTGTATGAAGAATTAAATAAATATGGAACATGTGCAATAGAGAAACAAATACCAAGACCACTAAATAATCCATGACTTTTATTCCCATGTGTTGTAACAGATGCAGCAGCTGCTGAAGAAATCTGATTAAAGTCAAAGTAAAAAGCTGAAGCTAAAGATGGTATTCAAGTCTCAACAGATTACTAAGAATTGACATGAGAATTCTTGGAAAGCTGTTTGTCTTGCATGTTTTGTGAAGCCATTCTGGGAAACTAACTGCATGTCTGAACTCATTCACTTGGTATTAAACACCTTGGAATGAACGGGGAGTGGATAAATGAGTGATATACCACGGTGATATTCCATCCAATGCTTGCTGCCGCTTTAACAGCCACATTCCTTTCCTTCATTTTAACAAGGTCTTTCAAGTGATTGCTTTGTTCTTTCACTTTGCTTATCCCATTTTTCCCTCCCAAGCTTCATCCTCATACTGAAAGGAAAGATCATGTTGGCTTTGATGTCAACGTATCAACTGTAAAGGCCAGTCACAGGAGTTTATTTTAGACGTGCCATTGGACTCTAGGTTTGGAATGTCTTGTTCTACAACTAAGCAGTGACTGAGATTATGATTCTAGAGTGGAAAGTATAAGTGAAATTTGACATTACTGTGAAAAAACAAATAAACACCCGATCAATGCACTGGGGCAGAGTAGCGACCACCGTCAAGCGCCTTTGTCTACCAAATAGAAGGGTTTAAACTCTTCGCAGGAAAAAGGAACACAACAGTGGGTTCTCTTCTGTAATTTAGCACAATTAACCTAATTATAGATCTACTACAACATGTTTGGCCTAAACGGCATTCTTCACAATCTTGTTGTATCCAAATAGCTTTTATCCCTTGATAACGATTATCCACTTGAGCCAAATTAAACAGTCAAACCATTCAATCCATCCTGTCTACAAGTCTACAAAAGAGCACACTATTAAGTAGAAGAAAGAGAGAGTGTGAGGGTGTGTAGGAGAAGGACAGAAAGGGGGTGGGGATGAGTGAGAAGCAACAGAAGGGAGAGAACAAAGAAGGAGAGGAAATTTAGTCTAGACTATATTTACATTGATAGCAAATGTTCTTCATGTCTTCATGGTGTGTTGCTCCATGGTGGTCCTTATTAAGGCCATCTGTCTGTCTGCTCATTAGTCCAAGAAAACATCTGTTTCTGTGACTCCTGGTCTGCAGAGCTCATCTCTAGTGGTCAGCCAATATTACAATTTAAAGCTTTGTTGTATGCCGTGCCATAAAAGCGATACAATTAAACATTTGAGTTTATTGCAGTACTCAGACACAGACACACAGTTGAAGCCAAGTCAATAAGTGGGCAGAGTCCAAGTCTGCCTTGATCTTTGAACAAGGACTCTTGTGTATGACTGATACAAACAAGAGACAAAGCAAGTCGGGTTCCAGAGATGGTTGAATGATATTCCAGTTCATTAATTATCCAACACTTTAACCACTACTGACAGTCATTGAACTTAGAGCATGCGTTGCGTGCACACACACACACACACACACACACACCCCATTTCAAGGTGTCCTTGCCCAGGTCCAGGTCGCTCCTGTTCAACAGAGTACCACCAATTTCTGTCTTAAATCACTTGGCCTCATCCATTGGTGCTTTGACCATTATGGGAAGACAAACGGATTGATCAATTTGCTCTGCTGATAAACGTTATATAATGGTCCAGGCCTACAGAGTGTCCCGCATGCAATTCATTAGGGAGTTTTCTTCCCCGACTCCCAACCCCCTTCAGGACCCAACCCCTATCCCCTGGAGAATGCATTCTGCACACTGTTTTTTTTTAAAGGTTACATAAGGGTTGTGTGTGAAATAATGGTCGAATGAGGCTGATGAATAAACACAAATGAGAACACATAAGGGTGTCCTCACGTGTAGGGACATCATTTGGTAGCAAAAACGACTGAGAGCCAATAATATTTTGATTCACAGCACAGCACAGCACAGCACTACATGCTCCACACTCTGGATACTGGATACTGGGCAATATTTGCCAGAACCTTCTCTGGCACAGGTACTCATTAATATTTATGGTAACTCTCAGCTCAGTATCCTAGGCCACTGGGGGGGGGGGGGGGGGGGGGGGGGCTCATATCACCAGACATCTCTGTAAGAGGAAAGTGACCCATCGTTTTTACTGCAGCTTACCAACAGAAAGTGAGACAGAAACAGAGGCTGACAGAAAAAAGGCAAGAAAGAAGCAAAAAATAAAAAAAAACAAAGTACAGCCAACAGCCAACACTGTAGACAAAGCACTAATGTGCTTGTATCTGCTTACTCCAAACCACCTGCTCATTGAACGTCTCTTATTCCGTCCATAAAAGCAGTACATACACTCTGAAAGTGAAACTTGTTTACGTCAGGCCATTTTTAAGGTTGGGTGCAGTCAGTCTGTTCATGCCGACATGGAATCTACATTTGACAATTTAAACAGTTTATAAACTAGTGTGTGATTATGTGAAAAGGGCATGATATTGCATCTCTGTGAATGTGTGTGTACACCATAGTGCCCTCATCTACTGTTTTTACTGCAATACTTGTACACAACCTACCCTTCCATTAGGGGGTTGCTGTGTTGCACAACATGTGCAAATCATTAGCATGCCAAAGGAAAGAAGTTTTTTGATGACACAACTACAAACCAGAAATAGCTCCTACACCACACACTCTCATACTACATGAGCTGGTTTGTATGGGTTTTAGGGGCCTAAGTCATTAGCACTCGGTTACCATTAGCCTAAAGGGGCTTGGACAAGGGCTTAAACTCACAAAATCAGCATTACAATAGATGCTGCTGAACTCATATGGCCACTTTGTCAGACCCCCACTAATTCCCTCAAACAATGTAGTTTTACATAGCTGACTCAACCAACTCACAGTGATGACAATTTGCATACCAAAGATAGCCTGAAGCAGAACTGCTCTTCTGAGTTGGGGTCTTTCAGATGTATTTTAACCAGAATATACCATTACTACCTTGTGATGAGATTACAGAAATGGTTGGCTGTACAGTGATTATACTGGTGAGCCTTTCTTAAACACTGCGCTTATGATGAGCATATAAAATGGAATTGAACTGGGTTAAGTCACAGCAAAACAAAAATGACAAAGAATATCTGCACCCACGGAGTTAGGCTAGGGGCTACAGCTAAAACTGGGTATTTTAAAATGGAAAAAAAAAAAAAAAAACTTTGGCAGAGCACAGTTAATGTAAAAAATTAACATGCACACACAAGTGTTGGAAACAGACTATGCCTCATGTCCTGTGTACACTAACAAATGTAAAACAACAGACCTCACCCTAATGACATCTGGACACTAATTTTACAGTCACTCTGTTAACAATAAAAATCAACAGACAAAACCAACCAATTGCATTCATGGATAACCTTATTCAACCTAAATCTGTTTTTTTTTTTTTTTTTTTTTTTTTTTTTACAAAGTAGGTCAGCAGAAGAGCAATGTGAAAAAGCACCCTCATTTGTCACTGCTCAAACACCAGGGCTAAACTGACATTGAAAGCAACCAATGGGAGTTCCATGTGCATTCAGGCAGATTATTGACAGTGGTACTACCATATGTCTCTCAGTAGTTGATAGGGTCTACATGGTACTTTGTTCACAGCTGTTATAGGCAATGCCCTCCAAGTAGTAAACAGCGATCTGAAATATCGCAAGATAAAAAGAAAGGTCCAAAAGTAGAGCCATAGCCTATGTAAATAGGTCTAGATGCTACACCTGAAAAAAGTCAAAATCCTAAACTGCCTGTCTTTCTGAATGTGTAACGTTACAATGATGAATACTTATGGAGGTGTAAACAGAACCAAGTCGACAGAGAATATTGTCACGTTAAAAAAAGCAGGCACTTGATATGACATGTGAGCGGCTAGGCAGCAATAAAAGCAAAAAAACTGATACCAAAGATATAACGTTATAGCCTATATAATTTAATTGATATCTGTTGAAATGCACAATGGTACAAGTTAGAACGATAGAATTTTCTGTCAGACACCGTGTTGCAAGAACCAAGTTTCTTTGTACTGGGGCCATCTACAAACAAAGTACCGAGGCCATGTAACAAATAGCCCAAATAGTTACTGGGTTGCATGTGAGCGAGTCCAACGTGGAGACAGCAAGCAGTCGTAACAAACTCTGTAGCAGCAGTCACAGCCACAGCTAACGTTAGCTGCTAAACGGGCACATAGAACAGTCAACCCATGGGTCCAAATCACATCACAGAAATCGCAATATAAAAACAGCAAAACGTTAGCCTACTTACTGTGTTGTTAGTCGGCATCTAACGTTAGATAGACATCATGAACTGCTACGACCACCCACACCATTTAATGGTGCCAAATACGGTTTGGTGTATGGACCTTACGTGAAATGCCCAGCAGCTGTAACGTTATGTAGGCTGATTATATGGACATCACTGTTAACACAGATTCATCAAGATCCACTTCGCGATTCGGGTGCAGTCAGTTGTGGTCCGTGTTTCAGACTGCTACGGTAGAAAGCATCAGCGCCATTGTGGTCCAGCGCCGTGTTTACAGTGTGAGTAAAAGAAAGTAGGCTTGAGCTGTTGTGACACAGCATTTCTGTGGATCACGTCTAAAATCAGTAGACATTCAGCGGTTAATTAAAACCTTATTCACACTGTTCGCGAGCTTCATCGGTCAAAAAGAAATCCGGCGTGGGCAATTTAACTACATCCGCCTTCGTGTCTCCAAGTTTCCCCCTATGCAGCAACATAGCAGTAGGTGAGCCAACTGGAAATTATTTTTAGATGTTTCATTTACCGACAGATTTCCCAGACGAAAAAATAGACTGTAGGCAAATAGCGAGTATCACCTTGTTTCGTCGTAAGAGTACAATGTCTTGTCCCATTTTAACAACACATGCTCTCCGCTTTTCTTTAATGCTGTGCGCCCGGTACAGCTAACCAGTCTGCACCAGTTTTCCCTAACAATTTGCCAGCTGCGTCTCGTTCACAGACTGCCAGTGATGAACATGCAAAGGCTAGGCTACGATAGGAAAGTAAAATAATCATACCTCAGTCTAGAATGGTCATTTTCCATACAAATTCATCAGTGAGATCATCTTCTTAGATTTTTTTTTATTCCGAGAGAAGGTATCCGAGACTAGCCAGCAGTTTATCACAGTTTATTGTAGGGAACAGGAAGTGGCAGAGGGCGGTACTGAAGTTTCTTAAAAGTGTGCGGCGTCTTTGTAGGCCTTACGTTACCTGCCGGATGGAGGTCATTTCGGTGAGGAAATCGTGGTAGGTTAGCAGGCGACAGTGAATGGCAGTGTGGGTTGTCATGAATAATTCTTTATGTAAGAAACTCATACGACCTATTAATGTATCAGACTACTGAATAAAATTTGCCTTTTGTCATTTAACCTTAAAAAAAAAGGTGTTACCTCATATAGGCTAAGCAACACCGCAGTAGACCTTATAGCATCAACAGAAGATTTTATACTAGGCCTAATGTAGCCTAATTTACAGCCATATAATTAAATCTAAGCCAGATAAAGCTTTGCCCCGTTATCACATATATAGAGTGAAATGGTGTTCGACACGTGGTCAGGACAGTAGGTACAGTTCATCTTTTTCACCCTGCTCAAACCTTAACTTCCAGTCAATGTGTGAGCCTACGTCCTTTTGGTAGGCCTATGCATTTCCAACAGCTCACATGCAACACGGAGTTAACCATATGGCAGCAAATAAGAAGATTAAAGCTTTGCCTTGCCTGTCCTTCTGTGTCGCCATTCTGAGATATAGGCAGAAGCTGCAGGTAGCATCTTTACTAAAGGAATATCTTATACCGGTAGCTTATTATCGGCCTAAAATCCAACACTTTTCTATGTAAAAGGCCAAGCTTAGGCTATTCCATTTGATGAAGCAGTCTTAACAACTTAAATGTAAAGAATGTGATTGTCATTACATTCTCTTTCATGAGGAAACTGATTAAGAATTGTAACAGCCACTGTACACAAAAAACAATGGTGTGTGAATGGTTGGTGTTACTGAAATTTAGGTGTAGGCCTACTCCTATCTTATCTGCATAAATCTAAAGCACCAGGCAACAGAATCTGCTTCAATATAAGTATGCTTGATTTGATAGAAATTTAAGTTTGTTTTGCCAGTTTATTATATGTTGAAGAAAGATAAGACCGTGGCTCTTTGGACAAAAACATGTGGCTTCAGGCATACATGGCCAGCTTTCTTGCCACTGATGAACCACATGCCCCACTGTATCCCTTCACACACAAACACACACACAAAATCCCTTCAGCTGAGAGCTTGAGAAAAATGTACACTGACAAGGTGAATCCTACAATCCACCTCCAAATGTGCGCTGTTGGCTAAGGCTGTGGCATACATGGGGAAATTTCTTGGCAACCTACAGCCTCTGTCCCTGCTGGGAGAGAGCAGGCGAGTTCCAGCCAGTTCAAACTAGATGAGCTACAACCAAGGTCTAGCTTTGTTCACCTCCGTAGGGAAATGAAAATTCAACATGTGAGGGTTTTTTTAAGTGGTAGAAAATAAGAAGGAAGTCCCTCTGTCTGACTGTGTGAAGAAGCTTATGGGTGTGGAGAAGCTCATTATTAATGGGTCATGAATATATGTAGTGCACTATCCTGTCTGCATCAGACACAAAGCTGAAAAAACACTGACTTCTCTTAAGTACTGAAAAGTCACTTAATTTACAAATGACCAATATATTCCATATTCACTTCACTGTATGTTAGCATGCACATTAAAACCATCACAGAATTTTAAAAAAGCCCAGCAAAACCTTTACATACATTGATAGAGTATACTTAGAAACTTAAACTTAGAAATTTAAACATGGACTTTTACTTAAGTTGTAATAGGGGTCAAACTATGGCCCATGGGCAGAATCTGGCCCTCTGTAATTACATTTCCCCCGAAGATCATATCAAATGGGTATTAGAGCTGGTCTGCCATTGTGCATAAACCTGCTACAAGTCCCTAAATAATTTGTTAGTGCATTGACTCCCAGTCAGGATCGCCAATGACGCCTCCTTTTTTGGTGACAGTCATTAGCCTTCATGCTACCAGTCACTTTGGACAAACGAAAGATGGAAAACAGGAGCTTCCAAGACAGTTGGGAGGCAGATTTGCCCACAACTTTGTCACGTTTTTTTTTTTTTTTGGCCTACTGTGAATTTGAGTTTGACACCCCTGTTGTAAGGGTAAGGTCTACCTGTATGCAGATATTCAAAATGTTTTTCAAATTGGATAACCTAGATCCAGGAAATCTTTTTGTATATTGTGAATTCGTCATGGACAAATCAGGCATTTCCACAGAGCAGAAACGTAGACTGCTTTTAGATGCCATCTGAACCATATTCAGGCTGTATGCTCTATTCGGTACCTGCATGCAAGCATCTAACATACAGTATTCACATCAGTTGGTCATCAGAGTGTGCTTTAGGGGATGGTTGACAGCCGACACCAGACATTCCACTATCAATTTCTCAGACCTTCTACTGGCCCACTTACTGGGTGGGATAAGGGTGGTTTGATCCTGGTTAGGATGAGATAAGGCTAGTCAGGCAGCGAGTAATCTTAGGCGTGGTTTGCCCACCCACAAAGTGTTGTGAACTGTCGCCTTATGCATGCTGCTGTGTAACTGTGGTCCACTGTAATTGGTTGACTAGCATGTCAATCATGGAAATGTGTAGACATTGCAAAAATTAGGAAACCCACAAACCCTTGTAATGCTTGTTATCTAGAGGCTCTTAGTTTCCTGTGTTCAGCATTCCTGTGGGCCTTAAAGGTTTTTTTTTTTTAATTTTTTTTGCCATATTATTGTTGTTCCCTACCCTGAGTTATAACAAGCACCTGAACTTTGGTCAAAGGCAAAGGTCTTGCTTTAAGAAAGAGATGTCTCAACAAGTCTGTTTTGTTATTAATTGCTTGCTAAATAACTACAGAGACTAGAAGGTCCTGAAACACTTTCTCGTATGTCTGAGAGGCCTTTTAACAAAAAATGACTGGGACTTGATGCCAGTCTACAATTTTTCGGTTTGATTATTTGTGTGCTAACATAAAAGTCGAAACACCTAATTTAGTTCTAGTCTGTTACTATGTTGCTCACTTCACCAGCATAACAACCGTCAGCTTTGACTTTCTCATCTGGTAGAGATTGGTCTCTCTTAAGCCACCACAATGACACATTCACCACATCCACATCAGTGCTTTTCCCAGGCTTGAAGGATAGCTCATAAACCACTGTGCTCTCCACTGAGTTGTGCTTAAATGCACATTTGGCCCCCCAGGGAGGGTCGATTCTTCAAGATCAAATGGGCCGTCTCAGAGAGCCATCTGCATGTTGTGCTGCTGTGCTGCAAAAGGGGTCGGGCCTGGGCTGTCGACCACAGCGCTTTCCAAGCTGTTGGATGATAAATAATGCACAGGCCTTTAGTCCTTCACCTTGTTCCACCCTCATACCAGACTGCAGAGGACAGCAGTAGGGGCAGGCATGATAGAGACTACAGAGACACTGAGTTTATTAATGGTTTATGGCATTATAGGCCACTCAAAAGTTTTAGATAATTAACATTTCCTTGTTTTCAAGAAGACAACTATAATTTTTGTCAATAGAGAACAGAACAGACAAAACAATGCCTACAGCAGTTCTTGTTAGATAAATAATAAAGGATTTATTTGGAATGACGAATGTGTATTTTTTATTTAAAAATTCACCCCTTTTTTAGCAACTATCAGCCATTCTTAAACATCTTTTTAAAGATTTTAAGACACATCCAATTAAAAAAATTCAAACTATATATTTATCTAATGAGAACTGTAAGCTTTGTTTTTGCCATGTTTTTTATTGACCAAAAAATTAGGACATCCAAGTAATCATAATATGTTTAATTATTGTGTATTTATTTTATGTCAGACTTAGACAATGTAAAAAAAAAAATTCATCCATCATGTCTAGTCTGTATGATGTAATTAAAGTACCCTTTACAGTCATGAGAAAAAAAATGTCACTTTGACATGAACACTAGGAGCTAATTTTTTATCAGAGCAAGACCATGACCAAGACAATGACAATGCTTCAGTGAAACTGCTGGGCTGGTCTTCCCATGGTCTGGGCTTCTCTTCATTTTCTTTGCAGTATTAGGGTCAAACCTCAGACCTCATAAGGAAATCATGACCTTTCAGTGGCACTGTTAGTATCAAGAACCTGGGAACCAGCCAAGCATTTAGCAAAGCATGCAGAATCCCTGAAAGTGAATACGCGAACTCCTTTTGGGCAACTGCCAATGATACCCCAGCTATAGCATGGTGACTGGGAGACTACTTTGCCTGTACACAGATGACCTTTTGCATGTTCCATTTATATAAAGTGTATTTAAATTTGTAGTGGCAGGTGTTGATGTGAGCAAAGCAAATCAGTATCTTTCAACTTAAAATGTACAGTGCAGTACAGTTTTTTTTTCTCTCTCTTTTGATTTGTAAGGGTCCAAAATGGTCAGGAGATTCCTGTTATAATCCTCTGGCTAAATTGAGCATTCATGAAGGCTTGCTACAGAAATAGAGAAGGTGATATCTATTTTCTGAATGGCATGAAGAAACAACCACAGCTTCTCCTTGACCTTTCATCTCCATGCTCTTTTTTTTCTCTCTCTCTCTTACCATACACACTCAACAAAACCAGTGACAGGTAAGGGATGAAAGCCTGCGTTAGCCAGTGATTTCTCTTGTTTCTGACTGACAGCCCTGTCTTTCATCTGACAACCCTGACCTGTTCTTGTCAACAGCTTTCCCTCTCTTATTACCACACCTCACCGCTAGCAGCTCCAATATCCCCTCCATCAGTTTGGCTTCATGAAGTACGGTATTAAAGGGCAGTCAATGGGTAGACCAGCAAAAGTGCCCCTACAAATTTTCTTTTTTCACACACACACACACAAACAAACAGAGAGAGAGAACAACAAAGCACATAGAAAGAGTGACATAAGAATGAGTAGGTTTCTGGTGCCACTAACTGTGATGGCATCCAAGAGTGGAGATGTAGGGGCTTGTGGACAGATGAATGAGCACTGAAGTACTCTTTACAATAGGAACACAGGCATCGAAGCCCTGCTGGCTTGGCACCACAATCCATCAATCACTCCCTCGGCACCGGGGGAGCAGAGACAGGTCACTCACACACCTTAGCCAAACTGTGTCAGCTTTGAGCACATCCCTTAGACCAAACCTCTAAAATGGTCACTCATAAGGAACATGGTTTACATTCCTGCTGATTACATGTCTGGATTATCTCATCATTATAAATTAAATTTAACAGGTGGTATGTTGCCAATTTGTATACTGTAGGCTATGTCAATTTTAGGATAAGTGCTTTGTAAAACTAACATGTCCTATAAGGTTACTGTGTATGGAGATCACGAGCCTTCATAAGGCTGCCTAATGCTGCCCCCTAGGCTCCTGAGTGAGGCTTGGGAATAAGCTTTAGCAAACTCTCCCGCCATTGGCTCAGTGAGATCACACATCATTAAGCAACACTGTTGATACAGTACACATGTGCTGACCAGAAAACAACACTGTCTCCTTAAAAAAATGGAAAAAAGAACACTCTAAACAACTAAATATAGAAATCAATTATTGATAAATCAATCAAAGCAGCAGTATTCAGTGCTAGTAAGGTACACTGAAAAGAAAAAATAGACACTTTCAACTTCAAAAAGTTAGTGTCTGGGCTGCCTAACTATTTTCAGTTGACCAAATTTAAGATAATGAGTTAATCATCACAACTCATTATCTCAAATTTGGTCAACTAAAAATAGGCAGCCAGAACACTAACTTTTTGAAAGTTGAAAGTGTGTATTTTTTTACAGTGTACTTATTTGGACCCTCCCTCGACTCTCAGTAACAGCAGCTCAGTTCAGAGGTGTGTGGTGGTGTAGCCTTGTGGTTAGTCACACTCAGTGCACTTGCAGAAAACCATGACCACAACAGAGCCACAGCTGTGGCCACCTACCACTATTATTATACACATACAAGCTCAGTTCCTGCTCCTGTCCCCTTTTTGTCAGATAATAAATTACAAATGTGCACGCATAGGCCTACCACACAGTGCAAAGACTATTTTAAACCTCACACCAAAGATGTGCACTGATAGACATTCATATAGTACTCACTTCATTACAAGCACCCAGTGTGGAGTGACCCATGATGGTAAGTTTAGCAGGAGGCTGACTGACTAGCCTTCTGATGTCCTCGTCTGGGAAAGGTCACATGCTATTTCCTGTTTGCAGTATGACTCCCCACTCCTTTGACTCGTCCCCGGGGTATAAGACTAGATGGCAGAAATTACATCTGCAAAGGAGAGAGAAAACAAAGGGAGAGGCAGGGCCCATGTGATAAACAACTGTGCTATTTGTAAGCAAGATCCTTGAATTAATCAAAAAGTGATTCACATTTCAACAAGGAAGGAAGAGTATAAATTGGCCTACTTACTGATGTAGATTAAGACTGATTAAGTCATAAGTCAAGGGAAGTATCATGTCTGAACGTAAAAGCCTCTGTAAAAAAAACCCAGCCAAGAATACAGCAACAGCTGATGTTTTCATATTGTAGCTGCTCTATGCGTGCCACAGTGGGCAGTGGTATTTGTCACAGCAAGAAAGCTGTCTGAAATAAATTAACAGACATGACACTGTATGACTGGAATGAGGCAATGGAATGCCATAAGGTTGTGTCAGTCAAAGCAGAGTAGGACATGGGGGTCAGTCTCTTCTTTGGGTGGCAAATTTGCTGTTGTTCTGCCAGCTAGTATTTGTGAAAAGAAAATAGCCTAACGTCATCTATATCACATACAAGGATTTAAAGGCAGTGGTGGAATGTAACAAACATTTTACTTTGTTACTGTACTTATTTACATTTTGACGTATATACAACAAAAAAGTAAAAATAACATAGCGTAGGCTACTTTTTATTTTACTTTTGCGGTACTTTCTATACTACATAACTACAGTTTATGCCATTAGTTGTTACAATTCCCTCAAAATCTTGCATGAACAAATATGCTAGTTAGCGTACTCATTGCATTGTGGCATTGTTGGGTGGCAATCAGGTGACTTTATTTGCTCCAGTGATGGCAGGGTGTCAGCACAAACTAGACTGGCTGGATTTCAAGATGAGACATTCGACATTCATTAACCACCAACATTGACTGAGACTGAACATGAGTTGCTCTGAATTACAAAGCCGTCCTTGGTCTTGATGTGTTATCAATTATTAGGCCAATGTTTTTTGCTTTTCTGCAACCAATGTAACAAAATCTTTGTATTTACAATTGCGCTACATTTGTGATTCCTAACCTAAAGGTGAAATAGTGTGTAAAAACTAATAGATCATTTGTTATTCACACAATTTATATCAGTGTCTCCTCTTTTTTAGTAGTATACAGATAACAGTAATGTCATTCCCGTGTTTCTAGTGGTCCACTCAAGAACTGGTGTAATACCTGGAGTTAAAACATTGTCCTCCTATAAAACGTTTCTAACTATAGAAGACATCCATTTTGGTTGGCTACATATGCACAGCTATATAATAATGCATTACATAATGTGGGGAAATGTACTGTATATTGCGTTCATACAGTTTATTTTAAAATAGCTGATGATTACAGAATGGAGTGAATATGTTTACATTTTGTCATGTTGTTCATAATGCAGTTTTAATGCAGTCTTACAGCTGTTTGCCATCTGTATAGCAGATATTTCAGCATATCACAGGGGCAGACCTAATGCTAAGTTTGGTAACTCTGACATGATTTAAGAATCAAGAAGACATTCATACCAAGGGCATGTTTTTAAAAAATATATATATATATATATATATATATATAAATATATAAAATCCACAGAACGTGCACTGGATGGAAAAACAGGTCATATTTTGCAGTGCTGGCTAAACATAAAACAGATGATTAGCAGAAACATTTCCCCAGGTATGTTCTCCTTCAGTTGAAAATATTTCCCAATAACACATTTAACACAGCATATATGTGCAAAAAGCCAGTCAATTACACAACAGAGGGCTGACAGCTAAACAAACAAAAAAAATTCACCCAAAAAACAGAATGGATGAAATGAAATAAATATTTATTTGTTTGTGAAATCTACACAGTACAGCATGATCAAATGTATAGTAGAAAAGTGTCATACCGACAAGGCAATTTGAATTTATAGGCAGAAATGGCTTTCTGTTAAATGCTATCTGTACATAAAAAGGATATACAGTAATTTCTACCAGATCCTAAGAGTTTATATATGTCTCTAAACAGAGTGATTAATAGTGTTTTGTCTAATGCAGTAGCTGACCCTACTTCAATTCAGGGTCATAATTGCACCCAATTACAGGGCACATATCGCTCCATTTTCAGAACTCTACAGAAAAGCCTATCTGGGAAGATTACAGTAATCCTGCACACAGACAATTGGTGTTCCGATTCACCAGGTCTTTTGGGTGATTTTGTCTCCATGTCCGTGGAGCCTGACACAAGCCCTAGCATGTCTCTCTGAGCTCCACTGGCATGGGCGTAACCACATACCTTCTGCTACTGGTGCTGTGCCAAGCAGCAACTGCACTACGCCCTCGATGAGGGTGTAAGCACAATCACAGTATTGCTGTGTCATGAGCTGGACTAATGCAACCAGCTTGGCCGGGGGATATCTCTGCATGCATAATGCTACTGAGAGGATGGATGCAGCAAGCTTTCTATATTTGTTCTTTTTGCCAAGTAGTCTACTCAAGGCACCTATTGAATAAATGGCAGATTATCAAATTTCCAATATCCTGAAATACAGCAAGAGCCCACTGGGCTAAGCAAGCCTATCCACGCATGTGATCATGTTTCATAATAGAAAGACATGACCTCAGCATAATGGGTCTATTGTAATGTACCTGAACATAGCCATAACCATTTTACAAAATTTGACTTCAGTCGCTTTACTACTGACACAATGTATTGTCATGGGAGAGATTGGAATGTTACATTTTCCAGTGCAAATAAGGTGATGTACGTATGTACAAAAAGGAGCTGCAAAATGTTTACCAGTAATTCTGCATGACTAAAGACAATGACATGTAATAAAAACATGGCACAATTTCCCATTGTAATGCCCTGAGCAGTCTGCACTACATTGCACTGATGACTGTCTACTTTAACCACTACATATTTTCCAGGCTCATCACTAAATGTGGTGAATGTTAAAGACAAAATAAGCACTACAAGCTCTCAGAAGAAGGCCAGTAATTTAAAGAATACACACTTTATCCAGTGTAACAAAATTTCCAATGCCATGAAGAAATGGCAGACCTGCATAGAAATGTAATAAGGCATTATCTTATTATGCATCAATAGTGATACATTCTAATTGTTCAGTCTCTTTCAAATGGTTTGCTCTAAAAAGTTATTCTGAAGGCTTTTCCTTCTATTCCAAGCATAAGAGTATAAAAGGATGTACTCACCCATTAGTAAGGCAATATCCAACAACAAAATCTAATACACAAAGGCTGGACAATAAATGGACAGAAAATACCACGCCTAGAACAGTGAGAACCCAAATGCACTTTAAAATGTTTTGGTAATATAAGCAGATCAAGTCAATTTCAAGGCCATTTACTCAGCATTCATTTGTTCCCTGACATCTGAGGGCAATGTCTCAAAAAGAGCATCCTCCACCACAAGGCCACTGCGCTTTAAGGACCGACAGATACCCAGCTCAGGGGGCAAAGCCTCAAAATGATTCCCCTTTAGCTCCAGGTGTGTAAGCAACACCAGATAGGAAATCTTTGGTGAGAGCAGAGAGAGGGTATTTTTGCCCAGCTTGAGGGTCTTCAGCTTCTTGCAGAAAAACAGCTCATCTGGTAGGTTCTCAATCTTGTTGCATGTGACTGAGAAGTACTGAAGGCTTTGCAGGACCCCAACCTCTGGTGGAATGAAGCGAATGTCATTGTTGGAGAGATTCAAGTAGCGTAGCTTGTTACAGAGGAACAAGTGTGATGGCAGAATTTCGATCTTGTTGTAACTGAAGTAGAGCCGCTCCAAGCTTCCCAGCTTCTTGATGTGCTCTGGGATTTGAGAGATGCTGTTGTGCCACAGCTTCAGACAGGTGAGCTTACGGAGGTGTTGGAAACTGACAATTTCCTCGATGGAGCGCAGGTTGTTTTCCTTCAGGTCCAAGGCTTGCAAGTTGGCCAGGCTAAAGATTGCATGTGGGATACGCTCCAAGTCACAGTGCAACAGCTCTAGTTCCGTTAGGTTTACCATTTTCTTCAAATTATTCAACATCACTAGCTTGGTCCCATCATTGTAGATGTATAGGCGCTGAAGGTGGCTGGAGACATCCACAACAGACTGTGGGATCTTGGTGAAGTTGCTCTTCAGTGACAGCGTTTTAAGGGATTTGAGCTCTCGTAGGGTTTCCAGGGTGATGTTTTTAGAGGCATCTGGACTCAGAGAACCAGTGAGATGGAGCTCTTCCAGATTCCTCAGCACGTACAACCAATTCGGCAACTCACGGGCATCATCAAACTTCACTTGCAGTACTTTTAGGTTCTCCCTCAAAAAAGATATGGCTGCTGGGTGAACCTTTAGCGAACACTGGGAGAGGGACAGCTCCTGCAGGTCCTCAAGTTGTGCAATGGCTGGTGGAATAATGACGTTGTTGATGATCTCCAGCTTTAAAGACTGCAGCTCTGACAGCTCAAAAATGGTGTCTGGTAGGCCTGAGAGCATGAAGAGCTGAAGTTCCAGACGATTGTTGTTGTTGTTCTGCAGCCGCTGGCGGAGTTTTTCGGCCGTCCAGGCATGGTTCAAGTTAAGTTGCTTTAGCTTGTTCTCACTCACCTCAGAGAGGAACACGGCAAAACGTTTGGAGTATAGTGGGTCGTACTGATCAATCATATGCAGCATAAAGGCAAAGTCATTTTTAACATCTGGGATATCACTAATTCCTGTCTCCTGTCGCACATACTCAAAGGAATATTCCTTGAGAGAGCGGTAGAATAGCCAGTAGGATGTATACAAGCTTGTGAATCCGTACACAGCCACAAAGCACAGATAGCAGTAGGAGAGCTTTGAAAACAGATGAGCCATGGTGTGATTGCAAGAAAAGTTATTGTAGCCAGTCATGTTCTTAATGTCCACACTGCATGGCACAGTGATTTGAACCTGGGAGACCAATACACTGTTGTAAACAATGATGAGAACAAACTTTAGCACTTTGAGGATGGTCTGGCGGACATACATCATATAGAGCAAGTCGCCTTCTTCCACATGAAGTCGGAACTTTTTGACCTTTTCGAAGAGTGCCTTTGCCTGCTCACCCTCCTTCTTGTCCAGGGCACTTGCTGCTGCTGGCTTGTCGACCACAATCTTTTCTGGGATGGATCGAAGAGACTGAGTCTTGACCAGGTTGCCCTCTCCTGGGGATGCACTGCCGGGGACAGCCCGGATGAAGTGCTTTTTGGTCTCGTCCTCCTCCTCTTCTGGGTTCTCTCCAGACACCTCTGACAGAGCTCGAGTGGTCCATGGGGAGTCAAAGCACTTGCCCAAAATGGAGATAAAGTGCTCAATTTTGGAGCTGGAGCCTGGGAACTTGAACCAGAAATTGCTGCACACTATGAAGATGACCGTGTGTATGAGAACCAGGTATGGGAAATATTTGGCATACCAGTGAATGGCCTTTTCGTAGCACATCTGGTTAATGAAGGTATACTGTTGCCAGTCAAGGTTCGTCTTCAAGCCCTTCATCTCCTGCATTGGAGGCACAGGTGAGCCTGATGGGGGATTGGGGAATGCAGGTTCATTTGTTGGTATTGACAGATTTGGCAAGATCCTTGTTTGATTTATTGAAGAACTCTTCTGAGGAAGGCAGATGATCTTGTCTTGCGTAACCTGCAAACCAAGATGCACAGATAAATTAGTGTCTTCTATGTGTATATGCATGTTACATACCTCACGTTTTGTTACAGCAGTACCATAAGGACTATACCTATCTAGCAAATTTAATTATATACAATTAAGGTAATACAGGAAATTTGTTCAGAGTTTCTAAAAAACACAAATGTCTTCTGGATTCATTCTTTGTCCACACTTTGATGTTTTGCAGTATTTCAGTCACTGATCACACTTATGACAGACTAGGCATGTCCATCAATGACCTAATTAAGGCTAATCCAGATGTGATGCGGGTCTCAAGATCAGCCTTTTATCTCACCTTGGTCAAAAAGACTTGACCAAAGGATGATATCCAAATAGTCTAGATGACGAATAACATGTTATTAAATACTTGGCAAAATTTCATACCGTTTCCTAATGAAGAAAGAATTTATCTGCAGCAGTGCACAGTACAAAAAAAAAATAATAAATAATAAAACAAACCCTTTTTAGTAGATATCCAAGCTTTTATGCCTGCAGGAAAGTGCTGTATTGCATACCAAGAGGCCTACTGTAATACAGTGTATGTTTACTATGACTCACTCAGGAAGTTCCTATTGGCTGCATTCACCCCAGTATACTCCAGGGGGAGACATAGTCACTTAAATATCCCCCAAAAAATAAATAATTGCTTCACATAACCATTCTGTCAGTGCACAGATGATTTTATGATTTATGATGGTTTTATTGGATGTTCCTGAACATGCCTGAGCAAATGTATTATTACGGACGACCCAATGTAACTCCCATTATAAGTCATAGACCATACTTCATTCTGTGCTCCTTTGACTATTTTTGTGGGATGGCACAACAGCATCGAGTTAATGACATAACTGCTTGCCAGCCCATGGGCGGATGTGGCAGTTCTGGGGCCTGTCTCAGTAGGAAAATCTACAAAAAAAAAAACTGGGGAGGATGACACGACGCATAGCTAATAGCGAAAGACCAAGGCTGAGCCGAGTTTGGCCTCCTAAGGAAGTACAACTGTGCACACACCGCCCCTCATTTTATCACCTTCATTCTTCCTCCCTCCCTCCTTCCTTCTTACCGTCTCTCTCCCTCTCTCTCTCAAACACACACACACACACAGCATACACCCTCTGTCTCGTTCACCCGCCCTTTTCTAATTTTGTCCACTGCACTGCTCTAAAGGTTCTTTCACACAGCATTATGTGCTCTCGACAGACCCACCCTCCCCCCTTGATTCAGATGGGGCCCTTTTTGGCTCAGAGAGTGTTTACCTCGCACTCTTCAGTGCACCAACGTAATGGCAGGAAGTGTGTCAATTATGCTCCATAATGGCTGCCTTGGGATGGGGCTGATTGTAAACTCTCAAAACCATCGGATGGTTAACATTTACAACTCCCACACAATCTCCTGTACTGCACTCATGCAGAGTTTTTGCCTCTTATTTTACAAAGCTTCTGCCTTCTAACACGCTCCCTCTGGGGTGGTGAATGGGGATATTCACACCCTCTCAGGGAGTTCCTGTAAGGGGTGTTTGTCTTACCTAAAAATAATTTGAAATTATCTACAGGAATTTACAAGGTTTGAGGCGTTGGCCGCAAATACATTCAGTCTTCAAATGGTTTGACACAGGGTTGAAGACACAACAGTTAAGCGTTGTTTCCTCTGTGTTTATTGGGAATGAAGAGTATGGAAATTGATGTTTCACACAGAGGTGATGGAATTTCACCTCTTCTCCCACAGCATGTGTGAGCTACATAAGACTGTAGCAGCCAGCTGTGTGAAACTCTTGAGTGCTGCGGTTTCCTGAAGTTTCCAGGAGACACTTGCATTCCATTTGAAAGAACTCTTCTGCACTGATGCAGATATTTTCAGCATTCAGCAGTGTTAAAATAAAGTGAATGTTATAGAATACATGACTCATAGCAAGATCATTAAAGACAGCTCAGATAGGACGGCTTCTGTAGCATTCTTGGGAGTAACTAATCAAAGTAATTTTTTCATCAAAATGAGACAATCAAAGGTAGATCTGTCATGTTAAGTGTGTCTCTTTTTTAATAACTAACTTGTGACAACAATTTTTGTTTAGTCTTTTATGCTCCATGAGTTCTTTCAGGTGCTAAAAAAAGCCTACAGCTCCTTTTTAGTCTGCATGCAGGCAGTCCAGTCCAGTCAGGTACATCTAAAAGACTCAGAGATGATTTGTAGCCCTACAAAATAAATCTGAATGTATACACACATTTTGCATGTCTTTGCCTCTGTCCAGTAAAATTTTAAGGTGACTAAAGGTGGATGTAATGTCGGACTCAAAGCTCATCTGGCTTTTTCTAAAAGTTTAGAAAATCTTTTTACTCGTAAGCAGACAAATATATATAACCTGGTTGCATCTAATCAAGGTTCAATTAACCACTTGGTGAGTAGCACTTTTTTAAAACCAGTGTTTTAAGGATAGAAACAACACATGCCCATTGCTAGCCATTTTTAAGGCAGGCAGAGGCGATTCTACATTTCCCAAATAGCCGAGACAGAAGCAATTGTCAAAATTTCGATGTCAACCACTTTACTGCATTTTAGACAACCTGTGAAAGGGGCTCAATGTGTTAAAAACCGAACTATCCCTTTAAAACATAAATGTTATATAAAGGCTCTGCAAATGAAGGGATTTCCGTTAAGTTTTATTTATAAAGACAGCATCTTGAATGTTTTCAAATTCTGTAAGAGATAGCTGATGGTGAATATCAGTCTTATTCGCCAACATTTCTTACTTGCCTAAGATCCAAATGATGATAATAGTGATGGTAACAATAATGTTAAAATCATCATGGCAAAGTACCAGTATTACCATTTCCAGTTCCTGCTGAAATACTTTAACCTGAATCCTATCCTCTTCTTGGATAGTAATAGCATTCTTAGGGGTGATTTGGTTTGTATACACATAACACTTTTTACACCAGTACCTTCACTTACTATAACCACGGGATTTCTGCTCTAATTAACAAATACACTTACGCAATGTTTCAGGTTGTAGACAGGTTAGCATCAGAGAGGAATGATGTGCTGTGTAAATTTTAGTAGTATTGTAAAGTATAGTAAAGTGAGGGGAAATGGTTCATTTTAGCCTTGGATAAGCATAGCCTAACGCCCCATAGCCGTCTTAATAAAGTATGTGTATACGTAGATATGAAATTCAACATGCTACATTTGTCTTGAAAAGTCACCAAGATTGTTCAAAATGCCTGCATTGACGATTTTAGCTTGACAGTATTACATCTATCAAACAGCAATACACTGAATTGCATATTAGTCAAGAGCGACTATATTTTTATGTGGTCAGACCAAGCAATTATACACATGAAGTAACGATATGTAGCCTACATGAAGTAACAATATGTAGCCTACTTTAAGCTAACCCTTACAAGAAAGATCTCCTGCTGCTTACTAATTGATTGTTCAACCAAGATAGTTAATTAGTCTTTGCCTTACATTAACGTTAGCTTAGCTAGTCCTTATGGAAGGTTTGAACTTTAATAGAATATCAGGTGAGGTCTTTGGTATTCAGAAATTTAATTCACTGATTTCATTCTTACTAATACATTTAAGGTGGTAAAAATCACATTAAAACTTGATTTGGAAAGGACCTGAATGTGTGAAAAAAAAATAAATACAAAAAAAAAAAAACACAACTGACTACTGCTGTTGCTATGACACCAACCTGAAGTGTGCATCCAAATACTCCAATCATGAGCATGATCATAGAGAGGTATTCTGTAAACACGTCCCACCATGGCTTCAGCACGCGGAAAGCTGGTTGTTGCTCTGAGAACTGCCGAAACTCTGTCACAGGAATCATAATTCCTGTCAAGACACACAAAAATGGAAAATTACTCACAATAACATCAGCTGGTGATAAAAATCTACATTACAGTGCCTGTAAAATGAACTCTGGAACAAGCATCTGCCATTTGATATTGTGATATGTTTATATTAGATTATGGATTCTAGGACTGGTCATGGATTGAACTTTCACCTTTTGTTTTTGCCAATATATTATATTACAGGCAAAAGATGTACATATCTAAAATCAATATGTCTGAGTCACTTCAACCCCATACAGGGAACACAACCCCTCTTCCAACTCTGTCCTAATACACTATTTGGTCTGTGGCCGCTGACTGAACAAAACTGTTAAGATTACACATGCCTCTGGAGTACTTTCCAGCCATCTCTACTGTGATGTCTCCATCTTTTATTAACACCAATACATTTAGCTGTGCCTCCTCTTGTCAAACAAGCCCCTAGAGTAAAGTCACTAGCTATTTAATAAAAATGGCAGTGTGTTGGCAGATCTGAATCTAGGATTCAGTCAAAAAGTCTTCTTTCTCAGAAGTCTAATCTTTCGAGATGCACCAGGGCCTTACATCAAGTCACAAACAGGGGTAGTCCAAATTAACAATGCAAGGACAAGGTTTTTTATACTGTACAGGTTTACATCCCCATCTATAGTGTGCCAATCATCTCTTGACCAATTACATCACTGTACTGTTAATGCCAACACAAAGCCCGCTCCTGTATAGCGACTGACTCTGTGTGTGCCTTTTTGAGGTTGACCCCCACCTCCATAAATCTCCACCAACGCACCTAACTCCTGGGGCATGTCTGTCTTAGGTGCACACACAGCATGACTCAAAACAGCTCGAAACGACATACCACAGATGTCAGTTGCAAACCATCATTTCTATGTAACTTGTCTTCATTCAAACTCAAGACACAGAAACAAACATACACAATAGTCACTCATTTTCCAATAACACATTTTCTAATTCGCTATGTTGATTCATCAATTAAGATTAATAGGTTCGCAATTCCCCCTAAAAAGGCTACTAACTTTAGTGAGTCTAATGCATACAATTCATATTAAGGGCATGATTTAATGTACCAACACTCTTCATGATAAACCTCAAAGCATTTACAAACACGTTCATCACCACCTCCCAATCTCTGGACCTTTAAAAGTGTCTAAATGATCAAATATCTGATAGACAACCCAGGAGTTTCCCCAATGAAGCAAATGTGCTTAGATCTCATTTGCACAAATCCTGCACAATCGCATATACAATACTGTATATTTACAAATTGTGGGAACATTATTGAGACATTAAACTGTGTGCACTTGTCCTTTATGAAAACAAAAGAAAAAAAGAAACCTTCAGACATAGCCTCTAGCTTCACTGAACCTAAGGGTTGCATTAATGCTGCTCAGGCCAGCCCAACCCACAATGTGCATCACTAGCCCACAGTAAGTACAGCGCTCTCTACAATCATCGGCTCTTGTGGTAAAACTGGTTAAAAACATATGTGTACAATTTCCTTAATCTCATAAAGAAAACGTTGAGGGGAATTTCAAGCTGATGTGAATCACATTTGTTCTAACAAATAACAATATATTAAAGAAATAAATACCTTTGTACCAAAAACAATTAATTGCACCCCTCCATTACGTAGATTGTAAAGTTAGTTAGTTGTAAAGTTAGTAAGTTTTTATATAGCACATTTCGTACACAGAACATTCATTGTGCTTTACAAAGATAAAGGGCAAAGGGCAGTGAATAGATAAAACATGACATGAATAATGATTGAGAGAAAGAAATACAAATAAGACGATAAAACTAATAAAAACAACGAATAAAACAAGGTAAAATCTGACCAACAAACATGATTCTTTCAATGCATTTTGAGATAAGATAAACATGGGTCATTATCCAGGCAAGTTTGTAATACTTTCAGTTGATTGGAATTTCTTAGTTATTGTTTGTCACAAATGGAGAATTTTGAATGTGTAACATTTTATACCCATTCCCTGTCTTACAGACCATCATTCTGTAGTCTTTGCTAGGAGTCAAAAATGACTCAAGCATTTGATCTCGGTTTCATTTTCATATCCTATTCTTTAGCAGGGTGCCAGTGCTTATGGAGAGTGCATTCCTTCCTGGCCTATTGACGTTTGTGCAGAGGAGAGTACAAAGGCACCCTGATGTTACCCATTGGCTCTGCAGACGTATTTAGCTGCCAGTCAATCAATAAACACTGAATGCAATTAAGTATGGAATCTTTAGGTCACTCAGGGACTTGATCTAGATCACTCTTTAATTAATAACATACTCTCTGTGCAGGTATTTGAATTGAAATTACAATCACTGATTTAATGAGCCTGGTCCATCATAGCCGACTACACATTTTGATACTATAGTCTGGCTTTTTGACTGTGAGGCAATAGTGACTTACCTACATTCAACTATTGTTTAAAATAATGCAAGGCATGCAAATTTGATATACGGCAAATTTGACCTTACAGCCTGACATGGTTATATACACTGTTAGACTTAACTGCAATTTAGCGGTAACATACCACAAAAATGCCCAATAAAATACTGTAAGGTCAATATGTGGTATTGCTACTGTACATTGCAATGCATTGTGGGATTTTTATGACAATGTGGTAACTTACTGGGGAAAATTTTGAATTAATGGTAATATACTTTTAAAACAAAAAACAGTACTGCTACTGTAATCACGTGCAGCTTTTGGAAAGAATTTTACTGGAAAGAATTTTGAATACATGGTAATGTACTGTTTACACAAAAAACAGTACTGCTACTGTAATGACATGTCACTTTTGTAACGTTTTTTGCCTGAGAAAACGCCTGTAACCTCCAGAAATCGTTTTACCCTGGACCCTACAGGTAAGTGTCAGTCTTCATTTTGCCCATAATTTCTACACAATGCAGACATAAAACACTTATTTCTTGTAAAGTTTAGTTCCCACGCAGTGTAGTAGGAAACAGTTTTGCTTAGGCCTACCTTTAGCAGCGAATGTCGGGTAGCTAGCCATAGGCTAACGGTTCTTTGTAAACGCTTAATATAACACATACATAGTTTAACATAAAACATTTTCTCCAGGTAGAAACATAGACTGTATATGGTTGTAGGCTACTGATGTACAGTATTAAGCGCTAATCTACGGATAATCTACTAACGGACATTGCTGCCTATTTATTATCTGGCACACTAGGCTACTCGCCATTTTAACTTACTAAATAAACCATTACAATACATCATTGGATTCGTCAGAAAAAAAATTGTTGAAATGAAAAGATAATCAGCAGTAATAGCAAGGACACGAACAAATGGTTTCAATATCTGCCCCAATAAAGGGTCGCTCAGGTGGTTCAAATTATCAGTTAACTGAGCTGAATCTGAATGAGTCCCTTGTAGCACACCTTCCAAACATGGGATAGGCTACATTAGATGGTTAAAACAAAGCAAACAGTCGGCCCGCCAGCTGACAATTTCTGCATTACAATTTAATAATTTATAATAAAAAAATACCCACTATACTATTAATCAATGTAGTAGAACATTCTGGCTTGCTGACTTTCTGCTTCCCTACCACCCGTAACTTTCTCAACGAGTTCAACTTTACTAACGCAACCTATTCATTCTTCTAGTATGAAAGTTACCATAACCTATAGGGAACAAAGTGAAGTGTTTGACTGAAATCAACTCACCACAGATGTCATTAGCTGTAATAATCAATTGGCCACCTGTAATAATCCAATTGCCGAGGCATGGTCCTTCTAGTTTGAAACCAAAGACTGTATAGAGGCTTGAAAGTCTTAGCAAACCAATATCCACAATGAAGCAACGAAATCAGAAACGTTGCGTGCATCAAAACAAATTGGTGTCCCAGATGTCTGCATCGTTGTGCTATAACGGTTCACAATGATGGTTTCCAATTTTGTCAAGTACCTAAATATATTGTACGTTTTGAATTGGAGTACCACTATACATACATAGGCTTTGATAAAACTAATCATAGAGTGTAGAGTGGAGGCTTTAGTTTTTAATGTTTAAGTACATAAGGCAAAATGCATCATCTGTCCTCATAAAGATGTTTTCATCAGTACTGAACCAAGAGTACACATCTCTATGTTATTAAAAAAACATAAACATATTTTTCTTAAAAGCCTGTGTCACCATAGTCACAGTTGAACTCCTGCCATCCATGTTTAGGTTATTTACATAGGATAGGCCTGCCATGGTACATACACACACACTACACTAATGTACGGCATGCATTAGATTTGTTTCTGGCATTTTTATATTTTGTTTGAATGTTACTGTAATAAACATATGAGTTTTTATTGTTCTATTTGTAGAGTGATCAGAGGCAGAGACAAGACAGACAAGGATCCAATCAAGCTCCAAAGACTGTCAAGTATGTACAGACTTTCTTAAACAAATTATACCCAGTAAAGATCTGTAAAGAACTTATAAAGTAAAGAACTTCTTTTACATCTCCATTTCTATTTTCATTTCAGCATGGAGCGCACACTTAATGGAAGTTATCTTGGTGGACACTGACTCACAAGCAAATTTCATAGACACTCTCGCTCGCTCGCTCATACACACACACACACACACACACACACACACACACTCACTGCGCACTACACACAACTGTTTGCATTGTTGCTTTTAATGATAAATTGTTTGCATTATTGCATTGTTTGGATTGTAATTGGATTGTTGCATTTCCA
Organism: Limnothrissa miodon; assembly: GCA_017657215.1. Lineage (NCBI taxonomy): Eukaryota > Metazoa > Chordata > Actinopteri > Clupeiformes > Clupeidae > Limnothrissa > Limnothrissa miodon. Next base: position 1,273,669 of record JAGFZM010000045.1, read on the forward strand.
ATGTTAAATATATTAAGAATGTTGTTGTACTGATTATATAATAAAGGTTTTGTTCAAAATAAGTAGTAGTTATTGGGTAGATTACGGTAAGAATATAATTTAACATTGCGGTAAAAGAATAATACTGTTTTAAAAACTTACAGGTAGGCTACTGTAAACGGGTAGGTACAGTAACATACAGGCAACACTGTTGCCAGTGAGTTACCGTAAAATGAAGTCTCAGTAGTCATACTGTATAAATATGTTACAGTATGGCCACCATACTGTAAAAGTCACTTACAGTTAATCTACGATAATTGTCATTACAGTAGGTCTCTGGCAACAGTGTTGCCTGTGAGTTACCATAAAAATACAATAAAATGTCTAACAGTGTAAACACAGACACATACACACACACACACACACACACACCTGAAATTCATCATTGTCTCTAACACAATGGCTCCGTCTCACTCTGACATCAGATAAGTCTGTTGGGTCCGCGGACATTATCATCAAGGTGAAAGGCTTGGACACTGTTGCCCCCTGTCTGCTTCAGGGGAACATGCCAGCACACTCCACTCCCAGCTGAGATGTCCCAGGCAATTACTCTACACCCTCACCACACAAGCCTGAATTCCACTGTATTTCGACTGGAACCGTTTTCAGCTCTAATTAGGCTTTTGTGCTTGAAATGCCGTGGAACACAAAAACATAGACCTTGCGACAATTCACAAATGAACCTGATGTCGAGTGTACAACCTTTCACTGAACATAGAAGAGAAGCTAATATGTAACTAAAATTGAGTTGGTCATCAGAGTTTAAAATGCTTAAGGGGTGTGATCTTTTCATTTCCTGTAGAATTTGATTTCACCTTTTGGACATTCTGTTTCACTTCCCACTGGTTTAAATGACCAAGTCTATGTATTTCCTGATGGGTGTTAAATATTCATTCAACCAAACTCTAATGGGTCATGAACATTTACCCCAACATGGTGTCACTGTCATTCTGGGGGCGTGCTGCTGACCTCCTAATCTCTGCAAGTGACTCATCCTCCCTGGAGAATCAACATTATACTACATTCTCCAGTTAGTTCAGCCACAACAATTCTGTCAGCATATCTTGGTCGTTGCACTAAAAAGGAAACTGAATCTGTACGTAAATGACATCACTACAGTGTACTGTCCTTTTTATCAGTCTCCAGCAGCGTAATTCCATCTCCCACAAACTCTGCTTAGACCAGTTGAACGCAGATTTTGAAGTGCCTGAAACAATATTTATACATCTGTTGTGGCCAGCTGCACTGGTTCAAGAGGTGCTTGGGCTTGAGCTTGAGCTGAGAGGTGCTTCCCAGCTCAAGCTGGGAAGGCTGCATGAGTTTACACTGTTTTTTTTGTTGTATATCTCAGTTCCAGTAAACCTCCACTTAAGCAATTCTTGAATTCTTCAATCAAACTGATAGCATCATGCCAGTGACCTTCACATGGGCACCAGCTTCCTGACAGTTTTTTTTATATATCTTAAAACACTAGCTCTAACACACAGACTTGGCAAGCTTGATGGAAATAGTATGTACCTTATGAGGAAGGATGCAGGGCAAACCAGGATAGGATAAAGGGATGTTTACGTGATCCAAACGACCACAAGAAGTCTATTAGGTCCCCAAGGACTCGTGTCACATTGAGATTCTAAGCAGGATCACACAACCTAGCTCCCGTCATGACGTGCCTTCCTTAGTAATAACACTACAAGGGCTGAAATTTATTGAGCAATGCGTCCGTTGAACGCTTTGAAAGAGACATGTCCTTGTAGCATTCATTTTGGTTAGACATTGTTGAGCCAGTCCAGCCTTATCCCACTGACAGACCCTTTCCTGCCAGGAAATGGTCCTGCTCTCTCTGTCACACAGTCGGACAGAGACAATGTATGCCTGAGTCACCTCCAGACCCAAGGACACAAACTCTTTTCTAATATGGGACCTTCAAGACAATAGGTGTTGTTTGAGATACCAACCATTTTCCCAAAGGTAAAGACAGATGTTCCATTGTGACACACAAAGGGATAGTTTAATGCTTTTATTGCTAAATGCTATTTACCATCACGGATTATCATGTGATTTGTGTGATAGTATCATTGAAAAATATTTCTTAGCATGAAGGGCAATTCCAGTTGTCTTGCACTCCCCTTGCTCCACTGTCATGGAAAACTCTTAAAATACCGTAAGTGATCTCACCACACCCTTAGGTAAAAATAAAACGACTGAAAACAAAAATACACTTTTTTTTTTTTTTTTACTAAAACGTACAATTACCACACAACTACAGACAGCCTCAGTGACATGCAGACTGTCGCCTATCGGTTATATTCTGGAATGAAGGAGCAGACTACTCTTCACTTTACCTACATTGACCACAGGATTCGTTGAGAGATCCGCGGAAAGCTAACCCTTTAAAATCAGGATCTAATGGAACGAGGATCTAATAGCCCTCTTTGCTGGGAAGCTACATAATCGATGCAGAGAAATTAGATCTACCAACAGCCAGACGTCTCACGCACACTATTACAGTGAGACAGCCCAGGCTGCTCAAAATCACTGAAGCGTTAATATTAACATAGGCCTACATTATCAACCATGCATTTTCCCAGATGCTACTCGTATCTACGACTGCATTGTATTGCAAAATGGTAATTTTGCCATAGTGGTGCTTTGGTCGAGAATTTTTTATCATGTAGTGATCACAGAATCTTACTAGGACGAATAGAAACTATGTTGCTCTTCTCAACTTTCCTGACAATCGCGCATAGGATATGCCACGCTTAAGCTTATACAGTATCATCCACGCGTCGGACTTCATCGAACTGTCCTTTTCCTTTACGGTAATCAACTAAGTCAAATGGTAAAAAGATGGTAAATAAACTTAGCTTACCAACGGTATTTTCCCAGCAGTTTATTCGCTTAAATGTTTGGCCGTTGCAAACTCAGAGGTAGCAGCATGTCCTTCTAACAGTAGCGACTATGGTCCGTCTCCTGTACCGCTATATGCGTTTCTGATTCACAAAGACTGCACTGACGAATGCCAAAAGGGCGGGACCACAAGTTTGGGGTTGCTCTCAACGAATACCTTGTGTTGTTTGTTTCCAAGAGTTGAGTTCAGATGCAAAACCCTATAAGTCAATTTACTAAATTTACAAAAATATGTTCAGGAGAATATAAATGCGCATAACTTTATCATTCTAATTCCAATTGCATTGTATGACTATTTTAATGATAGGAAATATCATTCAGAGCTTCAAAACAACTCCTTTTTATTTTGCATATTCCTAAAAACTGACTATTGGTTTTGCATTTGAACTCATTCTTCCTCCTCCTAGGTCCTACAGTCAACAGTGTGATGTGTGTGTGGGTGTATGCACAAAGAGGGAAGAGACATTTTACCCAGCCTTGAATCCTCCCATTATGCCTGGCAGCACATCCTTCTCTCTTTGGAAAACATAAGCCACTCAGTTGTCATGAGTAAGCTATTCCCTTAACAATATATTCCAAAACTAAGACCACCACATCTGTTTGTAAATGGGCAATTCTACCATTTTTTGGTATTCTACCAATTTTATTTTTGCATCTAGAGTATACAAATTTACATTTACATTTATGCATTTAGCAGACGCTTTTTTCCAAAGCGACTGCATTTATGCATTTAGCAGACGCTTTT
>JAGFZM010000045.1:1277369-1377919 GCA_017657215.1 Limnothrissa miodon
CGCTTTTTTCCAAAGCGACTGCATTTATGCATTTAGCAGACGCTTTTATCCAAAGTGACTTACAAAAAGAAAATTGGTACAGAATTGTTGTACAGTTAAGAATCCTAACTAACCCTAATGGTATTTTATGGTTTAGAATCTGTCATCTCTCCCCAAATATGTCATGTATTTAATGTTTTTAAAATTAGGCCCCAAGTGCACAGTCATTCCATGAACAAAAGAGGCTTTACTCATACCAATCTTTACAAGAATCCAACACTCCAGCATGAGTGAGGTTAAACTTAGATCAACAGAAGACTGAGGTAACAAAAGGGAACAAGGGAACAGGTGAAAATAGGCAGAGACTAACAAGACCAATAATGAACAAGACTGCATACAGGTGAGGGGTGGAGCAAACAGGGACACATGGTAGAGATAAACAAAGGACAAGGAACAAGACATGGAAGTGAACAGAGACAGGAACTGACAGAGAAGCAGACAGGAAGTGACACAAGGCAGAGACAGGAGACAAATCAAGGCCAAGTTTATTTCAAAGCGTCTTGCTACGATTTCCATTTATCCCTGTGGGTGATGTATAAAACAACCAGGGGGAGGGGTCTGTAGGGGTGCCAGAAAGCAGACCAGGCCAGATGGACTGTTGCTGGAGAGGCTGGAGGACAGCCAGAACGCAGGCTGGTGAACTGAAAGCCGGACTTGACATAGGAGCAGGAGCCGAAGTGGGAGAAGATCCTAAAAGCCAGACTGAACCTAGAAACCAGACTGAACTTGGGCACAATATCAAGACTAGACAGCACACGACTGGATTGAACTCAGGAGCCAGGACCAGAGCTGGGATTGGAGAACTGCACAGAACCAAAAGACCACAGCGGACACGGCACAGCGGATACGGCACATGGACTTTACCCACCTAAGGCATAAACTTAAAGGCACAGACTTTTCCCACCTTGGGTGCAAGAGCACAGACTTTACCCACCTCAGGTGAAGGGACACAGACTTTGCCCTTCTTGGGTGCAGGCACGCAGACTTCGCCAACTTTTGGTGTTGACATGGCTGACATGGCTGTGGGGACACAAGGCAGGGATAAATAAATGAACACACAGAACACAGGACCAGGAAGTTAACAAAGACAGGAACGGACAGAAAGCAAACCACAAAAAAGGAGAAAGAAGAATTAAATTCTATGGACAGGGGGACAGGACAGCACTGGACGTTACAGTCGCAACTAGAACACAATAACAGTGGATGTAATAAGATTTAAGGATCATGTTTATTTGTCAGTTACATTAAAATACTAATGTAAGACATGTTGTGAAATTGCAACAAGACAAAATAAAGATACAATAACAGCAAAAGCAAATTAATGGCCCTAAGTATATATTGCTTTTAGGATCCATGTAGCCTATGATCACCATTTTTTCATCTGTGATGTCCATTGTAATTTGCATTTGTCCTGTTTTGTAGCTGCCCCAAACCAAACAGTGACAGATGTGCAGATGCTGACATGCTTCTGCAGTTGCCAGAGGCAGTACTATCCTTGAAATGTAATGTGAAATGCTGGATCCCAGGAACTTGAATGAGACCACCCATGACACTGGGCTGTATGGTAGTGGGGGTGGCAGCACTTCAGGGTGCTACCTAAATACCAACAGTCTTTGAAGTGTTTAGTTCTAGATTGAGTTGACTGCACCAGAAAACCAATTTATCCATCTTTTGCTCATATGCACCTTTTGCTTATATGCTCCTGGATGAGCCCAATGTCATTGGTGTCATCTGAGTTTGACTGCTGGGTCCATGGAGGTCCAATCATTTGTGTAGAATTGGGGAATGGACACACACCTATGGTCACCTATCTCACACACCTATCTCTCAGCTGCACACACTCCTGTCAGTGGGGAAGCTCAAATTTACTGACATGGTCGTTATGCAAGACAGAGTTTGACAGTGAGGATTTCAGGTATGATGGTGTTGAATGTCAAGCTGAAGCTGGATGAATGGTAAGGAGTGCAGTTGGTCTGAAGAGGGGGGGCGGGGGTGTGAATGTGTTCTTTCCAAACCAACAGTAAAAGTAATTCAGGTCGTTAGCAAGGCCATTGTAGGCCTCCACAGTGGGGGATGATCTCCTGGCTGGTGACTTCCTGGATGTCTTTCCACAGTGCTGCAGAGTCGTGTGCATGTGTTTTTTTTAGCTTCTCAGAGTAGTTCTGATTGGTTGCCTTGATCTCCTTGGTCAATAGTTTTGTAAAAGTCTAGTCTCCTTTGTAGTGTGCCTGTTCTTTGTCTCTTCACAGTTGGGCCAGTCTGGGCGTATACCATGGTTTATTGATGTTGTAGATACGGAACGTCTTTGCTGGCACAAACACTTCTTCATAGAAACTGGTACAAGATGTAACAGTGTCAGCTATCTATTTTATCTATATCTATTTTTGAGTAGCCAGAATTGTAGGCTATTATACTGTAACTTGCTTGCATTTCAGCTTGTATATTCAAATCATTCATCAAAAATGTTGTTACATGTGGCCTCAACAAAAAATCATATCGGCCTAAAGCTACAGAATATACCAAGATAGCACTTAAAACCTATTTTTCAATAGCGGAGAATAGATATTTGATAATGACATTCTAAAATATCAAACAAATGTTTTTTAGACTTTTGATTACCTTTTATTTAGTATCATGAGATTGTAGGGTGGGGGTGATCTTTGATCAAACTAACCTTGTGACATTCAAATGCAAACTAGCATTATTTACCACGCACAATAGACCAGTGCCAACCTGGGTCCTTGTCACCTAAACTCAGGAACAACTGTATAGTTTGTCATCTGAATGTGATCTGGTTCCCTAGTGTGCACTACCTTCACCCCGCTGCTCTTATTTTGATGATCTCACAACAGAGAAAATGAATTGGCTAGTCTTCATAGGGATCCCAAGAATGCAGGAATTCTGGTCCCTACATAATTCTGGAAGGTTATCATCTCCTGCCTCATACCCTAGGAACTCTAAAATGTAGAGTGCCTGTGAAAAAACAAAATCACAAAAATTTCCCAAATTGTCTCTGAATTCAGGGCTCACTTTGATCTAGATCAAACAAGAAACCACCAATGCTAAAGATGAGAATTTAATGAAAGAAGTATGTGTGGAACCTCTTCTAATACATTAATACATAAAGTTCTTTTCTCTTCTGAGGTGGGCCTGTTTTCATTCTCTGATTAGTTGTTGTATGACTTCTTATGTTTTCTCTTAAGTTTCATTAAATGTTAACTTTATTCAAGTTATACAGGGTTTTTATATGTAGGCTATTCGGATTAACTCGTTCTTGACAAAAAAAAAACGTACATTTCTGATCTGCACACCCTTTGCAGGATTTTTAACAATTTGCCCAATAATCTATTATATAATACGCACACCAGTATAACTAGGTTGGTATTCACACACACGGAATCTAATCACTGTAAAAATGGGGTTTGTGATTATTTTGGTCTGTATCAGTGGCCTAGTGTCATAGCTCCTATTGATAACTAGTAATGTATTGTAGGTCTAAAGGAAAAAAAACCTACGCACACTGCTTTGATTTTACTTCAGTTTATTTAGCAGGCCTAGGCTAAATATAGTAAGTATCGTGTTTATGGCCACCCGAATTAGTCGACCTAGGAGTTTACTGAACATCTGATACTATTCCCATGGTTAGAGCTTTAGTAAAAGCCAGGGGAAGACTTTGCATTACAGATTGCAGGTGTTCAAAAGAATTACCAAATGTCAGACTGCTAAAAGCATGGCATAGTATTTTTGCGCGTATCTGCCAATGAATATTACCGGTAAGTTGAGTCAGATTTAAGGGTTCTTTAAATAATATTTATTTCCAACTTGCATTTACACAATGTGCTGGGCTACATTATCTTATATACATATCCTTGGCTACATTCCCATCTCCGTCTTTGGGTTGGAGAAGCGTTTTTTGGCCTATCAGGATTTCAAAACTGTTTTTGTGTCATAGTGTAACCAATATCATATTTAAAATGTACTGATCTGGGACTGCAATTTTCACAGATTTGGAAGACATTCAGATTTTTTGTGTCCGTTAGGAAGCCATTCCAACTAAAAACAAATGTCTAAAATTTTAGTATTAATACAGAAATAATTTAATGATAACATAACATAGCCTTTTTGAAGGTACAATGTTAAAACAACCAACTAATAGCTAACCAGTTAATAGCGAAACATGCAGTTTGCACTATAATGCATTTAGCACTAATCAAAGAACATTAATTGTTTCAAACAATTACTGAATTATAAAATACTCAAAAATTACACATTAAACCAAATTAACTCGCTAACTAATTAATGTTTAACTCACATAAACTAATTCTATTTAAACTTGTTTTCTGACTTTTGCACTGAATATATAACCTACAATAGAGTGATAACAGAGTTGTAAGTAAAAAAAAAAGTAAAACCCATTTGCAATCTGCTTAACAACAACTACATTGAGTATGTCAGTCCACTGTCTCCATGTCCTGTGTTACAGATTACCAAGTTACAGCTGGTGGAGTTGATAACACTGTCAGACTCAGAGGGTTTAAGGGGGTGCTCCCGTTCTGGCCGCTGAAAGCCCTCCCTGAAGCTGGGAGGCAGGGAGTTAAACAGGCCTTCTTCTACCAGAAGTCCCTCAGGTCTGAGACAAAGGCACTCCTCCATTTCAGGTGGTAGGCTCTCTAGCTGGTTCCCACGTAGATCTAACAGGGACAGATTGGTGAGTTCACTCACCTGTGATGGTATGATGGATAAACTGTTGTGGTCCAACAAAAGAGACTGAAGTGTTTTACACTGGAACAATTCTTCTGGAAGGGCTTCAATCTGGGAGAGGAGAAAGTTAATTGTTGGATTCCTTGCATTTTTTATACTGTATATTCTTTGTTCACAATTATGAAATAAATAAATTACTCACATTGTTGTTGGAAAAGTTCAGATGCTGCAGTCTCTTCAGGTTCTGTATTTCACAGGGAATGACAGTCAGAGAGTTGTGACTTAGGTCTAGGCAATACAATCGTGTGCAAAAGAACAGCTGAGAGGGGACAGTTGTGATGTGATTGTGACTGAGGTGCAGTTGCTCCAACGATTCTAAAACACCAATGTGCACGGGAATGTAAGTGATGCTGTTGTACTTAATCTTGAGTGTGAAAAGCCTTGGAAGGTGCTGGAAACTTAAAACCTCCTCTACAGTCTTGAGGTCATTTCCCTCTAGATCTATCTCCTGAATATTGATTAGGCTAAAGATGGAGCTTGGGATCCGCTGTAGGTCACAATGAAGAAGCTTCAGACATGTTAAGTTCTGCATGTTTTTTAAGCTCTGAAGGGCCAAGAGCTGTGTGCCCTCATTGTCTACTATCAGTGTTTGCAGTGAGGCCAGTGCACCTGTGATCACCTTGGGCATCACCGAAACACTGCATTTCAGGAAAAGAACCTTTAAGTTCTTCAGTTTGGGTATACTGTTCACAAAGGTGGAGTACTCCTCTGAAAGCAGATTACCATATAAATAGAGTTCAGCCAAGTTAAACAAATTGAATATCCAAACTGGAGCTTTCTGGACCTCTGTGAACTTTAGTTTTAAGATCTTCAGGTTCTGTGAGAGGAAGGTGAGTGCCATATGATCTATGGTGGCTATGGTATGGTCTAGCCAGAGTTCTGTCAAATAAGCCAGCTGGGTAACTTTCTGGGGGAATCGAGCCTCTGGGATCAGTTGTAGCTTCAGCACCTCCAAGTCCTGCAGCTCAAAAACAGCATCTGGGATTCCACTTAGCAGCATGAGGTGAAGCTCTAACTGGTCCTTTGTGTTCCTCACTACCTTCTGGCTCAGCTTTTCACGTGGCCACAAGTTGTTCAAATTTAACTGCCTCAACTTTTTCTCGCTAACCTCAGACAAAAAGACAGAGAACCTCTTTGAAAATAGTGGGTTGTACTTGTCAAGAAGATGGAGAATGAAAGCAAAGTCATTCTTTACATCTGGAACATCACTGTAGATGCTATCTTCTCGCACCGCATCAAATGAGTAGTGGCGCAGAGAATTCCGGATCATCCACCACAAGCTGTAAAAGCAAGTCATGCTGTATAAAATTATCATTGCAGTGTAGACTTGAGAAAGAAGCCAGAAAATAGTGGCTAGTGCATGAACACAGTGGAAATGCTGATAGGGAATTAGTGCTCTCATGTCCACTGTGCAATCCACTTCAAATGTAATGTGTGAGGCAGCTTGAGGGATGTATACAAGCGATACTGATAAAACCAGCATTTTCAACACAATCTGCTTCATGTACAGATGGTAAATAATGTCTTTGTCCTCAACATGTACCTTGAGTTTCTTGACCTTCTCAAATATGGCTTTAGCCTGCTCTCCCTCTTTTCTGTCTAGAACGCCAATTATCTCCATGCCAAAGGGCTTCCTCTCTTCGCTGGTGTTGGACATCTTAGCTACAGGATCGGTTACACTTGCGGAGGGCTGGGCTGCCCCACCCTGCTCCACCACAGTCTCAGAGAGAGCGCGAGTGGTCCATGGGGAGTCACAACACTTATGGAGGATTGAAACAAAGTGCATGAGTCGGGCACTGGTGCTGGGGTACTGGAACCAGAAGTTGCTGATTATGACTAATAGCAGAGTCTGTAGCATGACCACATAAGGAAAGAACTTAGCAAACCAATGCAGCTGATATTCATAACACATTGTGTCTATGTAGGAATACTGCTGCAGGTCGAGCCTGTAGACAGCAAGAGGGGAGGAGGGGTTGTAATACTTGCTGCTCGCATTTGCAAATGTCTGTTCGGGAGTATACACATTTTCACAGATTCCATCTTGGGTCATCTGACAGGCCGCACATATGAATCTCCGAAGGGTGAGCTGAAGAGTACATCCCAGTGTAGCCATCATGAACATCAAGATGGAGAGGTAATGACAGAACACATCCCACCAGGGCTGCAGTACACGGTACAAGGACTGGCCATTTGACAAGTTCTTCAGCTCACCCTCTGACAGCATATCACCTACCTGAGGAGAAACAAGGATATAAAGTGAACAATTAGGCATTTGGGTATCTCATAAACACCTTGACTGATTTACTCAAAAGGTGATGTTTGGGTTATACTATACTGAAAGAATGCGGTTCATTCTTTCTCGCAATAGATGAAAGCCTTAGGCAAATGTGTGTTTAGTTAGTTTTATTACATGTTCAACAGACATATTTTTAAGTATTTAAAATATTATATAACATAAAGTGTGTACAATAGTCAGAGCACAAAAATGTCCAATTAAACTCTTGGACTGGTGTCAGCAGAGCAATGCAAAAAATAGAACAGGATATAAATTAGCAAACATTTAAATCAAGTCTGAGACTGCAAATATCCTGGCAAAAAGGATCCCACCATCTTGTTCTAATTTAACAGGGGGATTTAATTAGCGATTAGCCTGAGCTAAAGCAAGGTTATTCATTCAATTTACATTACTGAAGTGGACAAGAATTTGGAACATCATTTGACAAGAATGAAATATTGCAATATAATACTAAATATTTAATGGAACTGAATTGTAACATAAAATGAGGTTGAATATTTCATGCTTTTATTATACACAGCTCCCACACCAGCCTTGTTGTCAAAATTTAATTTGTTTTGATTTTGCTAAACTGATTTGACAAAATACTCTATTAGTTAATAAAGTAGTGAAAATGAAAAGTGTTGTTTAGGCAGCAAACCAACCACATGAATAAATAATGAAGCATTCATTTAGCAACTCTTGTTATTCTACTGCTGTCCACAACATGATGACTGTCACTGGCCCTATGAAAAATCTTAATTTAATTCCCTTAATAGGGAAAATGTACATTGAGTACATTTGAATGTGGATTGCATCAGTTGTGAATGAGCACAAATTGTGCCCAAGTGGCCCAAAGGCATCATCATAACAAGTAAATAACACATCCACAAGCCCTTATACATCTATTAAGCTATAATGGATTATATCAAAATATAATGTTAATGAGTAAGAAACTTCCAGAGGGGGCAGAAAATGTACTTAATCTTCTTGAAACCAAAGACAAGAACGAGACAGAGAAAAGCCCTAGGCCCAAGGTTTTTTTCTTTTTCCCAAAATCAGTGTAGACTTCAGGGCTAAGAACAGTGGCAAAAAGAGCATAGAAAAAATTAAGCATTATAAATTCACTTTAATTTAGATAATTAGACCCAAAAGGCACTTACTGCTGAGACAATATAAGAAAACTCGTCCTTCAGGATTCATATATGTGACTGAGGCTATAAATATATCAGGGGCGTTGTAAATTCTGCAACTATTAATTGAAAGTTGCCCATTAAATTGAGTGAAATGACACTGCTAAATGTTATGTTAAGCATGAACATTTGAACATCAGTGTTGTCAGTGTTAGCCAAGTTTCTGTTCTGCACAACTGTAGTTAAAGGTCTCCTTCCAAAATAAACCGTTTAATACTTGATTTTTTTACATTACCATAGGTCAGTTGCACTTGCATGCTCAACTTCAAAATACTCTCCTACCCCTGTAGTCTGTATTCGCCTGTGATAGAAAACAGCCGGGAAAAACGAGCGAATCGGAAAGGCCGTGCAAGCCTACGTCACTTTGAACATTAGCTATGCAGTTTGCCCGCCCTCAAGAAAACATTATTAGGCTGCCTGCAGACAGACCCACTAGAGGGAGCGTCACAGTGCTGTTAGCCAATCAGAGGCGATACGTTTGCATATCATTAATATTCATAAGAATCCTCTTGCACTATCCCTGCACTCGTTTTCACCTAACTAAAATAGCTTGAAACAAGGCAACCACAGCATATATTTTCTCATGACATTATTTTAGACAAGAGTCCACCACAAAATTAATGAAAATACGATGGAATGAGACCTTTAAGCATCCCAGCATCTCACTGTCAAGGCAAACAGGACCAGATGCTTTTGAAATGTTATTCTAAACCAAGACAAGTTGTGGTTAGCCTAACAGGACAGCCTATATTACTTATAAAAACAATTTGAGGGTTGTGTTTTATTATGTATGCCATCTCCTCAGCATGTCACAAAACAATACATTTTTTCATTTATTCATATTATCACATTTCTCAATCCTACAGATCTGGCTACCAGTGCTTTTGTAAGGGACATCTGTTAAAACTTGATCTATAGATTCTGTTGTCAAAGTCAACATCTGAGACTGAGTTTTTTTTCCTAATTGTATTTTACAAGTAGGGCTAAATCCAAGAGGTTATTAGCAGGCTGCTTTTCCTGGTTTAATAGCATTCCAAAAGCATCTGGTCTAAATTAAGTGAATTCTGCCTAGGCTACATCGAAAACAGTAGCCTAGGCCCAGAGAATATTCAAAATCAGTAGACAAAAACAAATGAATCCTGACACTGAAATAGACCAGTTTGCTTTTGAAAGGTAAAGTTAGTTATTTCCTATTATGATATTACTGAACACAACACAATATAAGAGAGAACTTAATTGTTAATGAAATAATGTTTGTTGTTATTGTTGTTGTTTTCACAATCTTTCTGGCGTTAGTTTTTAGCCGATTTTTTCACCCCTGATAGCTAGTCTGGGCACACTAGCATTCTCAAACCTGGATTGAACCATAGAAGTTGTTTTTAGTATATTTATATGTATATTATAAGTATATTTATATGCCAAGACAAATATTCGTGTTGTTGAATACCTAAATATACATTCACTGAAATCTGAAGACCCATGTTTACAATAAATATGTATATATTTCGTAAATAAATCATATTGACAGAAGTCAATTTAGTCTTAAGCTATCATGAATTTAATTAGACAACATCTAACCTAGCTATCCAGCACATCATTAGATACAGGTTAAATGGGTGGCCTGGTTTACCTAAATTTCCTAGAAAAGAGGTGCTTCTTTTATATTTTAGCAGCTTTAAAAAGTAGCACTGGGATGATTGATAGTCTGCCTGATTCTTGCTCAGTCATGTTCGTCTTGCCACAGGCTCTCTGCCACGCTCATCCTAACAAAGTTTGTTCTTTGGCGCCAGCTATCGTCCGGAAAGTGCGTAGCAGCAGAGGTTACATCATGAGGGTACATAGTGTTTCTAATAGACGTGCGCAAACATCATAAATTTTTCTTAAATTGCCGTTAAGAGCAAGTAGAGCCACCGACACGTTCATCATTACTCTATTGTTGTATTACATGAGTTTAACCAGAAATAGTTGAATTCAGATGTCACATGAAACGATATAGTTTGGACAATGCCGGTCACTGAACGCCTGAAAGTTTTATATAATATTTACGGTTTGCGTAAACAGCACACTTGGGATTGCTTTCTTCCGGTTAGGGAATCTGTGCACATGAGATGTGCGTTTTCTGGATTCCTTAACATTTACTGTTTTTGCAGTTCCTTTGTTCAACGAGCAATTATTTCGTGAAATGTAAGTAGACAAGATAATATTTAGGATGTTTTGTGTTGAACAAAAGTCTTTTTATTCGGGTAAATGAGACAAAGTTCTAAATTCGGCAATTTCGTTTTTTTGATAGTGTAGATCTAGTCCTTCTGGCAGTTGCAAAAAGTATAATAGTAATGTCTTTTGGAGTCCAATAAATGAAGTCCTGCGTGTAACATGATTGGTTAAACCAGGGGGCGGAAATGAAGTGTGTATAAACAGTCATCAGACGTCAGTCTCGCTTGCAGCTCGACAGTTTTCAGGGAACACAAACAGTTAAGTGGAAATTAATATAATTTTCCTCTCTGTCGTGCCTGACATCAGAGTTACGGAAATAAACGTTAGTTGTATGCGTTTGATTTTAAAAGTATTTGCTTGGCCGAATCTCCGGATTGACAGTGCACTCAGCAATGTAACGTTATTTTGTCATGGTCTGGCATTTCACCTCAAAGGGCTCTGTACTAATATATAACGTCCTTTTGACGTTTGCTAGATATGAATATCTCACACTTCACACTTCGATACTACCTCTCTACGTCCCCACTATTCAGAGTTAATCCTGCCAGAGTCATTTCATCGACACAAGTAAGCCATGTATTACTTTGCTACCCATGTTTTTTATGAAGACAAACAATGAAATGTTGCCTGAGTTTTTTGTTTTTGTTTTGTAAAACGTTTACATATGATCTTATATATAACGTTAATTTCTGTCAAGATAACCATGGCATCCACCAGGCATAAAAACGCCAAGAGAATTGAAGGACTGGATAAGAATGTGTGGTAAGCAAGCTCGAGCAGGCGTGTTAGAATACTTTAAGGGAACATTTGACATTTAACTAATTTACTTATCACGTAGGGTTGCCTTCACATCTGTGGCAGCAGACCCAACCATTGTTAACCTCGGACAGGGCTACCCTGATATTCCTCCTCCCTCTTATGTCAAAGAGGGACTTGCCCAGGCAGCAACTGTGGACAGACTGAACCAGTACACAAGAGGCTTTGTAAGAATCCTACCGTAAATTTTAGTGTTCCTTCTTTGGCATGAACAAACTTGACTCTTACTTCATTCGGTTTATAGGCATATTAAGCCAGCTGGATTTTTCCCTTATAATACTTTAATATTGGTATGTTGTTTTAGCTCCTAGTAACTTTGTTATAACAATTATATGTACCGGTATGTCAGTTCACTAATTGAACTGTTTTTCTTTGTTTGTGTAAACAGGGTCATCCAACTTTGGTCAAGGCCTTGTCACAGGTATATGGAAAAGTCTATGATCGACAGATCGATCCCTTTCAAGAGATTCTAGTCACAGTTGGGGGTTATGGATCCTTATTCAGTTGCATGCAGGCTCTTGTGGAAGAAGGAGATGAGGTATGATAAACTCTTCTGTGATTAATCAAAGTTTTGACCACAGGTTTCAGTTCATGGCTAGTAACTAGTGTCACACACAGGGTTGAATTAGGTGCATTAGAATTAGAATGTAGACTGAATTTGTGTAGCATCATCTAACACTAACTGATGAGGCCACTTTGAAAGGAATTTTCAGTTTTGTTTTCCTGCACTTCCATCATTTAGTGTGGTAGTTGTGACATACACAGGATGTGAGCAGTTTGGTCTGCGTGTAATAATACTCAGAATTTTGTGACCGTGAAAAAAAAAACTTATTTAGAGTGTTGGCCTATATTGAATGCATTCAATGTATGTATGCTCCACATATTTGCGTTGCTTTATATCGTGTCATGTTGCATTATGTCAAATTTTCAGGGTTGTTGTTTAGTCACTACAGGAAATCTTCTAGATTTATAGCAAAAGGAACATATGAAACATCTTGTGTATATCTCAACCTACAGGTTATCATTATTGAGCCTTTTTTCGACTGCTATGTACCGATGGTACGAATGGCAGGAGCCAAGCCAGTATTGATCCCCCTCAGACTGGTAGGTTTGTCCTTCTGAGTCAACTTGTACAGCCTTTTCACATAGACTCACCCATCAGCAATAGCTCCTGACCCAACACCCTGTGACCTGGCTTCTCCCATGCACAGAAGTCGGGCAAGAAAGCAAACATCACCAGCGCAGACTGGGTTCTTGATCAGGAGGAGCTTGCGAGCAGGTTCAACTCAAAGACGAAGGCTATCATTATCAACACTCCAAACAATCCCATTGGAAAAGTGAGTCTGTGGTTACTGGGACCAAAGACCAAGATAGATCTGCAAGTCACAAAGTCATAGCTTTGCAGCGTACAGTGTGTCATATTTGTAAAAGAACTGCATTTCTGTAGCGCTACTCCTAGGAGCACTTAAAGCAACACGCCACTGTATTTCAATAATAAAATATGTTCTTCCCCTAACTTAGCCGAGTTGATACATACCTGTTTCGTCTCTGTGCGTGCATGCAATCACTCTGGCGCGCGATGCTACTTTGTTGGCATTTAGCTTAACCCAGTTCTTTCAGTTCATCCAAACAGCCTTGGAGTTAGAAACAAACAAACACATCCACGTCTTTCCTATTTACAGGCGGGTACCCGAATAGTTATCTAAGGCGGTTGTGGTGACACAAAATGAAACAAAGCAATTTTCTAAGCAGATAACAACCAGAACTATGGATGGCGGAGAAACAGAAACGAGACGGGTATCTATCAACTCATCTAAGTTCGGGGAAGAACATATTTCAATATTGAAAATCGGTGGCATGTTGCTTTAAAACGCTTTTCAAGGTATGCCTCCCATTCCCCCATTCAAACCAGTGCAAGAGGCCATGCAAAGTGCCTGCCACCGGGAGCGATTTGGGGTTCAGTTTCTTGCTTTAATTGGGTCAGGCGGAGCAGGGCTGTTGTAACTAGCTATACTTTCTTGGACATGCTGTTTTTTTATGTCCAAAAGTCATCTTTGTCATTTCAAGTATCATTTTGACTCTGCTTTGGGCCCTGAGACAGCCTCCTGTTTTTTTTCTTGTTAACTTTGAGCTGACATGAAACATGTTTGACTGACAATGCCCCACCTCCCCTGGCAGATTTTTACCCGAGATGAGCTCCAGGCCATCGCCGACCTTTGTGTTAAACACGACACACTATGCTTCAGTGACGAGGTGTACGAGTGGCTCATCTACAAAGGCCACGAGCATATCAAAATAGGTATTGTGTGTGAGAAGCATTTACGTTGTCCCTAGAGAGTGGAATCTATGCATGCATGAACAGTTGCCTTCTCTTTGGCATTGTATTTTATAAAATGTGTAACAGTATGTCAATGGTATTTATATAGATACAGCGTCATTTTCCTATGTATTGATGTTTGAGTGATGTCAAAAGATTTTAATAAGTCCTCCATACCAAAGTGTCAAAGTATTATCTATTAACTGAACTAAATTAGTATCAAGTTTTAAATCTCACTGATATTCTAAGGTAGAGTCCAAACCAGTGAATTCCAATAAGTAACATATAAGTGCAAAAAGGGTTTTATGGCTGAGTCATGCTTACTCCTGTTGGCTTTGTCAGCCACTCTGCCAGGTATGTGGGACCGGACGGTGACCATCAGCAGCGCAGGCAAGACTTTCAGTGTGACTGGCTGGAAGGTGCGTGTCATGTCTAAAGGGCCTTATACTGTAGACTCCAAAATATATTGCTTTCCTTGTTAAAAAATAAAAAAAAATGACTTTTGTATGTACTGTAATGAGTTTTGAATTATTATTATTACTGTAATGAGTTTTGCATGAATGTGTTAAAATGGAGACTATTTTTATTCTTCTTCTCTTCCAGCTTGGCTGGTCCATTGGTCCACAACACCTGATCAAGCACCTGCAGACTGTCATGCAGAACACCCTGTACACATGTCCCACTCCTCTGCAGGCAAGTGCATATTGTGCTAGTTATTTCAGTATTACAGTACTGGCCTTTCTTTCTACTATTTTAAAATTGTTTGCTGTAGTGACCTAGCCAGGGGAGCGTTTCCCAAAAGCATCGTTGCTAACCAAGTAAGCAACTTTGTTGGTTGCAATGCAATTGCCAACCAACTTAGTTGCTAACTGGTTTGGGAAACGCACCCCAGGCTAGCGTTGACTAGTGCTTACGGTCAATTTCATTAACCTCCAGCAGCTCAGTCAGGAGACTCCCCATAAGATAAGCTTTGCTCAGCCTATAATATGGGATTGCCAATCAGTAAACAGATGGCTGAAAAAAGTCATGTTGAATTCAAATGATGCATTCCAGAGGATAATGTATGTCATGACCAAACAGTAGCAATTGTTGAGGCAGAAAGTAATCCCGCCCCCCAGTGGAACGAATAAATGCATAAAGTAAAATGATGGGAATGCCAATCCATTAGGCTAGTAGTGACCAGCTGCTCGTGTGAAGGTTTTGAAGTGTTATTGTTTAGGAGTGCTACTGTTTATTTACATACTAATTACCAATTATTATGATGACAGTATGGCTATCACAGAAAACAACTGTTCACATTGATGTGGGCAAGTCAGTGTAGCCCATATTTTTTTCCTCAAACTGAACTGCCTCGTAGGAGTCTATTGTGCGAATAGAAGAAATCCATATCACATGTAAATCTGTATATCAACAGTTGTTTGATTCACACTGTACAGTTTTAGACTGATTTCACTTTGAATATGCAATGCAAGAACAATACTTGCAAGTGACTGAAGCACAGATGTGATATCATATTGTTTAAGAATGAAATGGCACAGCTCAGCTTAGTGGCCACACATGTTTTGGACAAGTGTGATCAGATCTACTCGGCCCTCAATCTCTTCCCAACACTGCTCCCATAGGAGGCAGTGGCCCATGGCTTGATGACGGACTATGAGCGCATGGGCCAGCCCGACTGCTATTTCTCCTCCCTGGCCGAGGAGCTACAGGGGAAGAGGGACCGCCTGGCCAACATCCTACGCTCTGTCGGTATGCAGCCTGTGGTGCCGGAAGGTGGCTACTTCATGCTCGTGGATGTGACGGCGCTCAGTGAGTTGCTTTTTGTGCTTCTGTTTGAAATTAAATTTGCATGTTGGATGGTTTTTGATTTTAGGTGCGGCTACTTGTAATGATTGAACGTCTGTACACAACCTGCAGCTGCAACATAATTGTGTAGTCCAGTATTTGACCCCTTTTCTGTGTTAGCTAAGATGCAGTAAAGTGATTGAAACTGAAATTTTGATGGTTGGTCCTGCCTCTGCTATTTGATTCCGATTGCCTCTGCCTTTTTCAGAATAGCTGGCTAGCTAGCTATGGGCATTCACAATCCTGTTCTTAAAACAACCCTACCCAAATAGCTGAGACCAATCCTCAAAAAGTTTGTGTTAATCACTCTATTGCATATTAAACAATAAGAGGGGCTCAAAACGTTTTATGACACAACATAATTGAGTAACTCATGCCACAAAGCGATATTTGATAGCCTTTCAACCCTGTTGTTTGAGCTCACACATTGCTGACAGAGAGATAAAAAAAAATACAATAGATACAATTTGGTAAAAAAATATGGACGCAATAGCATGTCAACTGAATGAAGCACTTGAAAATGAAACTGAAAGTGTGTTTCTGAGCCATATTTAGTTGTACCATGTCATTTTATTGTTCTTTTCCCTACTGAGAGCAAACTGACTTTAAACAATGGGGCTGAGGGTTAATAGTCTGGAATATCTGGAAGTCTGACCGTTTGAGCCATAGCCTCTTTCATGTCCTATAGAGAGAAAGGAAAGGATTTTGATGCACATTGTTGCGGTAACTGTCCTGGTAGTTTGGAAATTTAAAAGGCGCACGGGGTGATATTGGGCCAAATAACTCAAACAAAACACAACTAGCTTTAGCGATATAGCTATGAAGACAGTAACCACTTTTCTCTCGCTGTTCCACTCGAGATCAGGACCTGTCGCACATGGAGGATGACGAGGCATATGACTACAAGTTCATTAAGTGGATGATCAAAGAAAAGGTGAGGAATAGGGGGGGTCGTGAAAACCAGCCATTTTGCTCTGTCTCAGCTCCCGAGCTTAAACCCTCGCGTTGTCATCGGTCTTAACACTCATATCAGCAGCTACTGTAAGCAGTGAAGTTATCCCAGGGAACACATTTAGCAGAGACAGAGACCAGGCTGTCACCCCAGGAGTGCGTCAACGAGTAACTATTTTGGTCTGTTTTGTTTCTCTCTCTCTCTCTCTCACCCTCTCAATCCCCCCACCCGTCGTCCAGAAACTGGCAGCCATTCCAGTAACTGCCTTCTGTGGTGACGACTCCAAGAAGCAGTTTGAGAAATACATTCGCTTGTGCTTTATCAAGGTAAAGGATTCCTGACATAAATCTCTTGACATAAATCGGATACAGACCACATTTCTGTCTGTCATGCCTGTCTGGCCAGTCCTTGAAGATCCTCAAATTGGGATGTCAGATGTACTTGTAATTCTACTGTTGGAATGTTCTGATTGGAAAGATGACTTTATATCCTTCCTAAGAATGTGACATCTTGTAGTGTTCAAGTAAATATGTGATGTTCTTTAATGAGATCTGAACTCACCAAGGCTCTGTAACCAGCTACAAAAGAATTCAGCACATGCCAACAGATTTAGATATTTTAGTAATGTCTAGATCGAATGTCAAGATATTTAGAATTCCTTGCTGTACTAGTCAAAAAATTGGTTAAAAAGTCATTTTGAAGTAAAAAAGAAATGTAAACAAAGATTGTATGTAACAATTTGAATGCTTGGTTTTAAAACATGTCTTCTAACATTTTGTGTTGTTGCATGCCCATTGCAGCAAGACAGCACACTGGATGCTGCCGAGACCATTCTGAGGAACTGGAACAAGTAGATGGGATGTTTGGAAGGTCCAGAACTGACCTTCACATTCATACTACATACTGAAGAGACCTGGAAAGGATTTTGATTTTCAAAAAGATCCAGATATACTTTAAAAGATTGACAGTAGACAGTAGTCTTCAGGCCCGTTTTAGGGGACTTGGTTCTTGTAAGTGTGTGTGTGTGTGTGTGTGTATGTATGTGTGTGTGTTTTGGTGCTATTGATAACAATTGAGCACAATGGAGCACAATGGATTGCAATTTTGGAAAGTGGTCTGAAATCTATGAGATGTTGGTAAGAGAGACTTGAACTGCTTAAAATAGGCTTAGGGGTGCACAATACAACACTCATAGTATTAACCAGACAAACTTGAAAGAAGGCCTTGAACACTCAAAAAAAAAAAAAACTTGACCTAGCAGCACTGATAGTGAGGTTCTGAATGATGTCAAATAGTTGTTATTTTCATTTCATCCCCAAACCCTTGAGCACTCATGCAATAGCTCCATTAAGTAAATATTTTGTCTAAATAATTTCTGTGTTTGTTTCTTTTTTCTGGCTTAACAATGACCTTTTTTTTGCTATGGTTGCAGCTAGTACAGTATTACTCTCAATTTAACCTCAATGACTAGTAAGTGAATGTATTGTTAACTTGAACACCAGTCTAATGACATCTGGGTTGGTGTTCATATAACTGATCAAACATTGATGCTTTATTAATGTTGGAAACAGATATCAGATGAATGATTATATAATTATGTGTGTGTGTGTGTGTGCACATGCAATATTTGTAATATGAAAACACTAGGTAATGGCAAGTGATGGTATGTAATTTTGGAAATCAGTGTTGTAATGCAAGAATGTGCCACTAGATGGCAACATACTAAATGACATACATGAACTGAATCAAGTAGTCTTCAGTGGGATGTTCCTTACTGTTAAACTAATAGATGCATTAGTTTAGAAACTAGCAGTCTGAAGTTGTGTTTGGTGGGAATATTCCGTGGGAATATAACATTTTGGCGTGAAAATTGCAGCCATTTTCTAAATAATATCCAACAAGATCTATTATCAATAATGAGTGGTGAAATGTGAGGTATCTGAAGTTTTCTGACCTCGTAGGGGGAGAGATAAAAGAAAACAAGGTTTACAGACTGCATTCCCCTCGTTGCAAGATGACTGGCCTCTTTTCAAAGTCGTACTAGCTCAATTGAGTTAGCACAAACACTGGCCTTCATCACTAGGGACACTTCAGCTGTTAAACAGTGAAAGCAGGGAACAGCAAGTACCTTGGGAAGAGAGACCTTTTATCAGCTTTGAATTAGGCTAATTCCTGATGGCCTGTTTGCTCCTCTGCTCTCTTTGTATCTCTTCGGGTCCCACTGTTTGGACCCAGTGGCCCCTTCTCTTTCCGCCTCTCTCTCGCTCTCTTCCTGTTGCAGGATAGAGGGAGTTGCTGGTGCTCCCAGAAGGCTGGGCACAGCAGGGCGGAGTTTTCTCCTCACAGGCCTCCTTCCCAGTTTCCTTTTCCTCTTCCTGTGTGGGAAACGTGTCCCGTGTCCCCAGTTTCCCCTGGAGGGCCAGTCTGGCTGTGTTGCTATGGAGACTCCCTCGGAGACCAACCACCACCACTACTCCCCCTGCAAACGCAATTGGGCCTAGTTGGCAGACCATTCCTGGCCCCTTAGGTAGAGCTCACATATGAGGGCTATTTGACTCAAGCAGTCGTTGCCAAGGCCTTACAAACACCTGGTTCAGTTTGGTGTGACTCCTAGTTGGCTGAACATGTTGCTGACTGGAACCGTGAGGCGAGCTATAGTTGGAATAAACACCATAGCCATGCAGCACGCTGAGTTTGGAGTGAATTAATGATTAGACAAATCTTGAAGTCCCAAACAAATTTGTGTGCTTGAGGGTTTCAGTAGGAGCTACATTGCCTGGTGTGTACAGTGACCTAATTTCTACTACTAACAGTGGGAGAATGCAAGATGGCACATTTTCCAGGAGGGCATCCGACTGGTCTAAGGATAGCTCAGTGTTTCTACACTTCATCCCATATCTGGCGTTCAGCTGTCCATACCCTTACCCCACCTGCACTGCAGTCTGGCCTCAGTTATGCAAAGTGTTAAAAGCCATATCTGCTGACTGCAAGACCAGTTTAGCGAGCTTTTGCTGTTAAATTGAGGAAGTTGTCCTACTCATGAGCAGTTTACACAAATCAAAGACGTGCCCTCGGCTTGCTGTTTTTGTGATGCTGGTGTATGTGTATGAGGGTGTGTTTGTGATTTCATGTGCATGCATGTTTCAACCATCTTCTCCAAAACGGCACAGCGGATGCGTGGGAGAAACACAAACTGACTCATTTGCATTGCAAGTTCTCATCTGGTTTTTCAAGTTTGGCTGGCTGTACTTCACCTTAACTGTCTCCGTGTGTGTGATTGTTGTTAAAGCCAGTCATCACTAAGGTGAAGCAAACAAGACATCCAAATACACACACACAAATCTGAATCTCAGGCCTTTACTTCTAAGGCCTTCCAACATTTCTTTGATAAGTCTCAGATCAGGCTGTCCCATTAGGGCATGCTAATATAAAAAAGAAAGCCCAATAAAAACAGGTTCTAAAACACAGGATCTCCATCCGTTTATTCAGCGCACATACATTCCTCACAGAAGCTCCTTTGGAAGGGTGGGGGGCAAAGGAAAGGGAGAGGGGAGATAAAAAAGCCAGGATCAAGCTGAAGTTTCAATTAACGTTTAGTATGTTTTTGTTTTTGGTGATCCACTGAGTGGAGCCGTCCAGCATGGTTTTCCATGTTGGAAGGGTGCTACCTTGAACGTCCCCGGGGACTACTTTGCGAAGGTCCAGGCCAACCTGCTGAGTGGCACTGCGAGCGAGGTTGTCTGCCCAAAGTCCAGGAGGGGCAAACAGCCAGCATCACTACACAGTCTGCATCCCAGGCTTCCATGCTTCAATGCCCAAGTGCTACAAGGTCACGTTATCTGGGAGGATAGCTTGAGGTTCACCATCCAAGTGTACAAAGCAGTGGCCAGGGCCAGTCCCTCTTAACGTGGCACATCACAAAACGGACAGAGTTTGAATGATATTTAAAAAGAGCCAGACTACAAATGTCCTTTTAAAAAAAACAAAACAAAACAAAAAAACACTATTTAAAATACAGCCTGCTTTGGCATTACATGCATGCCAAACAAAAGAAAAAAATATACACTTTTTTCATTCTGATGAATATACATTTTTACATTCCATTTTGAGAAGTTCAGAATTGCTCTCAAGTCCGAGCTGCCCCCTCTTTTTTTGATGTCCATACATCCATATATTAAACAAAAACGTCATACCATACAGCAGATTCAAATTGCTATTACTCTAAAAAATACAGTATAAAACTATAACTTACTTTTTTTTCTTTTAAAGAGTACATGATTGTTATCTGTGGAGAGTCTGGGGTGTGTGTGTGTGTGTGTGGGGGGGGGGGGGTCATTACATTTCTTTCCTCACTCAATGTTGTGAAACAGCTTCTTGAAGTTTCAAATGCATTCATCCATAAACTTCACCATCTTGCCCATTGTCTTGTTGATTATCTAAAGACCTTGAGCGGGAGGTGTATTTGGCAGCTAGCTTTGGTAGGTTCTTTTCTTAGTACCTGACGATTAGTGTTCTTGTAAGCCCTTCATCCATGAGAAATTTAAGGCATTATGGGATGCAGGGTTAAGAGAAATGAGCGAATAAAAAGGAAAACGATATAAATAGAAAAATAGAGGGTGTAGTGTTTTGCAAATCGGGACAGCCGGCTAATGATTATCCTAGACGTGCAGAGGTCACTTTTCTGTCTATACGTGGAAAGAGGAAGCCCTCAACAGCTCCTCTGTCAGGCTAGTCTACAGTCCAATAACCGCTCAAATACATACCAACTCATTAACAGGCACATTTCTCTCACATTGAGGCTGATGAAGTATCAACTTAGTGTCTTAATATTAAAAACAAAAAGGGGGAGGGTTCTTGACCAAATAAAAAAAACAAAAAAAAAAACAATATCACTTTGACACAGCTTAACATACCAACAGGAGTTTTGGGGGTGGGGGGTGACACAAAGAGCATGAGTCATCCAGTTGAGATCTTATACAAAAGGAGTCCATTTTAAAACAATCCCAGTGCTCCGACAAGACAAAATGGATACCATATAGGACATACACCTATACATATACTCATATTTGTGGGTACAGATTATTCAGTCGATTTAATTTGTTTAAAGCTTCCTTTCTTAAAAAAAAAAAAAAAAAAGTCCCTTCAGTGGCACGCAGATAAGATGAGTGAGAGAAGACAATGAGCAAATCCATAAAAATGTGGGATGGTGCTGGGTGGATGACCATAATCACTTGTTGTGGAAGGTAAGTTGGGGGGTTGGGGGGGTTCACAGTATTGAACATGACGACAGGACAGGGCCAGAGAGCGTTTGGTGTGGAATGAGCGTTTTTTGTTTTGTTTCCATTTTGTAATCAAAATGGGGTGAGGGACAAAGGTTCCGCTAACACCAGTCAGCAATGTAGTCGAAATCACCAAACATCTCCTGCTCATTGGAGGTGAGGTGCCTGGGCTCGCGGGGAGGCGTCAAGATGGGCGCCTCGGAGGTGAACTCGTCGTCAAAGTTGCTGACGTCTTCGCGGCCCTTGATGGTGGGGACGAACGGCGGCCGAACCTTCTTGGCCAAGAGGGCGTTCCAGTCGACGCTCTATTGGAGACACAGCAGACAAGACCGTAGCTAAGTACACAACAATGATCTGCGCTCAAGAAACTAGGTCCAGTGAATAAAACCGCTCATTGACACAGATAAGGTAACAGTTTAATGGTGGGAATGGGAAAGCTGTGAGGGATGTGGAGGCACATACCCTGAAGAACGGATGCTTCTTAACTTCCTCTGCGTCTCTCTCCCCAGCTCCCAGACGCCTCTCTGGGTTCCGCCGCAACAGCTGAGGGGCAGAAACATAGAAACATTCCCCAGATCAGAGACCGTACGTCTAATGAATTTTTGTCTACACCTAGTGATGCTTTCTTTTGGAGTTGGGCCTTTGAGTCGGACAACAGCTTACATACCCTTCTCATGATGGAGATGGCCTCTGTGGAGAGGAACCGTGGGTAGCGAACTTCATCGTTGACAATACTGTCAAACACCTCCTCTTCATCATCACCTGGGAATGGTGACTGTGCGCACACACACACACACAAAAAATAGATGTGTCAACACAAGTACATGCCTCAGCAATAAGGTGGTGAGTTGGCACCCTTAAAAAGCTGTTTGCTTACTGTAAATCTAACATATGACGCCTCACCTCTCCCACCAGCATCTCAAAGATGAGGACGCCCAGGCCCCACCAGTCCACTGCCCGTGTGTACGACGTCTCTGTGAGCACTTCCGGGGCCAGGAACTCGGGCGTGCCGCAAAACGTGCTGGTGCGGTCACGGAAACCCATGCCTGCAAAACAAACCGGCCCAGCGAAAGTCAGCCTTCAAAAGCCACACCAATGACTAACAGACATGGGGAGAGCCTCTCTGGAACGGCTGCATGGAGGGGACATTTGACTCATCAGAGTGATCCATGTTTGCTCAGTTTAACATGTATGACAGGTGTGGTAGTTCAACGAAACCACCTGTAGCCTACATAAGCAGGTGTTGTCTGGAACCCATTGTTTATCCTACGGCCTCAGTAATACAATTTTCATTTCCAAGATTTATTTTGGAAAATTGTTGCTAGTGAAACTTCAACTACATCAAAAAAGAAAAAAAAAAAAAGTGAAAAAAAGTGCATGAAGGTTATACATGGTTGTTGATTACAACTTTTTTTTTTATCTCATTCACCTTCTTTGCACAAGCCAAAGTCAGCAATCTTCACATAGCCTTCGGTATCCAGCAACAGATTATCCAACTTCAGATCTCTACAGAAGGACACATACAAGCAGTGTTGGCATCTGTCGAATATTTTCTCTCATGTTCTCTTGTAATCATGACGAGAGGGATCAAATGATCTTACCTGTACACGATCTTATGGTCATGAAGGAACTGCAACCCCAGGACCACACAGGCAGCATAGAAGCTGGAGAAGATAAAAGCATTTAAATATATTGCTTCACTTTAAAAACTGATTGAGATGGCAGCATTCAATCTTTAAAAATAAATGTAACATAAAGAACATAAGAAGTCGTGCTCCTTAGATCAATTTCAGGCTCTTGAGAAACAACCTCTACCAACACCAAAGGAACAAAAGTATACTCCAGAGGAATGGTTAGGGAAGAGAGAAAGAGGAAGGGAGCTGTGCTAGTGTGGACTACTTTATGGAACTTACACGGCACGGGGCTCAGAGAAGACATCGGCGTGGATGTGCATCATAAGGTCGCCTCCGGCCGCGTACTCCATGACAAAGCACACATGCTCACGGGTCTGGAAGCAGGCGAACAAGTTGACCAGGAACGGGTGCCGCACGCTGTTCACCGTCTCAAAGATGCGCTTCTCGCACATAAGACTAAACACAGACGGGAGCAGAGGAGGAAGAATATATTACCATCACAGAAGCTTTTGTAAGAGCATAATCAGGATCATTCATCCCAATTAATTTCTATGTAAGATACCATACCAACACAATGCATTTAAACGCATTAAAAGTGTATCCACCAGTGTTTGTGCTAGAAGTGATTGATAAGCTAAGTGACATAAAAGGCATTTCCTTACTTTGATCATATTTCATAAGCTGTGTGTAAATGAATTCTTGTGAGCGAGGATTTGGACCGCAGGGAGACTCTAAACCTGATACAGTGGTTTCACCATCTGATCTGCCTACCTGTCCACCTCATCGCGTGCCACAATATCCCCTTTCTTCAGAGCTTTGATGGCAAACATTTCTCCAGTGCTCTTGTACTCAGCGAGCAAGACCTGGACAAGAGCAACAAGGCACTGTAAGCTTCAAGCAACATGCTCTAATTACACCAGGCATCTCAAATGTGGTTTTGCAGATGATTGGCTGTTACCTTCCCAAAGTGTCCGCGACCAAGAACTGCCACGCATTTGAAATTGTTGAGGCTGAACTGGAATTCCTCTTCTTCCCTAGAAACAGGAGGGAATGTTCACCATAAGCCTGAACATATCTCAGTAAATGAGCAGAAAATGACCTACACTACACAAGAAGAAACTTTATTTATACACCCAAGCTTATAAATCCCAAGCTCTTCTTTATACCATGTTTCCAGGTAAACTATATTCTTAAACATAAGTGATTCTTTAGACATAGTCGTGTACAGTATATTGTGTGTGGCTTTGAGCTACTTCTGTGTGTTGTGAGCTGCTAAATAGTCACTCTTTGAGTGGCATGTCGGCGTACTTGATCTCTGCTTTGGGCTGGACGGCGGTGAGCTCAAGTTCGGGCTGTGGGGTCTGGTCCTCCACCAGACTGTCATGGCCTGGGGGCCCCACCCCCATGCTGCTGCGACGGTCGTTCAGGAAGTCAAAGGTCGACAGGGCCTCCTGTGAGAGTAGGACAGCATTCCCCTCGTTAGGGTGAGGAAGCAGAATGACATGAAACTCTCCAAATCATACAATAAAAGCATAACGATAATATAGTTTATTTAGCCTATTTAGTTACTCTATGATCTTAAGCCATTTTACAAGTGGAATTCAATCCTTTGATGTCAAAGTTTCTAAAAATACTGTTCCTTCGGTAACCAGTAACACACGTTAACCTGGAAGCAATGCATAGATGAGCTATGAGACGTCGCCTTGGTACCTGTACTGCTTTTCCATCTGATAGCTTGGTCTCGGTCAGCTCCTCAGGGAAGTCCACAGCGATTGAGTGACGCTTGTGTAGAGGCGTGTCCTCTTTGTCAAAGTCGAGTTTGGTCACTGTAGTGTTGCTGGATATGAAAAAGGGGGATAGTTACTTCTATACTATATATTGTTTACATGTGTGCATGTATGTTCAGTGTATGTTTGTATAGATCAGGGGCGTAACTTTGTGCTGAACATTGGGGGGGTCAAGATCTCTAAATAAATAAATTAGTTTTAAACGCAAGATTACCACCAACATGTTTACTTGTCGGCTCTCCACTGTTATCTTGCCAGATGGAAAAATATTAAATATTTGCTAAATTTGATTAAGTCCAACTAATTTGATGTTCCTGATCTTTGTATTTGCACTGGCCATGATTCGTGCACTACACCTGCACCACTATGTTTTTCCTTGCACCTTACTGTTTTAAACTCTGAGTATAATTTATTACCTGTATATAATGTTGATAGTAGTCTATGTATATTGTATATAGTAAATTGTCTATTGTCTTGATCATACCCATTATACCTCTTACACTGTAAGTACAATGATGGACGTCCCAGAGAGCAACACCTACCGGAGTCAAATTCCTTGTATATGCAAGTACAATAAAACTGATTCTGATTCTGTATTAGAAATTCATAGTGATACTTGTACAGTGATTTACTTAATATAGTTGCAGCTGTGTATCTGACAATACATAAGTTATGACACATAAGTTAATCCCTATTGTGTTTAGGCAGTAGCTAACAAGACCATGGCAGCTTCCACTCAATTGATTTTGTGTTTGTGTATCCAATATGAAAAACTAATCTTAAACGTTTTTGATTTATCAAATGAGTCAGTGTATTGACACCAGCAAACTACACAGCAAATGTCACAATTCATGACAACACACAATACACAGGAGTATAGCTTGCACTTCTATTCTAACCATATTATTTATCTTATTTCACATACTGGTGGGCAGGCAAAAGTAAACCACATATTAAGTACAACATATTACTCTACATTTTTACACATATACCACACAATGACAAATACTTGACTGACATCAAAAACGTTTAAGATTAATCTTATGAGTCTGTGCAGGCATTTGTGCTCAAAATGAGGGGGGAAAGTCTCTGAACCTTACTGCATATTTTCTGAACTAACCATCTGCAGCTAACTATCAATAACAGAGTTAAGCAAGGGATGGCAGATAGGTAAACGATGCCAAAATGTATGACTTTATTGTAGCAAACCGTAACTTCAGTTAGAATAATTCAGGAAAACTGACATTGGTCTAACACAGTAGGCTACATCACTGGCAGCCTCTTGTCTTTCCTTGCAGAAGGCTAAGCTGGCAATCAACAACAAACCAACCAACTCTAGTTAACAAATCATAAGCTAACTTGACAATTTGTGTATTTACCTCCTTTTGGTCAGGACTTTTAATCTTTTTACTTGACCAACAATTGAAAAGTGTTGCCTGTCCGCATCTTTTCATGACTGATGAGTTCAGTTGACAAGCGTTCCCGTAACAAAATAATGGAAAATGCGCAGCGCAACAGCGTGAAATTTTGGAAGAGAATGCGGGCTGGGTTATACCAAGTAATTGGTGTGAGGAGGGAGGGGGGGTTCATTACAAGGTGATTAAACATGCTGCAACTACATGTATTCTGCAGACAATAATTGAAATAAATAAAGAAAATTGAACAAAAATAATTCATAATTCATCATTAAAGGTGCTCTAAGCGATGTGACACATTTTTAGGACTAAAACATGTGTTGTTACATACAGCAAACATCTCCTCATAATCTGCTAGCTGCCTGTCCCCTGAACACACTGTAAAAAAACGCGGTCTCTGTAGACAGCCCAGGCTCCACAAACGGCAATAAAACACAGTGGGCAAACCTAGCATAACAAACGAAAACGAAACATAACAGTGTTCCAACCAATAAACGACAAGGTTCATGAGTCTTTCGGGAGGCATGGGAGGGAGGGGGAAGAGTGAGCTATAACTTATAACGCTTGAACCCTCTCTGGAGCTATCCTCCGTTTTGTTTGACAATACTTCGAACGTCAACAAGAAGTGGCGTGAAACAGCATCGCTTAGAGCGCCTTTAAATGTACTGATGTAATTATTGGGGGGGTTATATTGGCTGGATCTGATTTTGGCGGGGGTCATGACCCCCGTAACCCCCGTGGAAATTACGCGCCTGGTATAGATGCATGTTCAGTGTGGGTTTGTATTCATGCATGTTCAACGTATGTTTGTGGTCATGTATGTTCAGTAAATGTTTGTATGTATGCATGTTTTCATGCATGTATGTATGTTTGAGTGTATGAATGTATATATGTATGTGAGTATGTACGAGTACCTGTGAGGTGTGGGTCCATGTAAGTACCTGGAGAGGGTAGGGGAGTCTGTGGGGCCGGTAGGGGTGCTCTCAGGCCCCAGCTCTGATAGCTCTGGCACCTGGGGGCTGTAGGAGTTGTTCACCGAGGGGATGGCCCTCCTCACCAGCCGACCCCATGTGGCGATGTTGATGTTCATCTGTGGGGCACGCAAGAACGTCTTTCCTACACAGCGGAAGGAGGGAGGGAGGGAGGGAGGGGGGGGGGGGGGGGGGAGGGAGAGAGAGAGAGAGAGAGAGAGAGAGAGAGAGAGACAGACACATGAGAAGATCAATGGGTTCATTGGTGAGTGTTCTGAATATTTTGATTCATTTGGATATCAAGATTAGTCATATTAGATTTTGTAGAACACAACACAGAAGACAGTATGGCTCACCTTGCTGCTTGGAGAAGATCTTCTTTTGTCTTTGTAGTTTAGGTCTTCTTTCAATAACTGGGTTAAAAAAGGTAACCTGGGAACCAAGACAAAATGAAGGAAGAATTACAAGAGCTCAAAACTCACACACTGGTTTCTGAAATAGCATCATACATCTGTCCTTTGACATGAAGGAAAACGTTCATATAACACATCTGGCAAATAAACCGATGAAGGGTTGTTTTTGAGCTCAAATACTTGCAATGTTTTATACACACACTCATGTTTGGAGCTGAAAATGACTGATGAACAATGAAAATTACAGCCATTCTGAATGCTGACCTAGGGTCAGCCAAGAGTGGGTTGCTCACCTCAGCGAACAGGGTTCCCTGCGGCTCCAAGTACAGGCACATGCCATGACGCTCGTTGTCCAGGAAGTCTTCAAGCCGTAAGAACTTGACTGCACACAAGGAACGCCAGTCACGCCAGTACACTGCAATCTCTAGCTCACGAGACTGTGGGCACAAACACACACACAGTTAAACAACCAGCATCAGTGACAGCGCATTTATGCCACCATTTAGAGTTTAATTTAAAACTTGAAGAGGAAATATTTACTAGTGCGACCAACTACAGAGTAGGTTTCAATGCCTTACTTGTGTAGCGTGCTATTGACTTTCATCCAAGAAAAAAAATAAATAAAAACAAGTTCAAAGAATAATCCCTTAGCGCACATTTCACATGACCTCTTCTGACTTCATGAAATCAAATATTCCTCTGAAATGTGGTCTTCTCTCTTTATCCCATCTGACACCAAGTCCAGAGAGCATAACCGAAATCCACATAACAGAAAAGAACTCCGTTCAGGGCGCACCTCTGCCAAAAGCCAATACTCCCATTTAAGGCCCAATCCCATTTCACCCCTTCGCTCTACCCCTTTCCCCTACCCCTCCGTTTTGCGCGTTCACGTGTAGGGGTAGGGGTGTACCAATTTCCGTTAAGACAGAGGGGTAGGGGTAAGTGGTAGGGCTATATACCCCTCCAAACGGAGATTTTTTACAGGCACACTCCGAACAGAGGGGTATGAGAAATTTCCCAGAATGCCTTGCAAATCTCCAGAAAAGTTCACAAATGTTAGTATTTTCTCCATTATTGATGGTTTAAAATGTTTGATAACCGTTATATTGTCTTAAGTTTAACGTTATTCCAATGTGTAATGGTCCTTTTCTCCATAAAATGCATACGAAAAAAATCACTAATACAATGAGTAGTGCAACGTTATTTGTGACTTGAGGGATCGGTTGGAGCATTGAGTTGTGAACGAATTGCGAGCGTCCGTGCTAAAAAAAACTTCAAACCCTACCCCTTGTTGCTCTGCTTCAAGGGGCAGGGGGAAGGGGTAGGGGAAGGGGTAGGGGTAGAAATTAGAAATGGGATTGGCCCTTAATGCTGTGCCTGTTATGAGGTTAGCTAAAGCTAAATTCAATTTATGGAGGCATCTCAGGAGCTGGGGCCACAGCACATTTCTACAGGGTTCTCCTTGGCCCAAAAACACCTTTCTGGCTGACAAGTTTAACCAATTAACCAACCCATACAACAACCTCCTTGACTTATACAGTACCTACTTCAAGTAATTTGAAATGATCATTTTACAAAATCACTTCCTAGTTAATCACTTCCCATATCAACACTCTAGTGGCAACTCTCTACTTCCATTTGACCTCCCCTAAACCAAATAACCAAATAATCTCCATACAGTCCCCTACACCCCCTGGTATTCCTGGTATTGGCGTTTTTGGACTACCATATTCTCCTGACGGCAATATGGCAAGTTAAGGTTCTGGTTACCATTCAACTTCCCACTGGCCAACAGGCCTTGCTTTGGACAGTTTGTGGACCTTTTAAAAATGAATCAAGCTAATCTATGGTTGGCACCGACTGACTGTCTGGTTTAGCCAAGATTGTGTGCTGATCTTTGCCAAACCCTGACAAGCTAAAAAAGTCAAAGCAAAGCTAGTTTTATTCAAAACACCACACCTTTCCTACATGACTGGTACACTCAGATACCAGGTTAGCGAAGGTGTGGTCTTGTGGACCAAAATAACAAGATCTTAAAAGAAGTAAGCCACACTTGGCACTGAACCCATGGGAGAGGACCAGGAGACAGCCGTCCCAGACACCAGTCTCTCCTCATTACACAACCTTGCTTAGCTTGAGCGCTAATGCTAACACAGCCTAGGTCACTAATGGGCACTAATAGAGGTTAATGTTTAAGCATGCGCACGCACGCACGAGCTGGAAAAAGATCTGGACACACATTCTTATAGACAGAGACAGAGACACACACACACACACACACCAACAGCCATGTGGTGTGATGAGCTCATTCTTTTGAAACGACTTCAAGGCAAAATGACTAAACTCAACCCTCACGTCTTTTCTCCTGTGCGTAAGCCAAGACTTCATCTGATCTCCACATCCCCCACTGCCCCACCTCCTGTCCAGAAGCAGACACCTTCATGGAAAATTACTGTGCGGTGCCCCCATGCCCCCCAGTCCACCGCTACCTCCCATGCTTCCCATACTTTAAACAGTCTCCTCCACCTCCTCATCAAAGCAAAGGCACTGGTGAGAGGTGGCGGACACTTGGCCAGGTTTGCCGCAGGTCCAGTGAGTTTACTTTCAAACACTCCTGTGCTGGGCTCAGGTAACTAAAGCAACCTGTCCCAACCCAGAGAATTGAAAGCTGCGAGTTGGGTGGTGGGGGAGGTGTGGGGTTGGGAGAACAAACAGATTAGGAGCGACGACGGCAGCTCTTTTTAAGTTGTCTTCAGAATGGGGGAGGAGGGGTGTTGGGTGAGAGGGGCCAGCCAAAGCCTGGATTAACACTGCCAGAGTTAATTGTGGAGAAAGGCTTGCGGTTGTTCCATTGAATGAGTGTTAACTTCTAGGGTGTGTGTGGTGTCTAGGGTGTTCTCATGGGTCAGAGTAACATCAGTGTAAGTGTGAGTGTGTGCGCTATATGCTGAATGGCAGATTTTATGCATAGTAAGAGATTTCAAATAAGGGGGGGGTGGGGGGGGGGGGGGGGGGGGGGTGTTACTTACCCTGTCCAAGTCGAGGGTGAACTTCTGGTCCCAGGCCTGGTTACTGACAGGCTTCCAGCTGGTCTGGCCCACCACTGTGTTATCTAACTTCAGCACAGCACTGATCTCATCTGGATCAGACACACACAGACACACACACACACACACAAAAACACACAGATTGATTCTGCTGCCCCCAACTCAATTCTTTAGGCAGTGAATAGGAGCAGTGCCTTAAGCAGTGCCACACTGCACACTCATACTCAATAAAGTCATGTCATACATTTCAATCTAAGCAAAACACAGAGTGAAACATATGCCATTGCATAAGGACAGATGCAAACACATGTGAAATACCCCAAGGGGGAAAGAGAAGGAATATATAAACGGGTGGCCACTCAACTGCTCAGCTCGTCGGACTTGGAGAGGTTGCGGCTGCTGCTGCCACGGTTCTTGTTGCTGCGGCTCATGAAGGAGGAGCGGGCATCGCTCGGGCTCCAGCCGGGTAACGTCATGGTGCCCCCCTTGGCACGGCCTGGGACAGTATCCAACAGGTCCTGGCAACCCATAAGCCTTACGTCCAAAGTACCTGTCATTCAAAACAAATAACTATGCTTAATATGGCTATTTAAAACTTTTAGTGTGTGTGTGTGCGCGATCGCTGCTGTTCGTCCTGATGGCATACCGGTGAGCGCTGCCGGCTTGGCCACCGTGCTGTACTGGTTGTGTGTGGAGATGATGCTCTGGCGTGGGCTGAGCGGCGGCGACACAGCCATGGCCAGCTCCTCCTTCACCTCGCTGATCTTGGGGTGGTTCTTGGGCAGCTCACTCAGCCGCTGCTCCAGCGAGTACTTCAGCAGGTCCAGCTTCTGACTGGAGTCATTTAGCACCGCCTGGGCCTGGACACAAATAGAAAAAGAGAATTTTTATTTTTATTTGTCCCCCTTCATTATTGTCCCCCTGTATTATTGCCCCCCTTACACATAGCAAGAGCATGCAGACAGTAAGATATAGGATATAGGTTTTTTTTGGTGAGCAAAACTAATAGGTCAGTAGGCAGACTACACTGCAGGTAAAGGCCAAATGTTTTGACGGCTCGCATGACAGGCAAGGAGATCTGCAACTTTCTTATGTCTTCTCACTTATGGGTGTGCATGGAGCGATGGTTTAACACTGCAACCATAGCACTCTCCTCGGTCAGGTCACACTTGGATTAACGGATACCCTAAGCACTGTCAACACACGCACACACGGATGTTCGTATGCCTGCACACACACCCACACACCAGTTTGAACCGGGCAGCCCCGACCAGGGGAAAGACCTATAAGAGACAGACGGCTGCAATATGCCGCACTCCCTCTAGAATATTCCGTGTAGGCGTGCCACGTCAACACCAACCAACACGAGCCTGACTGTAACATTTCACACAGCATTGCAACTAAAGTCTGCTGGTGGCTTTACAGACCAGCAGGCCATGGCCAGCCACCGTTTCTGTGACACACACGTGTGATATTCATCTTCATTATCCTGGGTCAAAGGAAGAGCCAGCAATGGGAAGATCACAAAACAAAAATAAAACCTCCAGCAGGTCATAAGCCTGAACAACCTACTGACACTCAGTGAAATGACTGCAAATCCATATCAGCAGTTCCCGTGCCAGCCTTATTTGGTGGCTGGTGCCCAAATAATATGCACAATCTGGACACTGTTGGGGGTGTTTATTTTTGGAAACAGATCTGTTTCACAATGTGTGGACTACCCACATATAAAGCCTCCAACAAACATGACTCAGCTCAACTTTATCTGCCTGGCTGCTGTATTTGCATCACAAATCCAACCGATCTACCACTTCAGTAATGTAGCACACTGGTGTCTGTCAGGGTGGTCCGTCAGAGTGTCACACAATAGATCTTTGACCATTCTTCCCCTCTTTCTTTCTCTAGGGTGTTTGTTTGGTAAGTATGTGCGACATCGCTCACCTCAGAGTGTCCCTTCTTCTCGGCCACCTTGTCCAAAAGTTTCATGACGTTGCGGGCTCCCTCGGCCAGAGCCGACTCTATCCGGAAGTGATGACGCAGCTCCTCCAGACGCAGATCCAGAGGACTGATGATGGGCTTGGTGCCAGGCACTGCACAAATGACACACAAGAACAACTCGTATTAAACACACGAGGATCCACACAGTGCGTTTACATTCTCAAAGAAAAAAAATAAAATGTTAAACTAAACTTTTTATAATCCATGTAACACCCATATTAAAGACACTGACGCCCTGCGTTTATACATTTAACTGGCCTTAAAGTGGAGAAGCTGCCTCGTCATGCCGTGTCTTTTGATCATACAGCAGTTAGGATACTTCAAAATGTGCCAAAACCAAACATACATATTAATAGGAATGAATGAATGAATGAATGATCTGTGTCATGCGCCCATGTCCCACTGGTGGGGCAGGTGCTGCAGTTCCAGAAACACTCGGCTATTATGTCGTTCTATTCTGTAATATTTTATTCTCCTGTTTCAAGAACAGAGAAGGACTGTCTATTGCAGTTGTGAAAAACAAATCATTCTGACAATCCAAACACAGGCATGGCAATCAATAATTCCTAATGAGTGTATAGTTCAATTGACATATCCACAATGATCAACATCAACACAACATTAGGGAAGAATGGTATTCCATACCATCATTATTCTCAAAGCCCATTTCACTGGCCTGGGCGGCTTTGAGGATCTGCATCCGAATGAACTCGATCTTCGTCTTGCTGTCCTGAAGCATCTGCTGGGCTGCCGCTAAGAGCTTGCGATCCTACAAAATAAAAAAACATACAAGAATCTTCATTTTTTTATCTGGCTAATAATTAATTTGATCAGCATGTCTCATCCACAAACACACACACACTGATTGAGACAACTATTCTCTCATTCTATAATGACAAGGTTAACTTTTCGACCTAAAACACCAATGTCTACTAAGTGCATTGAGACAGATGACTACTGCTCATTGCCATAATGGCTAGTATATTAATCCTAATGAAACCGCTCTGAGAGCCCCCCGTTCCAAAACAAAGGCAATGCATGTTGTTTCAGCATTTCAGTGTTGTCCCACGGACCAGGGTTGGAAAAGACACTGAAAATGAGTCATTTGTCTCCTATTCACGGGCGTACTGAAATACCCGTTTCTGGGAACCAACCCATGACTAAGGTCAACATTCCATGCCGGGCACAGCAGCATTGTTGAACAATGCCATTGAGCGCTTATGGAATTTAGTGCCAGTGGTGCCGATTTCATGTCCGGCCCAAACCTCCAATCTCTGTTCAGTACTGGGAGCTCAGGGTTTGGCCACACAGACTGGTGTGGACAGAGTCTTGGGGGGTGGGGGGGCTGAGTGTCCTTTTCCTGAGCTCTGGGCTTCCGTCTGCTGACGCCAGCTGGGAGGCGCTTACTGCAGGACGCACTGCAGGAACTCTCTTAGCATGTGACTGGCCTAACCTAGAATAGCCCATGCAGTGTGCATGTGCGAGAGTGTGCAAGTAAGAGGGAGTGGGTATGAGAAAGTTTGTAAGAGAGAGAGTGTGTGCGAGTGAGTGAGTGAGAGGGAGAGAGAGAGAGAGAGCGAGTGTGTGTGTGTGAGAGTGAGAGAGCGCGACAGCCCCTATGCTCTCACACCCGCAGCCTCCATTCAAAGACCCAAAACCGCAGGGCTATAATGAGGGGAGAGCCGTGAAGGACAGATACTTGTGTTGAGTGAGAGATGTGTTGTCAACAGTGCCAGAGCGCAACAGTGACTGAAAACGGCCACGGGTCACTTAGCTCCTTTCGGAGTCAGGTAGGAGATGGCTTCCTGTTGCTTCAGCCCTCTTCCTGTAGCTGGAGAGCCGAGCATGACAGACATTCCTGACTTATATCACTTCCTCAACAAATGACGCTCTGTTGATGGCGGGGCGAGACGGAGTGTGTGTGTGGGGAGGGGGAGGCCACTACCCGCATACCCAGAGCAGGAAAACAAAAAAGTGAACTCATTTAAAGAAGAGACGATAACAAAACTAATATTTACATGTACACACTGCAACATGGCTGCTTGACAACCTACTGACCGACATTTCCTCATGTCATAGGCAGCTAATCTGATTTCTCTAACCCCGATGCCCAATCCTAATCCTTCATAAAGGATCCTCTTGACTGATCTGGTCCAATATCCTAGCCTGAGTCTGATCAGTGCTTGGTTCAGGGGACAGTGGGATTCACTCTAATCCCTGGCCATGCCTCGCTGGCGGCTCGGCTGGAGAGGCTCTCTGTCTTGAGAGAGAGGGAGATGGAGAAAGAGAGAGAGAAAGAAGCCGGAGGGAAAAATGAGTGTAAACAGATTTAACTGATCACCTGTCCTTTTCCACTTCCTCTGTCCTGAGTTCAAGCTGAGAGGCTAATTTTAGACCACTGTCTGGGCCTGTAGGCTCACTCTAGCTGCCTTTTCTCCATCTCTCTCAATCACTCTCCCTCGCTCTCTCTCTGTGCTTTGTTGCAGTCAGGGGGGGCGGGGACTGCCGTCGGCATTACAGGAAGCAACAGGGTCAAGGCTGTGTTTTGCTCTGGGAAAATTCTTCACATATTATTTTACTTGTCTCATAGTAGCCTTCTTTTACAGGACTGAGGCAAATCATTTTGTAAACAAAAAAATACAACAACAACAACAACAACATGAGGAAAATCCAAATAGGAAGGATATGAGCATTTCATGATCCTCTGGCTGCTGACTCAAGGATAAGTGAAGAGGACATATGGGCTGTTGTTAACTCATCTCCAATTGCATTTGCAGACAGCACAGAGTGCAACAGGCTAAATGAGCTTCATAATCCCAGGAGACCTTTTCAGCAAAGTCTTCCTGGGTCACGCTGATGATTTCTATTTTGCTATCTAACATATCCAGGTTCCCTTCACCACCTCCCCAAAGTTTACTGGACATTTTCTCTACCATCTGTTTCCATTTCTTTGGGATGGACCTTAAACAATCTGCCCCTCACTTCAAAGGAATCGTCTTCCCATAGATGGCTCCTGGGATGGACTGAATTCTTCGCATTAAAAGGTTGCGATTTCAGATAGGAGTCTCTCTCTTTTTCTCACTCCACCAGTGTCTGCTTGGTGCGTTTACAATTCAGCACTCAGAACAGTTTTCAGTGCTGCTATTCTTTTTCCCCTGTCAAGGCATTTCACTCCATGTAAATCATACTGCCTCTGTGGATCATCATGGCCCTTTACCACTCATAACAGACATAAATACTGATACAAATATGTGCGAACACACACACACACATACATACACACACACACACACACACACACACACACAGTATACAGCGGCTGACGCACACACACAGATAGACGAGTTAAAACACAGTTACGCACACATACACTTAGAGACACAGAGACCCAGACACACTCACTCACACATACACGCACACACACACACACACACACATAAAAACAAAGCCAGGCGGTCTACCTTAGAGGAGCCGTTGGAGTACATCTGGATCATATTCTCAGCCCCCTGTTTGACTTTGAGCTCAATGTCATTCTGCCTCTTCAGAGCGGCCAGACGGCTACTGTTGGTGCAGGTCCGGGCCTCGCTGCTCGGGGTGTCTGGAGTCATAGGGCATTCAGATACTAGAAGGGGAAAACACACACACAAGAGCTCTTATCAGGTCACAGTAAAGACAGACACACACACACCCACACGTTTTCATATTGGAGGTAGCATACAATACGGCCATTGATGAAAGCAGCCCAAGCTACTCACACAGCAATGGCCAATGAAGATTGGAGCTTTTGAAAGTGGGGACGAATGACAGGGAGGCGCTTAGGTTGTGTAGAGAAAATAAAAACAAAGCTGCCACAAAGGCTGTATGATTCACAGCCTGTTTACTTGAAGTACTTTATCAGGCTTTTGTTTGAGGTTACATGCTTAGTGGCAGCGACAAGGCCTTCATACAGAGGCCTAATCTAAACCAATGATGGCAATAGCAAGAAACCAATCCAGATAAATAAGGAGATGAGAGATGAAACACTTTTTAACTGTCAACAATAACGAAGACAATCACAGGATTAATGAGCAAGAGAGCGAGCGAGCGCGCAACAGAGAGAGAATAGTTGTTGGTCTTCATCAAAAGGCCAAAAGTATTTCACAATTAAATCAGCAAAAACACCACCAAACCACAGAGCAATTAAACAGTTAATGTGAGGATTTTGTTCAGCCCTCTATTTCCAACGAATACCTCCTGGGCCTCTGTAGATAGGAGAGGGCTTTCCTCAGGGCAACACCTCCATTGTTGTTTGAGGAGAGAGAAAAAAAAAAAAGAAAAAATTGCGCAACAAAAACACAATACATGACAGCTTTAATAAGGTGGTGGCACTGGTGGTGGTGGTGGTGTGTGTGAGTGGTGGGTCTGGGAACGTGTGCAGACAGGACCTGCGTGTGCAGCTTTCAGGCGACGGCCAGGGCCCGTTTGTGGAAGGCCCTCTCTGTGAACCGAAAAGCGTCCCAGCTAGGGTGGAAAGTCGCACGAGTGCTGGGTAAACAAACAAACTGATGAGCCTTGGACCGACACACACACACGCAAACCAGGACAGCACACAGCACAGTGCGGGAGAACAGGCAGAAGGAGCCACAGGCCATGGGAACCACTACGAGTCCCAGACAGGGGGAAGACCGGGTACAGGACACGACATGACATAAGGGTTCATGACCACTGAGCGAAGAGGATCATTAGGACTCATGTTACAGCAGGATTTAAAAAAATTTATAAATACAAAATATAATATAGTGGAGGAATAAGGGTAGTTAGTAGGGTAGGGTAGTAGTTATATGTAGTCATTATGTACAATCCAGTGTTGAAACAAGGGGAGAGCGCGCACACGCACACACGTAATTATGGTATACTCCAAGTAACAACCAAGCTCTTATATAATTCAAAGCAACACCCGCGACAGACATGGACTGTTTGGTATTAAACAGTGGAGCGGCAAAAGTGAATTCTGACAATGCACTGATAATTGCTCCACAAAGCCAATGCGAGACAAAGACACCAGTGTGGTGTGGAGGTAAACTTCACCCAGGTGGACTGAGTGTCATAAATCAATGAGCGAGTCACAAGATGGGGACAGAGCGTATTTCAAGGGCAGAGGGCAGAGAGTGGGAGCTCCATACGTGTGCACTCTCTTTCTCTCTCGACCCTCGCAGGGCTTCAAGCGCACCTTCCGTGAGCAGCCCGTTCCGCAGGGGCTGCAGTGCTGAGGCATGAGATCATCTCCTCGTGTCAGGACAGGAACACCAGGCGTGCGCACACACGCGCACGCACACACACACACACACACACACACACCATGTCACACCGGCAATGAATCATTCAACACACACAACCACAAAAAACTGCACGCGTACACACACATGCACACACACACAAATGGGATATCAGACCTCAATTAGGTCCCCCCGTTAGTTGTAAACTTGTGAGTGTCCTACTGCACAGTTTCATATTGACAGGAAAAATGGGAGTGTCTCTTCTCTCTCTTTCTTTGGTAACTCCCACACAGGAGACCTCAAGAACATCTATGA
This sequence comes from Limnothrissa miodon, assembly GCA_017657215.1. Lineage (NCBI taxonomy): Eukaryota > Metazoa > Chordata > Actinopteri > Clupeiformes > Clupeidae > Limnothrissa > Limnothrissa miodon. The sequence goes on from JAGFZM010000045.1 coordinate 1,315,896, forward strand.
AAAGGAATTAAGGATCATCAACACACCATAACGAATTGCATGCAAGCACACCTAGAAAAAGGGGAGTGAGGGGTGGGGCTGGGTGTGTGTGTGTAATGGCGTTTTGGCATCTGCTCTATGTATGGACCCGTGTCTTTCCTCCTTTCACACACTTAGGCACAATCACCGCGAGGAGATCGGACTCTGATTTGGCAAACTATAATTGGAGCGGGAACCTTCTTTGTTATCTCCGTACGACCTCCCTGAAAACACTTCAAACACTTCTTCCTGTAATCTTGGGATAAAGATAAAAAAAGAAAATATAAACGTAGGGCAAAAAGATGGAGCCTACAGTTTATGGCAAAGGGGGAGGGTTATATACAGTTCACCCTGACTGTTTTCTTGCGTGAAAACGGGAGCACTTGACCAAGCCATCATTACTCCAGTTAATAATCAGTTTTCAGCGAGAGGGGACTGACAGCTTGTGATTTAGCGTGAGGTTGTAAAATGACAGGCAGACGGTGGACGAAAATGGCAAACAACGGTCAGAGAAGTAAAAACAAAAAAACAAGTTTGACATGCTAACTTTTTACCAGTTGTTTTCAGAGACTTTTCTTCAAATTTAAATTTGAGTTGATGATTTTGCCTTGATGCTGCCACTTCACACCTCCCCTAGGAAAAGCTCGGCCCAGTGAGAAGGTTATGTTTGGCTTTATATCTGGTGGCTTGTTGGGGGAACTAGGTGTTACAAGTTCCCAATTAAGCGTATGCTGTTCAAAGGGCAGGTGGGCTATAAAGTAGCCCTAATGAGTAGCCTGTTTCGCCCTGTGGTGGCCAAAGAGATTAACTGCATCAAGACTACACCCATAGAAAAGACAGACTACTTCCTTTAACAGCGAGCATGCGTGCAGGCGCCTGTGTCTGTTTGTATCAGCCAAAAGCCTTATCTTAAAACCTCTTTGACAAGTTTTCATTCAGTTAAACCATTTACGTTTAATGATGACAGAACCTGAGCATTTCTTCAGAAGAGAAACTAAAAGGAGCCACTGAAAGAGAGGTTTTCATGACAGGTCACACACACACACACACACACACAGGGGGGGGGGGGGGGGGGGTGTTCCAAGACATGTCAGCCTGACACACACAGCTGACGGATTTACCTTTGATGCCAGCCAGGCCTTGTGACTGCTACACATCTCTTTAGCGAGCCAACAACCTCAATCCTTCCTGTCCCCAAATCCCCCTCTCGCTTTTTTACACTCCTTTCTCTGGCCTCTTTGCTTTCTGTCTGTCTCCCACTCTTTCTCTGTCTCTCTCTCCCTTTCTCTCTCTGGTTTCCTCTTGTTATTTTTCTCCCCTAGCACCACCGCTCTCTCCCCCTCCATGTTTGACTCCATATTTTAACTCTCCACCTCTCTCTCCCTCACACACACACACACACACACACACACACACACACACACACACACACTCTCTTCTCTTGGTAAACAGCCTGCTGAGGAGAGGAGTGGTACACAGCTGTGGGCAGCCAATTACAGAAGCCATTCTGTACTCTATGACTGCAACAATTGCTGGGACAACCAGACATATGTGTAATTAAATGTAAAGACACACATACACATATTTGACCCCTCACACCACGTGTGCAAGTTCACACTTCAACTGCCATCTATCTATTTACACCAATTTAACATACATTTGTAAAGATTTACAGCACAAGGTGTCCAAAACAAGCACAGAAACACACATACACACACACACACACACACACACACACACACAGGGGTGGATAATAACACTCTGGCACTGATTGCAACTCCCAGAGGGATCCTCCTCACTCACGCCCTCATTACGTCTAGCAGACACAGCACTCCCCCCCCCACCCATAGTCAGCTCTCTCTTAATGGTTCCCAAACACACTCACAGAGCCTCTCTTTCTCTCCTGCTCGCTCACGCTCTTGTCTCTCTTGCACTTGCAATTGTTCAACAACAGATCCAGCCCTTTCTCTGTTGAGACTCACCCAGTGGCTTCCTGGCCTTTGGCCTAATGACTTCAGTCTCTGTTTTGTCCGACTGGTTTATAGTAGTTATTCTCCTGGGCAGGAGCAATGCCATAGCTATTCATCACATTGGATAGTGATTGCATTCGCAGTGCAATTAACATGGTCAGTGAGAACCATAACCTGCCTTGAGCATAGGGTGTGTGCGTGTGTGTGTGTGTGTGGAGGAAGGAGGGGGTTGTCCAGTCTTTAAACTAATTTTGGTTCAGCTAAAACCTTTAAAAACATGCCAGTCAAATAGAGCCATGTTTTATTCAACAGCCCCATTTACATGGGTTTTCTGCCATTATGAGTTAAATAATTCTGGGTAGTCTGTTTACCTGCCGCAACAATATATTCTAATCAGATGTTAGGCAGTCATGTGATGATGCACATTTAGTGCATTTTTAAAACCACCCTGAAAAACGCAGTCAGAAACATCTTTTCAGTGCAGCTAGCAGTATAATTGAAAGAATCTTACTTCGCACTATAAATTTAGCATGAGAAGTGAGCACAGTAAACTGCTGTCAGTTGTCTCAGAAAACTAGCTGCTTGTCACCTTGGTGAACATATCTCCAGCCTAAATACAGTTACAATAAGTTTGCTCATGTTGAAAAAGTGTGCAAGCGAGCAAAATGTGCAGTCCAGTCAAGTGTTCACATCATTGTTCAATCGGAAAAGTGGCAGAATAAAACACCCCTTTAATTCCGTAAAAATCCTAATCGGATCAGAAATTCTATTTTACATGTTTATATGTCATTTCATATTTTCGTATACTGATTAAGCCATTATTCAGTTTTATTTTATTTAAATCATCCATGAAAACAGAGCTAACATCATGCACGGAAAAAGGCGATGTACCATTGTACACACATCAACTTCTGTTTTTCACACTCATGCACATCTTGAGCAGGACAGCAGCACAGAACATGTTTGGGTTGTGACTGAAACCTGCAACCTGACTGTACAGCCTGAGGCATCAGTGGTGACCCAGCCCACAAACCCAGCCCCCAGTCTTACCTAGAAGTTCCTCAGGATCCTTCACTACAATGTGGGCGTTGAGCTCTTGCAGCTCCTGGTGGAGTTCCTCCACCTTCTTGCTGGACTTCTTCAGCATGTTGTCCACGTAAGCCAAGCTCTTCTTGTCAGTGGTCACCTTGCGCAGGTTCTCAGCACCCTCCTTGATCTTCAGCTCCTTGCGGATCTCCCGCTTGATCTGATCCTTTATCTCGTCCAGCTTCTGCTGAACCATGGTGTCGGACAGGTCCAGGTTGTGCCCCAGGCGGAGGCGCTCGGACACTTGGTGACCCAATGTGTCCCCCTGCGGATGAACATACAACATGGAGAACGAGTACATAAATTATATAGCTGCAAAATGTAATATAATATAATACACACACAAAAAATCTGTACAAATAATGTAATTCATTGCCTCCATGTCTAGCCTGCACAAGGTAGCAAGTTAGTTTGTAAACAGTTGAAGATCAGCAATAAATCAATGTCATGGGTATTGCGCAATGATCCAGAGCATTGCATACGACACCAAATCTAGACCAGAGCTCAACCCGAGTACTCAGAACTGTTAGAACTTTAAATGAGCCAATGTTTTAATGTGAAATGAAAGTTTTCACACATGCAGTCACATTAAAATCATATTCCACAGCATTGTCAACAGAGCCACATGACAAAATAATTATAACTGGAACTGTAAGTTAAACTTCAAAGTCAACAGATCCTTAACCAGCCTATTTTGATTGTCATTTTGATGACACGACAAAGTGGCAGAGAAATTTTGAAGTTGTATTCAAAGTCAAATCAGTGTTTGTCCATAGCAAAACAACAAGTTCCCCTTCCAACAGCAGTTCTGTACAACCCCATGAGCAGGCAACGTGCTAGTTGCAGGTCTTTGGACCCTTTTAGAGGTTCTTGACGGCATTGCCCTTGACACGGCAGCCTTGCGTGCGTCTGGAGCAGTGGAACCATTATGTAATGGCATAAAGCTGGGCTACTAATCTCCATGCTGGGAATACACAGGGGGCCCTCTGTCAGTGTGACAGTGAGCTCCAGGCCCAGCACACACACACTGACACACACACACACACACACACACACACACACACACACACACACACACACACACAAGTGACCTTAACAAAAGCCAGCAGTGACCAGACAATGCCAAGGAATGTTGCCCCCTTCTACACGTCAAGGCCAAACAGCGAATGCACCCATCTACCCACCCAAACCCAGACACACACAGACACAAATGGCCTCACAAGTAAGGTGTGTGTATCCATGCATACAAACAGTTTTGTGTGGCGATATCCACTAAGTAACCTCTGAGGATATGAAGGGCAACTAGCTTAGTCCCACAAACACATTTCAGGTTATTTCAAGATTATGAATTGCTGAAATGTTTCATACAGATATTATTACGTTTAAGATAAAACCTAGCCAAGATGGTACCCACCTGAGGACTACAAATACCTCTAAATGGTTGATAATGAAGTGTTCAGTATTGCATTGTATGCCTAGGCTATGTAATGTGTTTTCAATGGCATGGCTTCACAAAAACGTTATCAAGAGAAGTTTGCACATCGGTGGCCCTTAAATGTCTCCATTCCGTTTCCATAAACAGTTTCTGGAATCCACATTGAGGTTTTAAACATTGTGTAAATAGGCTATGGTTACTACTAGTCTCTGCACAGAAACATGCAGCTGGAACGATTACACTTTCTCTTGTGAGAAATGAGCACAAGATGAGCACACTCACTCAATGAGGCTGAGCGCTCCTACTACCAATGGACTGATTTTTCTTTTACTGTTTCCTTTTACTGAGAGTCCATTGTATCAGGAGACAGGCTACTGCTTTGTTGAGCCTACTAGGTATAAACTAACTCGCTTGTATTCTCACAACATTTGTGATGTTACAATCTAGAGTGCTGCAGTCATTTAAACGGAGTTAAAGTAGATTTAAAAGGTCAACACATAAAATGACAATATGAATGTTTTCTTGCATTTCCGAGGCGGGAGGTGTTTGTAGTCAAGGCAGCCGTCTTAACTATAATGCACTGGGGGAAACCCTGTCCTAAGTAGAAGTTAGAATTTGTGGTGCACTCTCTGGTCTGAAACCTCTCTCTTCTTTAACTTCTGCCACTGCACAGTTCACACAAACATGTAGTTTCCTTGAACTGAGAGTGCGTGGCCCACCTCCACCAACACACAGAGAGCCCCCTTTAAACAGCCAACTCTGTGCTTGATTTACAAGCAGACAGCAAACACTCCACTTGGCATCCACCGCCTCTGCTATCAATAGGGTGCGGCACAGACAGGCTTCTGACTACAGGCGTAAAACACTAACTAGAAAACTTAACCCCGAACGACCACATGCACACTCAAAATAACAGGCAAATTTGCCATGTGTACAAAAATAATAGGTGTTCTGACAAACACAGGCATGCCAAGAGTAGCATTTCAGAGTTTCTGAATGTTGTAATTATGTGGAAGATACAAAGTCGGAAACTGTTCCATAAGTGTTGTATACATGTTCAAAATATGAGTTCTGGATCATACAATAGTGTGCTTCCACTTCCAAGATCAAACTATTCTAAAACATAAACAATGGAGCCAGGGCAACCCAGCAGAGCATGAACACAAAGGCATGTCAGATTGCTTACCAACACATCCACCATCCCAGCTGCACAAACAGAGTCGCGCATTTTCGCTCGCTATTTCCAGGCTTTCCGTGAAACCTACCGTCTCCTGGGCTTCCACAAATGATAATAAAAAAGGTTTGATTTTAGGAAGGCAATCTCACTACGAATTGACAGCAGGTTCTAGAGAAATCCACCATGTCCCAGAACATACAGGGAAGACCTGTGAGTCGGTCACACTTTGATTTCCTTACTGGCTGTTCCTTGTCCCTTGGACACTAGAACAACCACAGAACAGTTTAGAGAGCATAAATCCTCCTAAGCCTCTGTTCTGGCCCGTGGCCTGGTTAAGGACATCAGTGATGAGAGACAGGTTAATGCCACTCTTAAAATAAAACCCGCCATGGAACTCCGATGTGTGCCAGAGCCTGGCTTACGTTGCCTTACTTGACGTAAACAAATGTGTCTTTTGGCAGAAAAACATCACCTGATAAGTGACTCTCCTGTTCAGCAATAGTTCTGGCAACGGAGTTCAAGTGGACTGGAGACTAAAATTTAGGAATTTTGCTGAAATAAGTACATTAGTTTTGGGAGTTTGTGAAACCAAATTGAAATATATGGAATGCTTCCCCCACACATGCTGCTAAACCACCTCCCTTTCACTGACCCTTTGCCCTGCAGTTGCTATGCTATTACGGTCATAACAGCTGCATCAAAGAAACGGTGCACATTTGTGAGCTTCTCATATCCATACTGGGTGAGCTTGTGAGTGTCTGAACTGTGTGTGTGTGTGTGTGTGGCTTTTTTGCGTCAGGAATAGACAGAAGACCATGTTGTGCACAAAATCATACAGGAGAAGAGGGAAGAGGCATGAAACACCCTCCAGGAAACAAACACCATCTCATCCAGATAAAAACTCTTTGCTCTCGATAGCCAGTGCTCCTTAGATGTCTACAGAACAACGCACTATTGTATTGTATGGTGTACTCCAAATTGTCCACACAGTTCAGTTTACTTTGGCAGATGGGAAACCTCCTTATCATATGCAGAGGCATCCCTGGCTGCCAATTATACACAAAACACAGACACAAAATGAACTTGCAGCCTTGCAGACGTTTGCCAGGAACTTGCATTTAACTTCATGTTTAAGTTCAGAACAATCCCACTTGCACCATTTTGCATTTTACTTCCTCCTTTTATAATGTCACACTTGCCCTGTGCCATTTGTAAGTTCACAGGACCTGACAGGGACGGATAGAAAAAGAAGGACAACAAACAGGCCAAAGCTGACATGAAGTTAAGGCAGGCAAACTTACATTAACTGCCTCAGGCCAGCAGTTAGGGCTCTTAGAATGACTGAGACAACCATGACTCATAATGAGGAATGGAAAGCAAAGCTCCACTCTGTCTTTGTGTGTGTGTGTGTGTGTGTGTGTGTGCGTGTGTGTGTGTGTGAGATGGGTGGGTAGGGGACTTGGTGGTGTTATCCAGGGCTTCCCTCCCAATCCAAAAACCCCAACAGTCCTGGTGACTCCACCCAGCACTCCGGCCTGGACAGCGCACAGATCCAGAAGCGGAGCGGACAGATCAGAGATTGCATAACCAGCTAATTCCCACACAAGGGATAACAGGTGGCCACAACAGCCTGCCAGAGCATGGCTATGTTCAAGAGCGGGCGTTCACCGATGGTCTGTGGAGCTCCGGTGGAAAAGTCAATGTGACACATTGACAAACCCGTGGTGACAGTCGGTCACATGGCTAGGGCACCTATTAAAGGAGATGCCGCCTTCTAGGACAATACTACACAGTAAATGCCATGTAATTTGCATGCACAAGAACACAAGTGGTACAGGTGTTTATTACTGTACACTGATTTTAATGGCACATATAATAGTCATACTAAAGTTAGATAAACACTATTGTTTATCTTATTATAGACACCTAGACCATGGTGTAGTTCTGTGATTCAAGTTAGAAAGGCTCTGCCAGCACTGGTACAAAATCTTTTTGAACTTTCTATCAATGGCAATTGAATTGATGCTGTTGCTGCTGGCAAATCAGTTGCTTTTGGCTGGGCAGCTCACTGGTTTTAGACAAAACCTAGCTGCTGCTTTAGGCAGCTGTTTCTGTTTCGTGACAACCCTGAACACTTAGTGAACTGAAACACAGTACACATGAGCTAATTACAGCAAAGAGCACAGCATGAATGAACTTGAGGGGTTTAAGCTCTACACACTCTTTACGACTTAAAGGCTCATCCAATCTAAAAAGCTAAGGCAGTTTTGGCACTCTTCCCGGCAACAAAAAAATATATAGCCTATTCTTACAGCCAATTTTTGACACAAGTACTGCCTGCATTACATGCTGTATAAACAAAGCAGGCCCCTCTAGCCTCAAAAAGAGAAGGTTGTGCGTGTGTATATGTGGAGATGTCCTTATGGATGCGTTTCACTAGCAAGGAATTAAAAGGGCTACATCAGGCATCTGGGGACAATCACCTCCCTGTTGAGATCACTACGTCACTGAACCATAGTAGGCCATAACAAGATGCAGTCTCGTAGTTCTCAAAAAGAGGGTCACATTAAACTGTTGATCAGCTTTCACTGCCACATGACCAGCTGAGGGGTTCCATCTTGCTGTCTGGAAAGATCTGTTTTTTTTTTCCCCTTCATGTCATTATAGAGAATAAAAAAGATACATGGATAGAAATCACACAAGGAAGTGTCAGGCCGAAGTAGCCCAAGTCTCCTCTAGCAAACAATCTGGTTTAAAAATTGTACAAGGTTTTACCATAAATGATACAATGACACATGGTGAATTGCAATCATGTTTAAGAAGTCTGCTCTGCCAACATGTAATAGCCTATACCTTCAGCAGCTTAATAATTCTCAACAACAAATCTATCAAAAACAGCCAGGCCAGACATACTGAAGACCTTTATAGGTCAGCAACTGGCCAGGACAAGTCTTTTCCTTGAACTTCTAACTTCCCAGCGAAAATCATTCTATGGCCTGCTTCTCACCCTCAGGGCCTGGCCATCTTAAGTCAATGAACCCAGCTCTTTAGGTAAGCTAGGTGATTCCAGCCACAGATAAAGGAGCACAACTGAAGGGAGCACAAGAGAGCAGAAAGCATACATTCACTGAGTGAGCAGCTCTGCCCGGAGGATCAGCTATCCTGTTGGGGGCTGTTAAATGCAAGGTTGGGGAGGTGGGGTGACCCACTCTCAACACGGCCATTACTGCCCACCAGTCAATGAGATGACACAGGCTTTTGAATTCATCGCTGTATAGAGACATTTTGTGTAGTTTGCTAATGACCCGTTCTGCTGCTATTTTGGAAAAGAGGGGGAGGTTTGTGCCTCAGAAGTGTCCCCCACCACCATCACTGTTTGTTCTACACCAAAAATCAAACACAAAATACCAGCATAAGAGTAGTACAATTTTATAGTGTCAGGTTGCAGAAATCACATAAATTCATAGGCCAACTATAACAAAAATAATAGACACAACAATAACAAGTTGACTGATATAAAACACAATGTCAGTCAATTCTGGAGTGCCACAAAATGCAAGTCACAAACAGCCTACATAATGATAAAATGACCTGCTGCCAAACCCTCACAAGGTGACCCAAATGCTTTGTAGACTGCCAGTCAAGGATTCCCCACTGATATTCTGTTAAGTTTCTAGATCAATAGGCCTACTGCCCATCACTTGCATAGATCTGAGTCACTTTAATGTGATATCATGTAGGATAGTCTTATCAGTCTTATAGGCCAGTATATGTAGCCTACTGGAAAGAATGAAGGAATTTGCTTTAAAAATTTTAGTTCGAAGATGAGTAGGCCTCGCCTAGATAAACTATGCAATTTTAAGTCATTTCATAACCCTATGTTGTAGGCCTTAATAGACATAAAAAGGCTCCACCATAACACTTTACTGATGTAGGCTAGTGCTCGACGAATAGGCTACTGTATGCAGGGAACAGCTACTAGCAAACTCCAGCTGAAGTTTATTGTCGCAAAGGAAGGGAAACCGACCTAGCCATCGATTTCCTCTCGCCAAAGCCGAACACAACTAAAGCGGAATGAACACATCTCCGCCCTGAATTTCCATAAGCATTGCCGTTAGGAACGCATACAGTGGAGATAATGTACACTGATCAGTATGACAGAGGTCTAGGATATAGGCCTACCAACGCCCAGCTGATCTAACGTTACAACAGAGAAAACGACAAGCATTTGCATTTGAACAATGTTTCGGCTAAGTTTCCTTCAAACCTACCCAATACCCTTTGATTGTTACGCCACCCGATACTTTTAATCGGCATGAGCAAGAAAGGGAAAACAATCTCAGTTTAATAACAAAGTCGCCCCTTTCACGAAACGTGGTGGCATGACAGCCCTGTCAAAATCAATCCAAGAAGTAAACCGAACTTAATGTTAGCTTTAAATAATCGGGAAAAAAGTTTTTTTTTCCACTCTCAAACACAACAACGAACAAACTTCATCAGTAGCCTACTAAAGTTAACCTTCAATCAACATCCTAGCATTAGGCTATGCTTGACATGTTTCAGAAATGTGTTCAATACAACAAATTGTGTTGAAATTCTGTTGATGTTTTTTTTTTTTTTTTTTTTTAAACACCATCTCCTAGAGAGGAGCATCATACAATGTTATTTTGTCTACACATATAGCTATAGGCCCTATATTCTTCCGCCTGTTCTATGGACTGTGGTGAAGCAACAGTTGTTCGCTGTTTGGTTTCCTAGGCCCAAGTAGATATCCCCCCGTCCCAGTTAACCCTTCACAACTGCCCGCTGGAAGTAGGCTGTTAGTCATCATGTCTATAAAATAACCAACAAACGACACAAAACATTTAAAGTAACTATGCGGTTTGGTAAATATGACTCCCATGTGTACAAATCCTTGATGTATTAACAGCAAAACTCTGTTTATGGAAAGAAATTGGTTTTCTTACCTGCACGGAATCGGCCGCCATCTTGCCTTCTAACTTTGAATCAAACTCGGGAGAGTGGATAGGAGGTGAGTCACAAAGGAAAGTAGCAGCTTTGCAACTTCTCTCCAACTAGTCCTTTGAGCTCCTCTTTTAGAGATAAAAACGGGACCATCAGCTTTCCCGCGACGTGTACATGGCTCAACTGGGAATCCTGAGATTTTCCATGTCAATACCTACACAGTAATTCCTTAATAAACGTAATGTAGACACATGTAACAAGAACGAACGAACACTCGTTAAGGTAAAAAGTAATTTTTCGAACAGTCCACGAGTCAGGCTTTAGGAAGGAGTGCTGGTGGTATAAATGTCTTCGCGGGAACTCCACCCGAGACACGCAGCGCCCAGCTCTGGAAAGCTCTTTCTCTCCGCTAGAGTCAATTCATCCACTTTCAGTCATGTGATCATAAGCCCTATGCAAGCATGCGGCAGACACTTTCCCAGGAGGAGCAGTTCGCGCACCGTGCCAAATATAGTGCTCATATAGTTGTGTTGGCTATTCTGTTCATATCGTGTGGTTAAAAAAACAACAACTTGGAAACAGGACTAAGGCTACAACACAAAAAACAAAACCACCACCACCAACAAAAACAACAACAACATTAGACTTATTAGGCCTAGGCTATATTAGGCTATACTAATTAGGCCTATAACTAAGCAATTCCTGAAGGAAACCAGTGAATGCAGAGAATTAAAACTATAATGTGTATTTTTCTTACGAAAATTAAAAAAATAGCCTATATAGAGCCTATAACAGACAGAAAAGTGAGATAATTTGGCTGTTTAGAAGTGATATATCTTTGTCACAATCCAGACTGTTCTCAAAACACATAAACGGTAATATAATAAAAAACGGTACATATAGGCTACTATCGATTCACCTCACCTCTCACCTTCTCTCGATTTCACCTAATGTTTGTTGTCAGTTTTGAGCTTGTATTCATTGCTATTTATTTTCCTTGATTCCTGCACTGTAATATATATATATATATATATATATATACACACACACACACACACACACACACACTTTCAACTAACAAAAGTTAGTGTCAGGGCTGCCTAACTATTTTCAGTCTGTTAGTTTGTTCAGTTTCTTAGTTGAAAGTGTTACTGATTTTTTTTTTATTCAAATTTTATTGTCAAGTTAGAGGAGCATATATCAACAGTAAGCCCAGTCAGTGGACAATTAAATGGATGTAATCAGCAGATGACAGATGCTTCATTAGTTTAATTGGCCAGCGATGACATCACAATGCCCCTCAGCCCACTCTAGGTTCTGTGGGAATTCATTGAAATAAGTTTACTATGCTCTGCGTGTAATAAAATAAAGCCAATGGATTACAATACAATGAATTGTGCTGAATGCAGTGTAATAATCTGTTTTGAATGTAGTGTTTAATTATTTTAACATTTTTATTTAATTCAGCAAGATCACTGCTTGTCTCACTAAAGAGTGGTACCTGCAGAAAACTTTGTACTCTTTGTCCTTTCTATCTGTGATTGTGTGCAAAGACTGCAAGTGTGGTAACATTCATGTCAAATGTATTGCTGAGACTTGTTTATAGACATAAACTGAGTTGTAGTAATGTCCTGGACCACCAAGGGGGCAAGAGGGGAGGAGCCTTGGAGGCCTTGACCCCATTCATGAATTGCTAAGGGAAATTTGATACTTTGTGTAAATCAAATCCCACTTTTAACCATCTCTGAAGGCTGGCCATCCACGCGGCTAATGAATGATTTAGAGGCACTGTTGACCTATTTGACATAGTTATTCATTTGAATAGGCATTTGTTTTCCTTCCCACAAGCACAATGAAGCCTATTCATCTTAACATTTGATATTCAAAATTGGATGCATATAATATTTCTACTTTCTGATATTTAGTGGAGCTTATGGTTTCAGTTGTAGTGTTATGCATGAGGCATTGGCAGTGTCAGAGAGTATAAAAAATTTTCTGATTCTGAAATCAGAATAATTTTAGCCAGAGGAAGGATGGCTCTGTGGTAGCAGAGAAAGAAGCCATCCAGTGACTCAAAGTGGAGGGCACCTCTCTTAATGAGCTATCAGTAGACTGTGGCTCTCTGTCCACTCTCGAGGGTATTTATTTTTGGAGGCCTAAGCAGGCCGGCTGGTCACTGCTGGAAACGTGAGTCAGAGTAGATAAGGCTCATTCTGCTGTTCCAGATTAAGGACAAGGCAGACACTCCACATCGCCCCAAGCCGCAGGACAAATATGATGGTCTGGTCCGGAGTTTGTTAAGATATCAATTCTCTCTTTGGACACACACTTGAAAAAAAGGGGGATCATGACCATATCATTTTTTCACTGTCCTTTAGATGTGTCACAATAGACGCTAAGGGTGTTTTTTGCTGCATACAATTTCCAGCTCAGTTTTTTTGTTGATATATTGGGTATATTTTCAGGGCATGGCTTTGTATATTTAGATGTGTTGTTATTACGCAGTAAGTATACAGCCATTTAACCCACAGTATGAGTGAACTGAACGTGTGGATCTGAGTGGATGTTTCAGTGGCCTTTGTACTCTTGTGTTTGCCTTCTGTAACAAAGCCTTTTGCTCAAAGGTCAGTGTACTTCAGGTCAGCTGTTCGCCTCAGTTCCTTCTTGACATGAAGGTCCTTTCCAACAGGTCACACAATTACCACAGTCAGTTTTTACTGTTTACTTTTTCCTCTGATCTTCACACAGTCTTAGTTAGGCTTCAAACAAAGTCATTCATGGATTGAGGAGATGTGAAACTGCTACTGATAGAACTGTTTTAGTCTTTGGCCTACAAATGGCTGGAATTTGAACATGGAATGAGCGTTCACCAAAACTGATCAGTTGAGGGAGGGATTTTGGTGTGCCCTGTGGCATTGAAAACCTCTTTGTGTGAAACCACGGTAACCACCATTGTTGATTTTCTCTACCACAACACTCAACACTCACACACTTCCTGTGGTAACAATCGAGTTTCCTGTGCCAGACTGCATGTTGTTGTATCAGAGGTGATAATCTCTCAAGGCTTTTTCTCATTTGGTAGGTTTCACAAACATAGACTGCTAAATAGCATGATATTGACGTTCAGTCTTAAAGGCCATCAGTGTCTTTCCTGAAATAAGCACCACATTGCCATATTTGGTGTATGAGCGCATTCTTGCTCTCTTTAGGAAAGGTCAAAGTGTAAGCAACATTCTCAAAGTAAAACTAGGAAGTCCAGCCAGAATCTCACAAGGGTATAGGCCTATCACTATTATTTTGATTTCAGTTGTAGCTAGGTTAAGCATCAAGGCAAGCACAGATTAATTTTTTTTTAACCAAACACCAGCTAAGATATCCTTCCTTCCCTTCTTAAACAGTTCCATGCATAATTGATGTGTAAACATAAAGTGAGTGAGAGACATGTGCCTGTGGTAGTGGCCAGTAGGCTCTCTTTACCCATATTCACATTTGCCAGCAGTGACACAGAGACCCAGGGGGGAAGCCTGGCTGTCTGACTCATCACTTTACAATGTCCGCCCACGGGGAGATTAGCACACACAGCTCCACACACCTGTAGCTGCCACACTGCACTCACCTGTTCACCAGCAATAGCTAACTACAGCTTTTAGGCAGTCGTTGGAAGACTAATAATTAGCCAGCTGTATATATATGTATTTATTCCCAGCAATGACCCTGGGTGATAGCACAGAGTCTGAGGCCCTATATGCCATTATTTATGGGCTTGAAGTGACGGTGATTGATTGGGTATTGATGTTTCTCACCAGCAGCCTGGGCTGCAATGTTGGCTTTTAGAGTTTAGAAAGGTAGGCCTTCATGTGGGATCGACATCCTGTTTGAAGTGGGGAGAACAAAGGACTTTTCTGTTGCAGAAAAACCTGTAGGTTTTAATGTGTAACGGCACCATCTTCTGGTGGCAAAGCAGAAGTAAAAAGATAACTTCTCATCAAATGTTCTTTTGATCTCATATGTTTTATGTATGTATATGTGTACTATATTCTGTACATACTGTATTCATTTACTATAATTATCTACAATAATTTCTACCCTCACTATCATAACTTAACCTGTCATTTTACATAATTGCACCAAGGTATCAGATTGTTGCTGGTGGCTTGTGCCACTCGCTTGCCGTTCTGTAGACTGCCCTGCACTACATATACTGTCTGACTAATGTCTCACGCCACTCGTCTACTGCCCTGTGACATTTGCCAACTCGGAACGAAAGACATTGCAAAGGACAGTAAGCCTGTGGCAACTGGTGAGGGACAGTGCACAGTGGCAACAGACACAGACAGTTGGTAGGTGGATTGAGCCACAAGCAACACTACACTACAGTCTTTGCTCCAAATGTTACCACTGATAACTGCCTAGCAACCTTGTTATCAATGAGCTGCCAACAAATGTCTTTGTGGGAATTTGTGTGTCATTACCACATCCACATCCACAAGTTTTAAGTTTAATATCATTAGGTCATTTTGGATTATGGAGCTATAAGAAGCTATCAGTTAGGTCCCTGATAAAAAAATGAACTTAAACTAAATAAATAAATAAATAGTATTTTATGTTTACTTTAATATAGGCTATTCTTAGTTTAATTCTAAAGGTTTCATTTTAATATTTGTGATTAACATAATATGATGAAATGTGTAAAACTTTCAGGACACATTCAGTTCACAGTTTAAATATTGCATAAAATCAACTAGGCTTATACAATATAAGTAAATGTAAGTTTATCACATTATTTATTATTATTTATTTGGATGATTTTATCCAAAGCAACTGCAGGCATTAAATGCTTTGCTCGAAGGCACATAGTGACAGCCTGGAGTCAAACAGGCAACTTGTATGACTTCTGCATGGTCCATTAGCCATTAGGCTACACCACCAAGCACTACTGTAACTGCACATTTCATTGTTTTAGTAATCTGAAAGTAGCCAGGAACTACTTTCATGTCTAGGGTCAGAAAATAAATAGTTTTCCTTCCAAATTCTGTTGATATAATTTACAAAAAAGCTAAGTGCTGAAAATAAATGGAGAATCCACACAAATTACAAATAGTTGGGAATAATCTTTTGATTATTGAAAAATAACCTCCATGGTAGTGGTATAAAATGGAAACGCATTTTTGATTGACATAGGCATAAGAAACGTCACAGGTCATTTAGACACCAACATGTTTAACACTTTATGTATGTGAATAATGAAGACACAGACACAGACACAGTTACTATCATAGGCTACTTTTAAACAGTACAGCACACATGTATATGTGCACAGAGACAAAAAAATGCTTAAGTGTGCAGACATTTGAGTCATTATGTCTTATTGCTGACCATGTGTGGCCCCTTTATGGTCTCAAAATGTGCCTGGCCAGGCCTGGCCACGACACATGCAGTTGATGTCTAAAGAGGTCTAAAATAGCATCTATGATGGTGTGCTGTTGGTGGAGCCTACCAGCAGAGGGAGACAGAGTTTGTGTTGTATTTTATTAAGGATTGTACAGCATGCAGTAATTCTTTTCTCACAAATTCAGAAATACTGACAAAACAGACTTCTATATGGAAAACACAACAGTCACACATTATTGTTCATAAGAAATGTCACTAGTTTCTCTCAACTGGTTTTATTCCTCAAACATAATTGTAGAGTTAATTAGGAATTGAAATAGAAATAAAAAATAAATAAATTGGAGTTTATTAGTCTTTGTAAAGTAATAATTCACTGTCCTGTGCCCACTTTAGTGGTCATTTGTTTCTTTTGTCAACCCTTCCTATTCTACATTCTAGTGTTTGTCTTCTGCCTCATCCTCATCAACACATTGGTTATCAACACATTTTTTTAGCTAATGTTAATGTTTATTTTACTTATACTTGCTGACATTTTTGTACAAAGATTACACTGAAAATGACATTGTTAATAAAAAATATTGGTTACATTTGATTGATACAATATACATATTCGTTTTAAATACATATTCACCTGTATTTTTATAAAAATATATTCTTAAGGTCTCTTTTAATGTCGTTCACAATTGCAAAATGAATGAAAATGAAACAATCAATCATCTTTCATTAACAAGCTTGTTGAAATGTTCCGGTGCTCATTCGGCACAGAAATTCTTTAATTTACTTCATTTTCCGTGCAAATCATGGTTTAAGAACACGTTCCTTTTTGTAAGAACAATAAAAAAGCAAAAAAAAAACTGGACTCGAGTGGTTTTAAACTATATTGCCTTCACCTGAGACCTGAATATAGTGCCAGACTGAAATTAATGCCTGTTTGGGAATATCCAAAACAGATGTCTTTCTGACATTTCAGCTGAGCCTCTCTTTGGGAAGCGTCTGTTCTGAAGCCTAATATAGCAGACAGAGGACAGTTAGGCCAAAACATGGCAATAAGTAATCAGATGCAAATGGCTGACATATTGCTTTCTTTTAACCAGCTTACAGTTGGTCAATGGGCCCGTCTTATAAATAAATTTTGCAATAAATACTATATGTAAGGAAGTAAAATCACATGTCATCTCACACAATGCTGAATGAGCTGTTGTTTTTTCTGGTTAAAAATAGTACAAATTCATTTTACTTAATTATTTATTTAGGATAAAATTCAAATGGAGCAGTCTTAGTAGTTACAGTCTTATATTAAACTAAATAAAACAGGATACTTTAGAGTTCCCCATGTGTTGCCCAGGCCACAGGTCTACCAGCGCCCGATGCACACAGTCCCAAACAGCACTAAACACTGTTTCAAAAGACCCTCTGGAAATGGCTGCCTCGACATTCTAAATTCTTATTCATTTCACATGAACCTGAACTCATCCCAGAGGTGTTGTGTTCCCTGCTTCACATTCACGCTCAGCAACATGTGGCAGCTCATACAGACACTGTTGGTGACTCTACCAATCAGCCTGTTCTGCCTGTCTGAAAAAAAAAATTAATAACCAAAAGTGAAGTCAAAACAATTGCACTTGTGTTGCAAAACAGCTCTGCTTTCAGCTGAAATATTCATAAATAAGGCCTGGCTAAAGCTTGGTGTGTCCGTCAACACCTGCTTGTTTTTCACGGTCTCTATTTCAGTTAAAGCTACCCATATCCATTCAGTAATGACTGCATTGAGTCATGGAGTATTGATAAGGTCTTGGCCAGAGTCAAGTGTCACAGGACAGCTGAGGCCGGGCAACTAAATCTGGGCTGGGTGCTTTGTAAATAAAAACAAGAGGGGCAGAAACAAAAAGTTTATTCCTTTTATACCTCTCTTACTTATGAAACAACCTTTTAATCCTCTGGTTCCTGGTAGAGAATCAAAACAGCTGATGATTAGCTGGTGATGTGTTGCTAATGAAATGTCTTTGATTAAGTGGTTCTGTCCACACAATCAAGAAGTCAAAGATTAAGTGCTGATTTATAGGTATCCAACATTTAATTAGGATAAGTCAGTCACATTTTTAAATTTGGGACTCTGTTTGTCCTCTTATGTACTACATTACTATACTATTTTCCAAAAAGAGTAATAGTATAATGATCATACAAAATGTGTCTGTTTTTCAACATATTTTCAAATATTTTATCATTGAGCCTTTTTTGAATAGGGATGCAACTTGAGTTAGTTACTTTTGTTCTGTAAAACAAATCTCTGTCTTTGACCCTCTTGACATTGTGTGTCTGTGAAATAATAGAGGTTACAAAATAGTTCTTTCTCTTTAATTTGTATTTCCAAACTGAACCAATAAACGTGCCAGAAAATAGTTATAGCCAACACAGAAGAAAATATCTTATAGTTGCTAATATGTGCTACTGTAGTATGCTATATAAACAACAATATTGTGAAACAACAATATAGGATGTATCTTTATTAGTTGCATACACTTTGTGTGACAAGTTCATTCATTCTGCTTTCCATGTTTCAGGTAACAGGTGTTAAATCTCTTTCTCTTTTTCACTCCGTCTGGCTCTAAAGTACAGATGGCAGATGTTTAGAGATGGCCTGCTTACGCGTATAGGCCTGAGACTGGCCGTAAACTGTCTGTGACACCGCCACCACCTTTGCACGCTGACTGCATCTGCTCCATTCTACCTTATCCCCCTGTGCATGAAGTAAGGCCACATGTGACTGGCCCTGGAGCAGCGAGGAGAGGACATGACTTAACCACAAGGTCTGGAGGCAATGTGTGGCTTTAGGACAACAGACACGGCTCATATTTATTAATGAATGCCACAGAGGGCTGCATATGAAACTAAGTCACTGCAGCTTACTAGGGGTGGTCGGGGGGAAGGGGTAGTAACAGTTGAATGCACAACATGTTTGCTGTCCAAAGTGGACATATGATTAAAGCTATGGCATCTAGCCTTAGATGAATTCTGACTGTTATTCATGCGACTAGGACACAAGAAACAAGAGATTGCAATGTGCTTCTTTAGAGGGGAAACAGTTATTCCTCTTGACCTCTAGAGGGAGATATAATGTAGCAGATGTATATCGCACAAGTGAAAATGCTTCATCAAAAATGCCATTTGAAAGAAATAACCCAAAAACAGACTTTTTTGGTTATGTTTTTAAACATGTTTATTTTGTTTCTTCCCTTTTTTGCAGTTCCTCAGCACAAATTACTTCAGACTTGTGGAAATTGTTGTGAAGATTCAAACAGAAAAAAGGTCTGAAAAGCGTGTCTACAGTAACATTTAAGTATCATTTAAACCTATAAGATGTAAGAAGACAAGTAAGACCAAATTTTAACACAGCTATTGTGTCAAACCAACAACTTTTTTATGTTTTAATTTTTTTTATTTTATTTTTCAGAGATGGCGAATCCATTAATTCCATAATATGGGTAAGGTTATTGTAACCCTCTTAAAATATCCATTTGGTGATTTTACTTAAATTAAAAGCACAGAGAAAGGGCATGTGCATGAGAATGTATAGACTGTATCTGTTTGTGTGCTTCACTGTGTGTTTCTGTACAGTACCCCCCCCCCCCCCCCCCCCCCCCCCCCCACACACACACACACTACACATACGCATACACACCACCCACATAATGTCCTCCTCTCACACAAGCCATATGGTGCACACAACATGCCCTCCAATGGCAGTCCTGCTCAGTGCGCGGACTGGCAAACAGCTTGGTGGACACATAATTAATTTGCCCAGGCGTCTGCCATTTATTCTCCAACCTACATTTTGCTAATTGGACGGAGGAGGTTAAAATCAAATTAATGGCTCCGGGTGTGCACAGGCCGCTAATTGTGTGGACTTTTGCAAGAAGGGGGTCGGGGAGGGGTAAGGCATCAGTGTTAGGGGCTCGCGGGAATATTAAGTCACGGGTGATATTTCGAGGGTTCTTCCGGGGAAGGTTGGGAGGGAAGAATATCGTGGTTAAATAACAGGACGTGTCATTCATGCGCAGGGGGTGGGGGTCTACACTGAGAGAGAGAGAGAGAGAGAGAGAGTGGCTGCCTTCACAGCTGTTGGGTGGGGGTGCTAATATTTAAATGATGGGGAGAAAATGGGGTCTAGATTAGACCCAAAGTGTGAATGCCGGTGTGAGAGAATGATCAGGGTGAATGAGATGAACTTTGCTTTAGTCCCGTCACAGTCCATGTTTAATTGAATGAATTTGCCTAAATTATTTGATAAAGGAGTCGCGTGCATTTCAGTTTTCGTGATGTTTATTTTCAGTTAAATTTAATTCATATCAGGACAACAAAGGCCATGAAGTTGTTTGTAAGTTGATAAGTTGTATATTATATCTGCCCACTCCAAAAAAACATTCATCTGTTTGCTCTGAGAAGAAGTCCATTTACTCCATTTAAGGCACCATTTTGTCTTTGTGTTGCTATGCTTGAACAGTTAGGTGTTCCTCAAACTTTACCTGCCTCACTTAACTGCTTCACACAATCCCTCTGTTCTGTTATCTGAACACATTCCACCATGTGCCTTTATCTTTGATGTGATAAGCATGACATGTCTCTTATCATTATGAATATGTTTCATGTGGCTGAAGGTTCATTTTCCTCCCTCTGAACCTATTTGTTTCATCTTTAATTTGATAAAGGAGAGTGTAATTGTCAGCATCGTATCTTTATTAATATCTCCCATGTAAGTGATGTAGAGGATCCGCAGCGACGATACGATCATCCAGTTTGTCTCGACAAACTAGAGTCTGCCGTCAGTGGGCAGAATGAGAATGAGAAAGTGTGAGGAAAAGAAGAGGGGGGTTGGGTGAGAGGGGGGGAGAGAGACTTGCCCTTTTCCGCAGTACATGTGGATACCCAGCTTGGGCGAATGGCAACTGAGAACTCTCACATACAGAGTTTTCTCATGGCCCATCTGTTGTTTTTTTTCTCATTTATTGTCTTTTTCTGTCTTGTGGATGGGCTGGGTATATCCTGTCCCTACTGTATAGAGTAAATAATGACTGATAAATCACAAAAAAACATGAAATAAACAGCAATAAATTTATTGTATTTATGTTGTTTAATCCTTTGGACGGTATTTTCTTCTTTTTCCCCTAAGGGCACTCGGGCCAAAATAGATACGCATAAAAACATCAACTTGAGTAATTATCTGTAAAAACAGACTCAGACTGCAGTCCGGTACATCGCCTATTTTGTGCACATTACAGACGACTACAAAAATAAAAGGCAAGTAATTTAATATGGTTTGGGAAACAGAATTGAATACTCATTTTTTCTTATTTTACTGAGTAGAATTCAGACTTCAAGAATTCAAGTGCGGATGAGATCTGTGCTGTTTTACTGTCTATCCAGCTCTTACATTGGCTTTGGCTAATACCATGGAGCAAGGGTCGCTCATTTGTCTCTGTAGTCACCAAAGTTGAACCTCAATTTTTTTCCCTACTCCTCCTCCGCCTCTTCTTCCTCATCTTTTTTCTGAATATGAATTTAATCAAGTTAATTGACTATTAAATACAAACGCAATTAGGGGGGATAACAGCCAGAGTATAAATCTTGACGATGGCTGCTTTTCAGAGCAGGGTAAACATTAAAAGATGAAGGCCGCTATTATCCAAATGATCACAGAGATGGCGGATGTTGATTGAGAGTGGGCTCGTTAATGAGAAATCTCTCCCAGGGAAAATGGAGAGCTCACACACACACATACACGCACGCATGCACATGTACACACACACAAACACACACACATGCCTGCTGCCACTTTAATACGCTTGCACTGGGTGTAGCCTGTGGCCCCTACTGCTACAACACTGTGTTTGTTCATCAAATGAAATGTCAAGAATGTGCCCATTTGCACAAGGCTTCTGATATGGTAACATTGTGCGCATTATGATTTTTTCATATTTATTTCAAAATACCATCATCCTGAAGTAGGCCCTTACAGCATTTGAACTTGGAGGGGAAAAAATAGAAGAGAGAGAGAGAGAGAGAGAGAGAGAGAGACAGGATAAAGGATTTAGGGCTGTAGTCTCTCATAAGTTGCCCCAAAGGCACGTGTTATAATGAGAGTCATTTCACCACCACCACCATCACCACCACCCTCCTCGTACACACTATGGCTCATGCAGATCATCTGACTGCTTCATTTGTTTGTCCTGATCACTGGCACGATCTCCTCCTTTTGTTTATCAGGAGCATGAAAGAATGTGTCCATTAAGGCAACCCCCTTCTAGCAGTTTTTAACATGAGACTCATCACAGTTCTAGTTAAAATAAAACAAACCAAAGTGCAACAGCATGTTCTGGCAGTGTGGCATGTTACAAATGACTGTATCAACAAGGTCAAACATCCTGTTAAATGTTGGAGAAGAAAATAGCTAATTTGCATGTATATTTCGGTATGTTACAGGGCCCTGTTAAATAGATTTTAATAGAAAAGAAAGAAATTGAAACTCTTCAAAAGTCAATATTCTTCTTGTAAAACTTTTGTAGCTGCTTCGCAAGCAGATGAGTTCCACACTCATTGAGACTGGAAGCAGTGGAAGGAGAAGAGGGACGGAATAATGAATGCATGCAGCTAATGAGGCTTTAAGCCACAGGCCGGAGTGCGAGGGGTTAATGACAATACAAATTAGGAAAGGGAAGTTTAAAAAAGTTGCTCGCGCAGCTTCAGGCGGCAATTCCGGCAGACAACGTCGGCTAGCAGCAGCAGCTGCGCCAGAGGGGTGCGAGCGCTCGCGCAGACCCCCCAAGCCTCCAACACCGAGCGGGGCAGGTTGCCCGGTGCAGCAGCAGTCTCCGGCGTTGTTAATCACGCTCACCCAACCCCCTGCACTCCGTGCCTGTCTCCCTCCCTCTCTCTCTCCCTCCTCCTTTCTCCCTCTCCCCGCACTGATTTGCAAGAGCAGATTAATCAGAACGCGCGAGCCTTGATGAAATTTTTGCTGTTATTGTGCCCAATTTTAGCAACATCTTTTATTATCTTCATTATTCATTTTACCGGAGAATGCCGAGAGGAGGAGGAAAGGGGAAACTGCGCTGAAGACCAGAGGGGCTTGCTGCTGCATAGTGGGCACTGTGTGTGCGTTGTCAATTATGCAAATGAAGTTGCAGCACGTTTGTAGATTACTTCCACGCCGCCATTGTTTGAAAGAATTTCATTAATAGATTTTTATTCCTTCCTTCATTGTACTTCGCTTCTTAGGCTTGGTTTCATTTTGATGTCCCCCAGCTGCTGCTCTCTCGCTCCGGGCCAAAATCAAAGTGCTCTGGTGTGTTAAGGCCAAATAAACTCCCCTCGATTTAATAATTTGGAAGTTAGTCCCTTGTTGCTTCCACGGGCTCAAAGCAAGAAAGCGAAGCAAAAGGCAGAGGCACATTCAATTTAATGAGTTGAAATTGAATTCAAGTTTGCTCAGATTTAACTTCAATTAGAGAGTGCCTTAATGATATTAATCTTATTTTTTCTTTACCTTTTATTCCCAGGAATTTGTTTTTCAAAGGATTTCTTTGGCAGTAGCTAGAGGGAGCCAATAAAGCATACCAATTGGAGCTAGATCCACTGGATGATAGTGAAATGAAAGCTTTTATAGTTAACACATTCAGACAAAATAGGATGGACCCTGAGCATAGACATTTTAATTCCCATTCATGGTAAACGTTCAATTTTCATTTTTTCTCTCACACAGATAAACTAGCTATTTTAAATATTGTCAGATAATGCTATCCATTTGAACAAATTCTTAATTGAACATACACTTGAGCCTGTGAAATCCATTGGAGCAGGCATCAAAGGAGGAATAGGAAGTAATCATTTTGCTTCGTAATAATTTGAAATCCATATATCAATGAGAGATCATGGGATGTGACAATTTTGAACATGTGTATGCATTCACTATGGGTAATAGATTGAATTATATGAATATGGAGTGCTGCATGGTGGCATTTGAAGAGGGAGATTTTTTTTTATTTCTCTATCTTTCTGTAGCCAACCCGTGTGTGTGTGTGTGTTTGCTTGAGCCCTGGCATCTCCCTTGCCAGCCCTGGCCTTTCTGTGCTCCACAGGGGGGGGGGCTATAAGTGGGCACACTCTGAGAGTCCTGCTGCCTGAGGGTTCTTTTGGATAAACTAGTGATGGGGGTGTTTTTTTTTTTTTTTCCTCCCACGCTTTCTTACTGACACACACATACAAACACACATACACACACACAAATGCCTGCACTGCCAGTGAAACCCAATCACCTTTACTGTGCTTTCTCTTGCTTTGTCATTTTTTTCTGTTTGTTTTGTTTAGAGTTCTGGTGCTGTTCTTTTAAGTGCCCCAGCAGTCCTTTCTTCAGGTCCGCTGTGTGGACCCTCAGAGAACTAATAAGCTCTTTTTCGACTAGACACACCTCTGTCATTCTTCTTAGACAGTGTGTGTGTGTGTGTGTGTGTGTGTGTGTCAGGGACATTAAAGAGCTTTAATTTTGAAAAAAATATTTGCTGGTGTGTGAAGTGGTGTGGCAGTGAAGATAAACAGGAGGTCAGGGAGAGAGTGCACATGTGACAGAGAGACAGAGAGAAGGGGTAAGATTGGGAATTTATCTCTAGTCTGGTCTGATCTGCCTCGACGATGTATGTAGTTGTACCACAGAACCACTATATATAGATTACTATGCTTGAATGGCCTTGACTACATGAAGAAAAAAATATCTAACTGAATGGTAGCAGACGAGTGTGGGTGCATATAGGAGTGAGCACAGAATCGACACTTGCACTGGACAATGGATAAAGTTTGGATTTAAAGTTGTTGTTTTTTCAATAGATTTTAATGTGTGTGTGTGTGATTGTGTGTGTGGACATTTGTTTGTCTGTGTGTGTGTGTTTGTGTGTGTGTGCATGCACTTGGGGGTACTGTGAACGCTGAATGGTTCTTTTGGGTGCCTTTCCAATGCACTGGGCTAGCTGTCACAACAGTGATGCAGCCAGCACTGGGACAGGTCTGGCCCAGGGACACCAATAGATGGTGTGTGTGTGTGTTGGGGAGGGGGGGTTGGGGCTGGTGGATGCTTCAGATTGTTGTGTCCTGGGGATACCCTTCTCCCCCTCCTCCTCCGCCTCCTCTTCCTCCCCTGCTGATTACTCATTGACATTTCCCTGCCTTGTGGCCCGCTTCTATTTCTGATTACAAAAGCCAAGCTCCTGAGGTGGAGCCATGCACTGGCATGGCCCCTTTCTACCCCCCTACCTTCCTCCCTCTCCCCCTGGTGCCCCCTGTTAGAGCTCCTACCCATTGCAGTGTATGTTTGTGTGTGTGTGTGTGTGTGTGTGTTTGTGAATGTGTATGATGTCCTGTCTGGCTTGGAGGAACAGCTGTCTGCACTAACGAGGCTGTTGCTATAGAGAGAGAGAGAGTGAGAGAGGCAGAGAGAGATAGGGACAGAGAGAGAGAGAGAGAGAAAGCAAGCGAGAGAAAGGCAGTGACGCTCGGTCTGGCGAGTGGGCTGGGTTGCGACAGGCCGCGGGCCACCTAAACAGTGACTTAATGAGGATGCACCCGCCATTACAGTAATTAACGCTGCGCATGTCAAAGGACTGTCAGAGCTTTCGAGACTCTCAGCAATGCTGCTGCTGCAAAAAAAAACACTTTCTCTTATCTTTCTCTCTGCCCCTTTTTCTCTCTCTTCCTCTCTCATTCTTTCTTCTCTCAGTCTTTCTCTCTCCTCCACCTTTCTTCTTTCTCCCATTCTGCCTGCCTTGGTCTGCCTGTTGGAGTCTGTGAATATGCCACAAATGAACACACCCTCTCCAAAACATTCCCCTACAGCTGTCTGACTCCATTTACACAAGAAACCCAAAAGTAAGGGAGCCAGGGAACAAAAAAAAAGGAACAAATCAGTCGGTGGGAGGAATATTTTCCCATGAAATGAAAGCTGGGGGAAGTGATTATTTATTTGAACATGGCGTATCATGCGGCCGTAATTACTGTGACATGTGTAGTGGATCTAGCGAGGTGGGGCGGCTCTATTTGTATTAGGCTTAGGTGTTGGGACAGTAATGAAGCTCATGAATCACAGGTTAAACATACATGTGTATGTGAAACAGACACAGCATAAACATAGAACTGGGCTTCAGTGTTATTCCTAAGGGGGCTTCAACGCATTGGAACCCCATGCCCTCAGGAGGGTGGTGGTGGTGGTGGTGGGGGGGGGGTCTGTCAAAGAAGAGAAGAAATGGAAGGAGAAGGAGGAGGAGGGATGAGGAGATGAAAAAGTGACAAGCTTAGACTTGGCAAAGTCAGATGGTGTTGCCCTGTGTGTGTGTGTGTGTGTGTGTGTGTCTGTGTGCATGTGCATGTTAATGGGGGGTGTTGCATCCCATCCAATCAGAGGGGGGAGATGGTGGCCTGGTTGGTGAGGAGAGGTAAGTAGTGTGTGCCAGTAGGCTCACCCCAAAGGGCGAGTGTTTTTTCCTTGCCTGCATCCCCCTCCCAACACACACACACACACACACACACACACACACCACAGCTGCTGTGCCAAGTGCCTGGGTCCATGCTGCTGCTGGGATTGATGGGTCCTTCTCTCTCAAAGCACTTGTGTATAAGGGAGTCTTTTTAATTAGCACTGAATTATTGAGGCTTACTCATGAAGGGTGTGTGTGCATGTGCGTGTGTGTGTGTGTGTGCGTGTGTATTTGTATTGGGGTTGGCAGTGGGGTTGGTGGGCAATTGTACCTCAAAGGGGTGGCCTAAATTTGTTGTTGCTATTCATTCCATCTTATTAGCTTGCAGCCCCTCTGTCTGTTTGTCCTGCTTTCTGTATTGGTTCTCCCACATCCATACAGTCTGGGCCGCTTTACTTCATTAGCGGGAATCTTGCTGACGACAGGTGGGCAGTTTTGGCACGCATCAGCTTATCAGAACAAAAAAAAAGTTCAACGTGACTCGTCTGAAAAAAGAAGAACACGAAGAAAGTTAAGAGACAAAAAAAAATATTAGGCTCATTTAAATTCAGGGGCCGAGATATGTCTTTGACCTAGGAATTATTACAGGGTTGTGTGTTCACTTTCTTCATCCCCTCACACACACACACACACACACACACGCATATGCACATGCAGTGACACACTCACACACAGTGTCTCTGTGTCTCTTCTAGAAGGAGGTTAGGGTGAAACAAGAGGAGAGCGGCACATTAATGAGTCATTGTGGAGCTGCATTATGTTTAATTAGCTGGTTTATATAACGAGGTGTTCATTTCTAATGGAGGGACATGCTGCGCGCCGCACATCTGCGCGCATAACTCATGCAATCAGTGTACCACTCGGACCCACAGTACACCAAATGAGGCACACACGCACACACACACATACACAAGCACGCACACACACACACACACACACACACACAGAAATGAATTACGTCTCACTGCTTCTCCTATCCCCAAGCCCATTAATTAAATCTGTTGGCATCAAGGTCTTTTTCTTAATTTCATGTACCATTAGCATAATCAACACAATTTGAGTTAGCACAATGTGATCAGTTTAATGGATGCTATTTATTTTACTTTATTATTTAAAGCTGTACTAATGGGAGAGAGAAACATAAATATAACTGTATGGGCCCCTTTATGACTAATTCCCACTTGAGACCCATACCACCCCCCCACCCCCCTGAACCCCTTGCCGATGCAGATGTTCGTTAAGACTGGCCCCATACATTTGGCCTGGCTGTGGAGTCGGCTTCATTAATTTGCCGATGAGCACGCTCGCATAGAGAGTGTGGATGGAGAGGTGTGTGTGTGTGTGATTTCAGAATATAAAAGGGCTTATAAGAGACGTAAAGAGAGGCAGGGGTGGAAATTTCAGCCTAAACAGTTTGGCCCCGTCTGATAAAGTTTTAGGATAGCTTTTTGTTGAAGCTCAGGAGGGGTAGAAATGTTTTGGAGGAAGAGAAAGAGAGAAGAGGGGTATTTTAGAGAAACAGACAGAGAGAGAGAGAGAGAGAGAGAGAGAGAAAGAGAGAGAGAGAGAGAGAGAGAGAGAAATTAATGTGCGCTGTTCTCACCAGATGGTTAAAATAGAAGCAGGGGGACAACAGGAGCCCACACTGACGAAGAGCAACACTCGAGTCCGAACAGGAGATGTGGGTGGGGGGTGGGGGTAGTAAAAAAAAGAGTGGACTATTTGTGCACTCAGCGTGTTTTGGGGGGGAAAAGTCATTAAAACAATGCAGCGGGACTTAATGTATGGCAGAGGGATTTGTTCTGACCCTATAAAGCCATGGCCTGGAGGTGAGACATGATTAGTGTTATTGCTGAGGACAGGTACATCATTATCTCATTGTGGCTCCCCTCTCCAAGGCTGTCTGCTTTGCCCATACCCCCTCTTTCCCCAACCTTCTCCCCCCACACACACACACACACACACACATGCATGCACCCGACACACACATGCACTGTACACACTGGCACACTCACTCTTCTCTCTCCTCCCAGCCGTCACACACTAGTTAATCTGCTCTCTCTTGGCCAGAAGTGGAGTTAATCATCAGTATTCCAGTTGCAGCCCAAGCTGGTGTGTGGTGAGGTTTGGTTTGTTGAGAGAGGGAGAGAGAGGGACTGCCTGGAAGTCATCTCCATCTATTAGTGCTGAGGCAAACTGCCCCACAGCATGCTCTGGAGCCTCCTTTTTCCGGCTAGCCACTGTCAATGAAGTGGCCCTGCTAATGTGGAGTTGGATCACGGGCCCCTCACTCCCTCCCTCGCTCAGCTCTCTCGCTCACCTCGTCTCCTCTGGGAGGAGGCCTGCGGAATAAATTAGGCAAGCGAAGGACAAGGCAGAGCTTGTATTTATAGAATATGTTGCAATTTCAGAATTTTTGACTATATTAAAAAAATATATCTCGCCAGGCGTGATTTTTTTAAGGTCTTGCGCTGGCTGCAAGCAGTGAATCTCTCCGTATGGACATGCAAAAGGTCGAAGGTAAATTAGAATGGGTGTATATTTATGAAGTACAGCCATAAAGTGTCCCAAATATACATGTGCATATACTTATTTTTATGACCTGTGAACTGCCTGTGCTGTTTTGTAAAGTAACAACATGGGATGCATGAAAATGAGGGTACAGTGTCACACTAAAAGTAATTACAGAAGCTTTTTACGCTTGCAAAAATGGAAAACATTTTTAATTAAAATTGTATTCATATTTTATTTTTGTTATTCCTCCTTCACCCAATTGAAATGCACAACAAATAGTGTTCTGACATATTCTGAACAGACATATTCAGTGGCCTTTGTGGGAATACAGAACACTGAGATGGTCACATGATTTTCACTGATTTGTTTTTTTTTTTTTTTCTTTCTCAGTCCGATCAAAATGACTGGAGAGTGGACTCCTGCCTGCATGCCTTCAGCTCTCCGCTCCTCAAATGGACATGAAAAAGACAGAAAAGTGTGTGGACCAGACTGCTGTCAAGCGCTGAGTGAGAAACACATGACATGAGAAACCATTACAGCGTTTTAGACAGAGACTATGCCCAGAACGGAACGTCCACCTGTTTTTTTTTTCTTTCTTTCTTCCTCTCTTTCTTGGCTAGGCCTCTTGTCCGTGCGACAGATGAAAGCTGTGATGATTAGCCCAAGGATCAAACAGTGCTTTTCTTTTAGGAGGGAGGGAGGGAGGGAGAGGGAGAGAGAGAGAATTCGAGTGGCAGAAAGATGAAAAACATCAAATTCAGCACTCTAATGGCAGGAGAGAGCTTTTCCGCTTCCCACTTTGTGATTTGTCAAAGACAACTGGACAGATGTGATTCCACCTGTCCTTTTGGAGAGGCTAGAGAGCTGTCTGGGAGAGAGACCATCGCATGCAATCAGCTCTACCAGGAAGACACAACCAGATATTGCTTTGTATTCTACAGGCAGAGAGCATTTGACTATATCCACTGTGGGGTCACTGGTTTTAAACTGCATTATAGCACCATAGTTTTTGGTTTGTAAAAATAAGTTATTTAAACAGTCTGGCCCAAGCATTTGGATGGAGGATTGAGAGAGGAGTTTTGAAAAGCTTGATTCATAAATCATGATTGCCAACAAAACATGGTCAAACATTCATGCAATACAGTATATATAGATAGATAGATAGATAGATATAGATACATATATATATATTTTGGAGATTTATTTTGAAAAAAAAAAAATCCTTGAATTGCATCTTTTTGAAAAGGTATTAGCTGCAATACACCATGTTGATGCTGTCCCCTGACACAACGCTGCTGTAGACTGGAGAGTAGACGGGAGAGGAGCAGAGCGGTGGGGTGGCGTCTCACCGGGGCCAGGTTGGGTTTCCCTCCTGGGCCCTTGCTCTCAAATCCAGTGGCGCCACACATTACATGACTAATGACTGAAGATCGATGTCTGGTAACCTGACTGCTGTTTGTTTTGGTGTAGAGTTCACCATGTAAACGCAAACGACTGACGCACCATCACAGACTATCAACAGAACAACGTGCAAAAAAACAGAAACAGAAAAACAGTAAAAGAAAATGGGCTCACTTGGGATATTAACTTGATAAAATGGATAAAACAAGAGAAGGCTTCTGCTCCTGGTAATAAAAACCCTTTTGCTTGTCATTTTCCTGGGCTGAGGAGGCCATGGAAAATAAATCAGGCTGGTGCCTGTATGATCATACTTCTATGAGTGTGTGTGTGTGTATGTGTATGTGTGTGTGTGTGTGAGAGAGAGGAGGGGGATTTTTGGCCTGGATCCTTACCTTGAACCCCTTGTTCCTGATCATTAAGGTCTTCATTTTTCAATCGGCGGGCCCCAGACAGGCGTTTGGAGGTCTATCATGCATACAGAGCAGTGAGCTCGAGCGCAAGGAAGCGCGTGGAACGGGATGGCACGGCACACAGTGTGTTTGGATTGGGCTAATGAGCCGGCGCAAGCAAACCCTCCCATTCAAGGACCTGATCTGGCACCTCGCTGTCAGCAAGTTGGCCGGGCCAATAGTGGAGAACGTGGTGCCTTTCCAAAGGGAAGAGCTCGGAGCCAAAACATTGTCTAGTCCCATACGACTTTTATGAACTCCGCAATGTGAAAATCAGGCCGTGAAAATAAATGAAAGCCGGACGGGAATTTGTGACTTGCCTGGAGGAAGGAAACAAGAATAAAATGAAAGAGGAAAAAATACCACATTGCCAAGGGAAGAGGGGGGAGGTAGAGTGATAGAGAAAGAAAGAGAGAGAGAGAGCAATTGCAGAACTAGGTAGTGTATGGTTTTCTTTTTATTCTAAATGACTAGTGCTGGAAGTTTCTGGCAGCCATGTTGTTTTCAGGGGCATTGTGGCCGCTCTTCAATATGAGGGATTACGGTTTCATTGTGGTGTAGCATGCGTCCCTGCAAGGTCTCTCACTCATTAAACTTAATGATCTGTTCTAAAAACTCTCTCTCTCCTCTTTTCACTCTCTCTGTCCCTCTCTCTCTCATTCTCACTCTTCCACACACACACACACACACACACACACACACACCACACTTCCCCACCTCTCCTTCCTACTCAGCTCTGTCTGAAGGGCTCTATTCAGTCATTGCAGGTAACTAGCATGAGCAGTTCCTTACCGTAACACTTATCACTCTCACACACACACACACACACACACACACACACACAAATTTGGCAATTTCACCAGATCTAGCTTCATCTTTTACAGACCATGTGCCATTCTCAGCATTATGTTTTTCCCACTTTTCCCTCTGCTGGTGTCGTCCCTCTGAGGTAACAGGAGGTTTGGGTACCCCATTAAAACATTCTCCGACCATTAGAGACCCTCTAGAGGCCTTTACAGCCATCAGCGTTGAAGGTCAGTGCTTCTCCTAAGTCAGAGTGACAGCGTGGCTGTTAATACAGCGCTGGTGAGAACACCCTACACCGCTCCTCTCCAACTAAGGCTCTCCGTGGCTCTGAGGCTTCTCTTCCACAGAAAGCCCATCTATTAATAATCTTCTTTTTCTCGAGATGGAGAATGGCAAACAAATGCTCTTGCAAACAAATACAAAGGTCACTGGCTAGCTAACGATAGCTAGCTTCTCGCATGCGTCGCTGTTGGAGATCTTTTTGTCTTTTCGGAAGGGAGACAGTGAAGCGCATGGTGATAGCAGGAGGCCTAAATGCTGGAGGCAGGAAGGCAAGCCGGCGATGCTCAGATCCTCCTCAAAGGAGGGGGGCCTTCCCCCTGGAGCTTCCCAGCTTCCCCTTATTAATTCTGCTGTCCCTTAATTAGAGCTGCAGAAATCTTGCTAATGCGACTCTGGTCTTTTCGATGTTCTCTCTCTCGCTTTCTCTCTGTCTCTCTCTCTCACACACATAGACCCTCCCTCACTTACTTGCTCTCTCTTTTCACTTGCCCAATACCCAGAGCTCATCTTTCAGGAAGATTCAAAAAGCAAGATCTGATCTGGAATTTCCCCCCTTTCTTTCGTCTTCTCTTCCTTTCGTCCTCCCTGCTTCAGTTTCTATTACACATGAGATGGGAATCAGTCTGCCAAAGGCCACAGGAATTCTTGTCTTTCTCTCTCATCTCTGGCAGTCATCCTCTGGTTTCTATTAGATTGTGTGTGGCCTCACACCCAGAGTTCTAAATGGTACTAGCGCTTCCCCAGCGAGACAAGGAAGAACTGCGCAGTTCTGTGTGAAGAGGGGGGTATTTTTGAGGATAGGTGAGACACACAGCTAAGCACAGCATCATTGAGTGGGGACATCTTTTGGATCAGTAAGATGGAGAGAGAGAGAGAAAGAGAGAGAAAAATCCTTGCCAATTTCACACTCCTACATAGTCACACTTTGGTAAAGACTTGGCAGAAATGTGTGTGAAGTTTTTTTGTTGTTGTCTATTTTCCTGAAATAATCTTTTGGTGTCTTTGCCAGTCATTCGTCATTTTGCATAAGAATTAATATTCAGAGAGTCTAGTTGCATCTCTAGTACAAATAAACAATAGGGTAATGAAATGCTATTTACAACCACAATAACAAAAGCATTTGTTCAAGCACAAAAAACACTGTGAACATGCATATTTCTTCTAATGGAATGGCTACATAACAATATTCTTGTTGCAAATTCTTCATCTACAATTGCAGTGGAGAAGTCAAGTTATATTTGTCTAATCTTCATTTAGTGAATGTAAATAATATTTAGTTTGTTGGTATTGGATACCAACATGGAGACACTGTCCATGATTGGTATAGAAGCAGCATTTAATAGGGAAAGTATATTTGACCTTCTGTACCGTATATACTTATACAATAAAGAGTTCTCATGTAGTACTTTGAGCATGAACTGCATTAGGTTACAACTGTATTAACACTATGAGGCCTTCTCAGTAGCAGATTCAGCTTGGCCTCATAAGGACGCATCCCTACTTTCTACTTCAGAAAACATAAAGACTGCTCTGTCATACATCATGTTATTAGTTATCTGAGGTCTCCAAAGATAGCATGCAACTTTAGTTGAGCTGAAAATAGTCCAGACCTTACCGCTGCTAAATGTAAATGTATTTAAATAGCCTATATGAGATAATAATGAACAATGCTCTGGTTGCTGTAACATGTCAGCATTGTGAGGCAAGTTGAATAAATATTTACATTAATATTTCCAACATGTTGGAATATTAGATTTCAGAGGAAATAGAGCACATAACCACTCTAATACTAAAGATGTAATGTCTTGAACTAATCCCTCAACGATGCACAGTAAAATGTCAGTATTTTGGATTCTATTTGAAACGTGTCATTTAGCTTGGCGAGCCAAGTGAATAGTACAGTTACGAGGGAGTCAGTTGACCCTCTCCCCTCTAATTACCAAGGGGTACGGTCGCTGTCACGGCTGATGAGGCCACACCATTCAGAGACAGATTGAGGCAGACATAGGCCACACCGCTCTCGACCGCTGAGGTTTCAGACTCTGAGCCTGCAGTTCAGCCTGGTCTGCTCAGGCAGTGGTGTATAAACCTCGCTTTGCAAATCGAGAGTTCCTCTGACCTGGCCACAATAAATTGCTTCCATGAAAGACGAATCCCGCACCACCACCACACACACACACACACACACCACTGCCCACCTGCCTCCACCCCTATGCTGATATCAGTCAAGGCTGTCTCAGGTATCGCTGGGACTGCGTGGAATGTCCGATCAATGAATCCCTTCCACCGCGAGCATTACTACACACAAGACTACGATCAGTTTACTAGACAGAGAGGAAGGGAGTGTGTGTGTGTGTGTTTGTGTGTGTGTGTGTGTTTGGGGGGATGGGGGTAGAAACAAACAGCAAAAACACAAACCATCATACAGATCCTTGCCACGACCAGATTCCCTTTTACTGGAAACAATTGATGCATTGTTGCAGGGAAATTAATCCTCCTGAATTCATTAGCCGAATCAGATATTCAGTCGACACAAGGCCAAAAATAATTATGTGGAGGCCTGACGGTCGACACCGAAAGGCATCTCCTGGGCCACAGCGTGGGTCTGACAAGAGCATCCTGCTGTTGTTTTCAAAGAGAAAAAATACAGTGCCGCCTCGGACCTATACTCACAATAACCACTTTTTCACCTCCATTCTGTGGCCTTTTTCTCCTTTCATGGGTCTTCTGAAATGCTGCACCCTCTCAATGAGTGTGTGTCTGTTTGTGTGTGTATTTGTATGTGTGTGTTTGTGCATGTATTTGTGTGTATGTGTGTTTGAGTGTTTGTGTGTGTGTGTGCATGTGCGTGTATTTTATTGTGTGTTTGTATTTGTGTGTGAGTGTGCATCTATTTGTATGTGTCTGTGTGTTTTTGTACGTCTGTATTTGTATATGTGCATGTTTGCGCTTGCAAGTATTTGTACTGTATGTCTCTGTGCGTGTGTGTGCATGTGTGTGTATTTGTGTGTGTTGCGCGGGCACTATCTGACGGCTGTATGTTTTCTTATTATTTATATTCCCTCCGTTCCTCCTCACTGAGAGGGGCCCTGAAAGCTCCTTCGCCCTGCAGGAGCAGCCGTGCACTCCTCATGATGAGAGGAGTAAAAATAAAACAGCCGAGCAAAGGCGTCCTGTGTTCGACACACATCCTGCCAACAGCACCGAGCACACAGGGGCATAAACGATCAGATTGCTTACACTCCAAACATGATCGACATGTTGGGACTCACAGTCTCCCATGTCGCAGCAATGATCTCCAAACATGATCGACATACTGAAACATAAGTCCCGCTCTGTCGAAAAATACGTCCCAGTAGCTGAAGTGCCAACAATTAAACAACAGGCTTACTATGGCCGTGGCAGGGCATGCACACTGGTCCTTTCAGCCGCCTCTGAATAAAGTGTGGCCTAAATGCATCTCATTAACAGGCTTTTTCATGAATCCTGTCCAAAATCACCTCTTTAAAATGTGCATTATTTTGGGCCAGCATAAATTGGTGAATAGCAGCTCCACACTGTCACCAGACCAAGTGGTTCTTGCTAAATTAGTCTAAAAAAATTCCCTCTAGAGCTCTCACATACATTTGTAATGTGAATTTTGAGGGTATGTAAATTATATAAATTAATTTCATATCTATG
The DNA here is from genome assembly GCA_017657215.1 of Limnothrissa miodon. NCBI lineage: Eukaryota > Metazoa > Chordata > Actinopteri > Clupeiformes > Clupeidae > Limnothrissa > Limnothrissa miodon. The sequence goes on from JAGFZM010000045.1 coordinate 1,351,586, forward strand.
TATATTGTATATATTGTATGTAATTTGTGTATTTATAATGTATATATATATATATATATATATATATATATATATATATATATATATATATATATATATTAATCTGTACACATATAATTGAGTGTGTTTGTGTGTGTGTTTGTGTCCCAGGCGGCCCCTATAAAACACATAAGCAGGCATCTGTAGTGTAACGTGTCAATTAGCTCTGAATCTACGCGCGGGGGTGACCCCCATATGCACAGAGCAGACTGAGGCCTCTCTGTGTCATATGGCCACATGTACGAGAATGAAACGGCACGTCTGTACATTGCGCCCTCAAACCCAGCCTTGTGGTGTTAGCCGCTGAATCATACCCGTTACCACATTCTTGGAGCAAACCCCCCCCCACACACACACACACGCACACACACATATACACATACTGTACACACACACACACACACACACTCCTGAAATATACAGAGAGAGTACCACCAGTGTGTATGGAGGAGACGTCATGTGGTCGTGGTGAAATGAGGTTATTTATTGCCGTGTCCCCAGCCCTGTGCCAGGCGCATCACTCACATAAGCCGTGGCACAGCTGTTGTTCTCAATTTCACGCCTTTTTTGCTAATTGCAAGAGGACACTGACAATGACCTATTTCTGTGATATTTTTAACCCCACGGAAAACAGTGTGCAAGGGGGGCACTGTGAGGGGATAAGGGTTAATTTGCAAAATCAGTCTAAACATATTCTTACAGTATTTCATTGTTGTTTATGTGTAGAGATGGGCTTTATACTATGGCATGAATATTATCAATATTCTCATCAAAGGTTCTTACTGGATTAATTCATCTGTGTAGAGGAAGCAGGGTTGGCCTAATCAGAGGTTAAATTTCATTTCAATGATGCCAAAATCAATGAGAATCAATTATTATCACCAAAATGCTGTTACCGCGGCTACATGATAGCTATTCAGTGTAAGTATAGCCACTCATATACAAGCAATATTACACAAGTAGGAGCCACGGCTCCAAGCTAAGATAGCCAACCCAACAGGCACCAGTCGTTATATTGCTTTTATACAAGTTCCATTACCAAATGATGAAAGTATGGCAGAAATCCACCCCTAGTAATCAAGAGCTTTCCTGGCTCCTGATCTTCGGGTGAGATCTGAAGAGCTGATGAAATGCTCCAGAAAAAGAAGTCCAGTTGCATAGAATTTAGCACTTTTGTTTACCATGACCTGAATGAATGTCAGTCTTTACAGACATACCAACTGACAAAGCATTTTGGTGATAATAATTGATTCTCAAAGACCATTTAGTTCTTAGGTTTTAATCCTGTTTTTAGTTCTCTGTTCTCCAAAACAGTTCCAAGCTTAGCTTAGTGTCTCGTTCCCAGGCATAGCGACTTGGTAGTTCAGAGAAAGTGGCTAAAATGCGCACGCGCGCTGGTGAATTCAATTGAAAATGCTAAGTGATTTCTAGCGGAAGTTTCTGTTCTGTTTCTGCATTAATAAATAGTTAGATCCAATATCTATCATGAATACCTCACAATAGCGTACTGTGTAATGTATCATGAATATCTTACAAATAGTTAATAATGCATTACAAAAAGGAGCCTGTGTGGGAGGGTACGCTGTCCTTTGTATGATTTTGGATTGAAAAAAAAAAAATATGTATATATTTTAAAGAAATAGTCTGGAACAATTGTAGCCTTTTTGGTTGAAATCGCAAAACAATAATAGGTCTGTACTTACAAGAGAAATAGAGATGATGGGCTTGAGGTGCTTTTAAAAAATGCGTCATGATTGTCCCAGAGGTGTTTAAGCTTTCTAAAAATGATTATGCTTTGATTTGCCTTCAAAAGTGTAAGGTCATTTTTTCCCTTGTCTCCATAGGACAGGATGTACTCAATACTGTCCAATCAATGCTCATCAGCTCATGGTGAAGCGATGATTGATGCTACAATAGTTCAGTTCGGAGTCTGGCTCGTATCGATCTCACTATCATTCACCCGCTACTTCGCTCTGCTGTACACCCAGTTGCCACTGCTCTATGGCTATTGTTTATGCTTTATGGACTATTGTAGTCCTGTTTTTAGTGACAGTGTTAACTGTTGTTTATGCTGTACAATATGGTAGTCCTGTTTATGGTGTCAATGTTTACTATTATTTATGCTGTATAATATTATACTTATGTTTCTAGGGGCCCTATTTCTACCCCTCTTGTGTCGCACATCCGCAGCAGTAGAAGTAATTGCTTCTTCTGTCTGTTCTGACTGGTGATGCTGCAGGCCCACCATGCAATATGGGCCTACATTCCCATAACCGATTAACTGCCCTGACTTGACAGTGCTTGTCACATATTGGACTTGAATATTGATTGGTTGCGCCCCATAGAAAAAAAAGGAGTCATATTAAAGAAGCGCTTTCTTTCTGGGCACCCTTTTAAATTTTTCCCTTGGTGTGATGCCACTGTCACATGCCAAGAGGACCATTTGGTGAGCAGCTCCTTAGCTGACACACATATAGTGGCACACACACACACACAGTATCCAAATGTAGCTGATTTCGGCCAACTGATGCAGCCACACAAAGAGTGGCGGTGGGCAGTGGCCATTAAAGATGTAGTCCAGCGCCTGCACCTTTGGCTGCATTAGATTAGGCTCCCAAACAGTAATCTGTCACTTAGCCACTGCGGCCAGGCCCCACCGTCTGAGCTGATGTAAACGGCTGCCGTCTCGGCACGGGGCCTGACAGCGTAATGGGGATTCATTGATCTGCCGGTCTTTCACTGATTGAGTTAGATAATTAAAAAGCCTCTTGTATCTGTTCCATTAAGGATTGTTTGTGTTGGTGTGGTGTAGTGTGAGTGTGTGTGTGTGTGTGTGTCTGTTTGTGTGTGTATGTGTGTGTGTGTGTGTTTGTGTTTATCTGTCATGGTCAGAGTTGTTACTCTTGTTGTTTGTCTTTCTCCTAGTGCAATTGGAGCGGCTGGTGGGATTGCAATAGGCACACATTTCTCCTACTCTCTTTCAGATGCCCCCCTCGCTCCTTCTCTTCCGCAAGTCCATAAATATATTCCATTTGTGTTTAGCTGTTTGAGCACATAATTAGCCGTTATGTGACAAGACTTACCCGAGATTTACAAGACAAGTCTTTTAATGTCAAAATGTCACTGCTTTATGAAATATGGGTTTCAGGGAAAAAAGGCTTTGTGCTCTTTCATCCCTCGAACAAAAAGCATAGCTCAACTGGGATGTCTAAAAGATCACATGAAGACAAACCAGAGAGAAAGTGGAATGAGGGAAAAACTCTCAGCAGCTCGGGAAATAAAAGTCATCATATTTGAAAATGGGGATAGAGTGTGTGTGTGTGTGTGTGTGTGTGTTTGTGTTGGGGGGGGGGGGTTGGTTAAGTGATGATCCCAGCAGGGTACACACGGGGTGGTCTCCAGCGCTTGGGAGGAGTCAAGAGTCAGAAGGGCATGTGTTCTCTTGTTCTCTTGTTCCGGCAGGGCCAAAATGTCCTCTGCTGTCACCACGAGCTCCGTGTTTAGCACCGGTGGTATAGCAGCGGCGTTGCAGGGCACTGTTTTTGCCTCTCCCTGCCTGCCACCATGTAGAAAATAGCCACGCTCATTAGCAAATTAGGTGTTGTAATAACAAGTGCAGTAATGCGGTTTGGGCGCCCTCCTCCACCCCTCTAACACAGCCCTTCTGTCAGGACAGCAATTACAAGCTGACTGATGTGTGAACAAAGACAGGGTGTGTGTGTATATGTGTGTGTGTGTGTGTGTGTGTGTGTTTGTTTGTCTTTGAGGGGTTAGGGAGACACGGCTGTAGAAGATAAAGGACAAAACGCTCTTCCCCTCAGTGGCACTGCAGCCTGCTCCGACGGCCCTCCCGCTCAATCAGAGCAATTTGCGTCAAATGCCAGCTGATGCCCTGGCAAGCCCTGCTCCACACCTCCCGAGAAAACACGTGCACGCTTGTCTGTCATCTCATCTCGCCTTGGAGAGTAGACCCTAGGGTAACCGTTAAAGGGACTGACCGCATGAACTTTTCTTGACCTGATAATCGGCAGCTCAGTATCTTGGCTATCGTGTGATAGATCCTGTACTTGTGTTTTTCTAGTTTTCATTTTTCTTGCACGATGGGTTTTATGTGGATACATAAGGATGCATGATGGGACTATGATGGATTGTAAATGAAGAGAGACAATGATGAATGAGTGAATTTGGTGGGTTTGGGGGGGGGGGGGGGGGGGGGTGTTTGATTAGAGCAAAAAATAGACAGAAAGACAAAGAGAGTATTAAGTCTGTTGCCGTTTTGCATCTCCCAGTCAAATCCTTGCTGAAAGCAGCTGTGCTGCAGAGAACAGAATTAGGATTCCTTCAGTGACGACTGCCGAGTGGCAGTTTTCTCATTTTGGCCACAACACTTAATTAGCTGCGCCGGGTGCCTCAGCTCCTGTGGCACCTGTGAGAGGAGGGGAGGTGGGGGTGAGGGTGGCGTAAGTTGGTTGGGGGTCAGTCAGAGGGGTGGAGAAGGGGGCCTTCATGTCGTAATTACAACCCCAGCCTTCCCCACGTCCTGCCCTTTTGATCAGCAATGCCTTAGCCCTCTCTGGGAGTTAGCGCCGTCACCACTAATCAAATAAATGTGCCCCCTTTTAAGTGGATGGTGAATGTGATTTCAGTATGCCCTCTCAGGACTCACAGCACACCTACCCACCCCCCTTTAGACACACACATACACACACAGCCACCACCAGCACCACACCCCGTGCTTTTTGAAAGAAAAAACATTGTGACGTCTCGCACAGAGCACGCCTCAGCTCTTCAACATCCAAAGCGCTGGACTTTTGATGTTTGCTTCAAATTTTCATCCTCCTTCTTTACCCTCTCTTCCATATCTTCAATCTTTTTTTCTTAGTTTGCGTTTGGTATTTAAAAAAAAAACTTTTAATTTCACAACATCAAAAAAGCCATCAGAAGACTCAAGGGAATATTATATATAATTTTTTTTCTCCCAGGAATCTTCCTCCTGCACTGAAGCATCTTTGCTCCTGTGAACTGAAGCATCTTTACTGAAAGGTCTCTGATCTGCTTGGGCTCTGAGGGGGTCAGAACCAACAGAAAACTTAAGTGTGTTTTTCTCAATGTGCAGCTCTAATGATACACTCTATCTCTCTCTCAAGCACACACACACACACACACACACACAGCAGCACTCCCCTCTGCCAACCATCCCCTGTTCAGATGGTTTTAAGCAGATTTTACATATTGACTCTCTTTCCCTCTTTCAAAAGGATGATGGTTATATGTGTGTTTGTGTGCATGTGTCTGTGTGTGTGTTTGTGTGTGTATGGGTGTGTGCGTGTGTGTTTAGGGTAAGTGAGAGAACCACAGAAAACACAATGTCTCTCTGCTGGAGACAGTGGGAGTGTTTTTGAATGAAGTTGCTGGTCACTGCTGCGAAAACGAAAAAGTATCAATACCACACAGCTGCTGCTCCTAGTGCATGCAGTCTGGGTAAGAACGTGTATGAGAGTCTGTGAAGGCCTGCGGGAAAAAGAAATATACTGTTGCCCACGCAGCACAGTTATGTTTTCAGCCAGTGATTTTTCTTCTCTGGAAACCAGTGTTCCATTTTGATGTTTGAAGAGCTGGGGCATCCCCCTGGTGGGTCCCTTTACCTTTTGTTTAGCGTCTGAGTGCTCGGTGGTAAGTGGCAGCCCGAATTCTTTCAAAGTCGGCACAGCCGCCACCACCCCCCACCCCGCCCTGCTCGAAAACGACCCTCTTCTCCAAGCTCCCCAAGCCTTAAACCTTCAATCGTTCCTCCTTTCACCTCCTCACTTCTTCTCCTCCCTGCCACTTAAGAAGGGCCCCAGTGTGAATGTGTGTGTGTGTGAGTGTGTCTGTGTGTGTGTGAGAGACAGAGAGAGCGAGACAGAGTGTGCCACTGCCAAGAGCAGGGCTTCTTCTTGTGACCTTTCGTGCTGAAAAGATTGACTCGACTGTCTTGGTCACGGTGGTTTTCATTTTCCCCCAATTAGCGGGTCTCTTTTGCCACAGCCCTCACAGGCCGATCGATCTGCACTCAATACACATCTAAAGCGACGAGGACGGAGGAAAAAGACCACTACCAGAGGCCTTTGCGTTGGGAGACTGTGGGAGTTTGGTCTCTTGGCCTCTTGAAATACTGCTGGAGATTGGACGTATTGCTGGCTGGTAAAAATATGGCAGGGTGATGGATAGAATAAATGGTAGTCCTGTAGTCCTGAAAAGAGATCTTCCTCGGTGCAGTTCTCTTCTTTGCTCCTGGACTAATGGCGTACTCATGCGAGGTGCAGTTCATACCAGAGCATGGCTACCCCACTTCCCTGATTTGCACTCACACTGACCCACAGCGGAACACTTTGGAGGCCAAGTGTTGGAGAATCTTTGGGTGGAATTGTCTTTCGTTACAACAACAATGTGTGCTAATCTAAAAGGTTAACAGATTTAGCTAACACTAGTCAGAACTAGTTCAATTTTCCTCCTAATGCACTTTGAATGTTATGTCATATACTATAATTTGCTTGGCCAGAGCCTTTGTTAATCATTCTATTTCTGTTCAGTCCTTTTTCTTATTATGTGAAGGGACAGGGCTCCCTCAATACTCGAATACGCTATCACACTCTAGCCTACCGTGTCTGAGTCCAGCTTAACTGTGTTTAACTCCTCCAAGTTGAGTGCCTTACCCTGAAGTGAAATGCAGCGGTCACACTGGTCAAACAAACCGTATTTCAGAGGTCAAGTGTACTCGGGTACAGTACAAATTGCCTAGTGAAAGTAGGCCCTAACACTTTCTTCATATTTTTTGTAACCTTATTTTTCTTCTTTGTTGCTTTTAATTGTGTTAGCAGCACAAGTTTTTGTCTCGCAGAAAGTTAACTTAAAACTGTTTAACCATAAACCAAAGCCTGTCATTTAGAGCAGTTGCATATGCTGCTGACTGGACCCAGCATGAGCATTCTCCATCTCAACCCCCAGCCCCTTCCTCACCAACTACAGAAAAAAGCCAGAAAATGGTTACAATCACTATAAGGACAACTACCCCCTATGTCTGTGCAAGCAAAGCATCCTCAAACATAACACCTCTGTGTGTGTGTTGGGGAGGGGGGCGGGGTGTAGTATGTGTAAGTATTCTTGTGTGGCACAGAATTATTTTTCAGTCATACCTAAATACTTCAAATCAGAAATATAAAATTGAAGCTGTTATATCAAAAGTGGAAATACACTGTAGTAGCCTAATATTGGCTGGGTTTTGAAGACAGTGGAAACCCTGCTTAGATCAATCCACATTATTAAGTGTGAGCGCTTAACTACAAGTTATGACAGAGAATGAATAATACTTGGTGATGATTGTCATTACAGCAAATTTGAATTTAATCGCACTTGTGATTATGTATGCGCTCATGAATGTGGATGGCTGTTGCAGTGCTTCCATTAATTGTCCTCGTTTGGAATTGGATTATTAGATATCATGAGGATGCATTCTTTTCTCCCAAGACTGGCATGATGATTGAAGGGGGGTGGGGGTTCTCTCTCTGGTTCATCTATGTCTTGCCATAGTGGAGTCCAGCAATCAAGGGGAACAATTAGTCTATACTATCTTAATGAGGGATCATGGGAGAGGGTTGAGTTTACTTAATGTAGGCCTACTTTTCATCTACAAAGCCCATTTACTTTTAACCCGTGAGTTACAACTGAACTCTTCACGACCTTGCAAAATGTAAAGAAACAATTAGAAAGCATTAGCCTATAAGACGCTGTAATCACTCAAATCCTGTAGCAGGCAAATGTTGGCTGTCATATGCTTAAAGGTCAGTATGATCAGGTGTTTATCAAAAGAATGCCTCACAAAAGCTGAAATGTTTTGTATCAAAATTAGCATGAAATACATGATTGAAAGTACTGCCAGTGATACATTGATACATTGCATTTTCCACTCATAGGGATCAATTAATTTTTTTATGTTCACAAATCATTGCTCATGACACTGTTGGTTTTCAAAAAATTACATTACTTACCAAATGTTATCAATAAGCACTGGGCACCAATTCTGATACAGTCTATGACAGTAGTCTGGGCCTTGTAAAGCCATTTGCCCCATTTAACCAGCAGGGGGCTCTTGCTACATTTTGAGTCTGTCAGTCAGTCCCCCCCCCCTCCTTTAGCGGAAAAAGTGGTAAACATCCATTTCAGCTCAGAGACGCTGTAAAGTGTCTGTAAAGTGCCCTCTTCGCAATGTGTGTCTTAAGCTGCTTTCTTGCTTTTGCTCTTGTTGTTGTTGTTGTTTTTAGCCCTTTTTTCTGTGTGCTAAAGTGTTCTCTCTGTGGCGCTCTCATCACTGGGCCGTAATCCTAAAAGGTTTTGTGGTCATGTTTGGTGAATGCCTTAGTGCTCTCTTAGCATGAATTGCCAACATTTGGACATCATTTTGAATGTGATGAATGTTTACTGACAAACCCTGTGCTTTTGACAAGGGCCACAACATATGGACTAAACAGGAAGATAATGGATTTTCTTTGGAAATATTTTATAGAATAACTGAGTTTATAGTTTGACCCCTTGGTTTGTCAGAATTTACGCCCTATCTCATAGAACGCTTACTTTACTTTACACAATCAATACCACTGTAGCATAGAAGGGCATTTTGTTTGCTCTTACTTTTCGTCCTGAACACTTTATATAGTGCCTATATAGGGTTCTTGACACTATAAAGGGCATGACTAGAAAACAGAAGAGGCATTTTCCCTATTAACCTCTTCAGGCTATATGAGATCTGTTTAACTCTGCAATATTTTATTTAAAATGTGTTTGTATATATGGGTGGTGAGGTCACTTGACGTTATTACATGGCTTTAATCTCTATTGTCAGATACATTTTCATCCAATCAGATCAGGACAGATGACTAGGCAAGACGTCTGGCCTCAGATACTAGGAGGCACAGGAGGTACAAAAGGGAATCACTAACTTAGAAAATAGTCTATTCTGCCTACATGCCTGCACATTTGACTCCAACGTCAATTTCTTTGTGACAGTGAGGAAAAACACATAAAATACACACTTCAGTCAACAAACACACCTCAGCATTAGAACACACACAAGGTCTCTCACTCAGTATCATTACCTCACAGTGTTGGGGGAATTTCCTGACTGTGACTTTAAGGTGATGTCATAGGTCAGAGGGAGAATGGCAGAAACAGGAAGTGAGTTTGACCAAATGTTCAACAACTGTCTCCTTCAGACGAGGGAAAACTTGTAAAGAACAAAGTCAACTGAGCAAAGCATCTGGTGTGCTGTTAGTCATTTGAGGTGCAACACATTCTTGGGATATTTACAGACTATTTTGGCTCCAGCAGTAGTGTCACTGGGGAAACATCTGTTTGTTCTCAACTTTTAGGAAGAAGTTCTCTTGTAAGATGGCCACTGAAGGAGCCGCTAATGGTATGTTTTAGTACTTGTCTTCAGCATTTGTCATGAAGCTTCCTAAATGTGTGCTGGTGTACATGGTAAATGTAGGGTATACCATATATTTTCATTGATTTTGTACATTTGCATTAACCTGGTAACTGTTCTCAACAGATGAGCAAATTACAGAAGCTATCATGATGAGGTAAGTTTCAGTTTCATTGTTAAAAGTTTCAGTTTCATTGTTAATGGTGTCACTTGACTCATGATGTCATTGTTTTGTTGACACGCTTACACAACATACATAATATACGCACTTTCTCAATTTGCTGCGTGATGAATCACACAGCAGACACAAAATAAAATGGTTCCAACACGGTGGAGCACACATTAGAATGTCTATTTGACATTTGCCCAAATGCTGTCATTTTCAGTGAAACTAGAAAGTAGTGAGTTGTTTCATTAGTACACCTGGATATTATAGGCCCTATAGTGACAAAAGGTTGTGCCCCTCCCCCCTCATAGCTTGTGTGTCTGTAGTGTTTTTTAACATGTTTTGTGCTCGCCCTGGAAGTGATTGGTGAGGCTACATTCATGAAGTCAGATATGCAATTTTTGTTTTAAATGAAATGTTTTAATTCTCTAGTACCTATAAGTAGTCAAACACATTCCATTTCAATTCAATCACTTTTTATATTTTCTGTTTAGAGAAAAAACAAGATTAGGTTATTGCTAAATGCCAGTATTTTACCAGTGTGTTTTCTGATCCCACATTAATATAACTAGGGTTGTTTGTTTCTCAAGTGCATCAGCTAATGCTCATAAACTTTCCTTAGTAGCACTTTTTGTCTCAGTACATAAATACATACATATTGGCTCACATGGATTTGTTATAATGAATTAAGTCTATTCACTAATAAGACTGAATTATATTTTTCAGTTGTTTGCAATTGTAGTAAATGAAACTGAAAACATTCACAATTGACACTTTTGCTTGGTCAATCTATACCAAGTCAATCAGAGATTCAAAGCCTCTTGGCCTCTAAAGATCTAAAGATGTAGACTATGTAACCAGTTGGCAAGTGAGGAAGTAAGTTCAGTTCATGTTGGTGAACTGAATATTTTGTCCTGCTAATGTCTTTCATGGCACATATTGTGTGTTTAAAAAATATCAGATTAGAGGAAAGCATATGTTAAAGTTGGCACCAAAAGAAGCCTTATACAGTAAGCGGGGGTTAAACTTAAAAAGGGCCAAGGACTCGGATGTTGCAGGATACACTATTTTTTAACACTAGTGTAACACTTTCTTTCACCCATTGCTCAATAAAGCCGTCTTTAGCAACTGACAACTCTGTCTACTTTATGAAGGTTATTAAAATAATTATATAATTTGAAATAACAATATACCACATGTACTATATGAAACGTCTGACAAGACAGTATTGAAGTGTGTTAAAAGCATGGTTTCATTCAATAACTCACTTTCACATCACACCACTCGGCTTGGCAATGCTTTAAACACACACACACACACACACACACACACACACACACACACACACTTTTTCTGTAGTTTCTATATTTTTATTTCACTATCAAATTATTTAGGTATATACTTTTATGAAAGTGTAATGCACTCAAATTAAGTGACACATAATAGGAAAAAAAAATTGGTAATTTAATGAACATGAGTGATTAACATGGACAGTTTTACAATGGATGCTAACAGAATGTGGATGGTAACAAAAGTGTTATTTATTGTTTCCTTCTCTCACTCACTCACATTGGTCAAGAAGCATGATGTAGCCATGGTTAATGGTTAATTCAAGTGGGGTGAGCTGAATGCTTTGTTGCTCAAACAGGTGCGAACAAAAAGTTTCAGAACCTGCTATTTGTTTCAGCAAAAGTGCCAGAACCTGCTATTTGTTTTGTGTTTTTATCCGAGCTTGATGAAATTCAAGTGAATATGGGGATTCTTTTCTTTTCCACTTTCAACTTTTATTCTTTACCTCGAGGTGGATACTGTGCTCATTGTCTTTTTAATGTAGGAGGTGTTTGCTACACATCAGCGCTAATGGGATGAGTCGTCTGACACATCTACCAAACAAAAGAAAACCACCTTAGAAGCACATTCCAAAGCATCACACTCCATTATATGTTGTGGCCAAACGCCTTGTTCAATCAGTAAACCATTAGCAAACATTATAGCAAAATGGTTTGCCTGCGGAACTCATGCATTGTCACTCACATAGGGTTGTGAAGGATGAGCTGAAAGAAGTGTCTTCAGAGATCGAGCTTCCTGAGCCAAAGCCTTTGCCAGCCAAGGATGAGCAGCTGACTACCCAACTTGCTCAGACCATCAAAATAATTGGGGATGATCTAGCCAAGCATAAACCTCTTAATGAGTGAGTCTTGAGCGCAATATTTTGAAACCGGACAAGTGCTGACCATCTAAAAATGTGTGCACTGTTTTGTGTGCAAATGTTTTGTGTACTCTAACCACTTTGCCATCTTTATCCCAAAGCACAATTGATGGGCTCATGGCAAAAATCCTTGAAAGCCCTCAAGACAAAAGTGTCTACCAGAAGCTGGTGACGCAAGTTTTTGCTGATGGAATCAATTGGGGAAGAATTGTTGTTTTTATCTACACAATAGCAAAGCTAGTTCGAAAGGTAAATTTCATCAAGGTTAATTCACTGAATTTTCTCCACCTTTGGTGTAAAATAGTGTTTATACCAGGTGTGAAATTGCTGTAGCCATACTTTTTGTGCAGTATCTATTTAGATGTTTCATTATATAATTTCATGTGTGTGTGTGTGTGTGTGTGTGTGTGTGTGTGTTTCTGACTGTTTGTGTCACTATAGCTGTTGTTGGCTAACCTGCCTTCACCAATCACAGAGATAATTTCCTGGATGCTCAATTACTTTAAGCAGCACTTGCTAAACTGGGTCCTCAATATGGGAGGATGGGTAAGTAAACATACTGGTGTACAGAGTGAGATTAATGTTCATTTATTAACTTTAAGCTTACAAATTATTACCACTTTTCAGATCCAGTTTTTTTTTTAATCCCTTTTTTATTTGTTTTTTTTTGTGTGTGGTGTTGAATTGTTGCCTAACATAAAGTACTCATGGCTTTCACCATGTGCACTGATGTTAACTATCAAAACATAACAATACACAAACACAAACTGCCACACACGCCTAATGTGCTCTTTAATTCTTTTTCAGATATGCAGCATTGCCTCCATTGCATGTTTCCGGATGGAGAGTGTCCCAGTCCTGTATCCACCAGAGCAAGGGACTTTACCAGTTTTTGGCATTGTCTGTTTTGCCGGGGGAATTGTTTTGGGAGCCTGTGCTGTGCTATGGCTAACTGGCAGATCGAAGCACTAAAAAGACAAAAGGGAAGAGAGGATGTCACACTCAGGCTTATGACATAGGAATACTTGAGAAGGCCTATTTTTTTTTTTTTTAAGAGTATGATCTTTTTTAATTTTCTGATGCATCATACTACATTTTGAATAATTGTAAAGTTTCCAAATGTTGTGAATTTGCTTTTGAGAGGAATTTTAAGTGCCAGCAGTCCTAGAATACATATAGCAGTTTGTTAGTATAGTTGGAAGAAAAGTCAAAGGCAAATTAATCCATTGTCCTGATGTTTAAGGTCAAAAATGGTTCCCACCAGTGGTAATTTTTGCAGTTCAGAGAACCTTTTGCCGTTTAAAAAAACTATTTAGCACGTTCACACGGAACTTGACCTATTTTACTTCCTTATACCTTGGGGTAGGGTCTTAGCAACTATGACTTAGTAAAGAGTAAAGAGTTATTGTTTTCCAGCTAAAATTGAACATAAAAAATGCACCTTAATCCGGCTAAAATCAAATTTTTCAAATGCATGTATACACCTCAGTCCAGATTAAATTGAACCAAACTCGACTATTCATACCCTTCTAGAAGTTTCACACACTATCGTCTTCTACCACAGCCTGTTTACAGAGAGCCCGTTTACAGAGAGCTCTTTATTAGTCACTCCTATTATACTGAATTTGGCTGCAGTTTACCTAGGGGGCAATCATGGGTGAGTCACAAAATTAGATGTCTATGGAGCATTGTTCCCTTGCATATCATGAATTAAATCCGAAAATTATTGTGATTTCCAAGAGACTGATAGGGATTCAACATCAAAAGTTGAATAATGCGGCAGGGTGTGCCCATTTCCTTACTTGTAGACTGTAGGTAGACTAGCGATTTTCAAATAGCCTAGTGTTTTCCTTGACTATCAGAGGATTGCCAGAAGTCCAACTACTTCCTTTTTGCTCTGCAGTGGATATGGACAGAATAGGCTATATGCCTCAACCTGAATTACAAATATTTGTGCATAGTTTTACATCATATACAATCATTGAAATGATGAGCCCTGTGCGCGAGTGGCTGTCAGTTTTATTTTAATTTTATTTTCTTCTATTCAGTTAATAGTTGCTAGTTTGTAAAATATATTATTTACCAAATTTGTTCAGTCTTATTCCAACCAACAGATTCAGTGACCATTAACAATGCCATGGGTTGATTTATCCCTGAATAATCCTTAAAGAATCCAGATGTGCCATATGAAAACAAAATGCAAAACGTTAACTGTTCTTTTTTTTTTTTAATCAGGAAACTTGGAATCTACCTCTTGTCCCAACCTAGTAAATTTTATTACTGTGTTGTTAGGCTTTCTCTGCATTTTAAATTGATGTTAGTTGATGTTATAAACAATGGCCGGTATTAATAGGTATTTATAAACGCTTTTTGCTTTTGTTTCTGTGCAATATTTAAACATCGGAATCGTTTGATTTCAGAGGTGATTTTTGTTTCATATTTTAAACATTTACAACATTAAAATCTCTGTGTTTCCTGATGGCAGGCCCATTATTATTATCAGTTATTTCACTAGTATAAGCTGCACCAATTGTAAACCTCAAGTCAGCGTTTTATGCAAACAAAATACACATAATTAGTCTCTCAAAATCAATGTACTACCTTTGGTTAATAATAACATGATGCTACAATAATGAAGCACATTTTTAGATTTATTGTGGGACTATGAAAATGCATTTATTTAAGAGAGTAACGAATAATATGATTTCCGAAGTGGAAACAGAAATCATGTCACAAATACAACTTTCACACCACTGTGCACTTCCAATTTTTACCACACTAAATACTTGAAAGCAAACCGGTGGTGGTTGTGGACCCCAAAACCTCTTGTTTGTACGAAGACAACTGTCTTAAAGGAGAAGTCACTTAAAAATGTGATACAGTGTAGACCAAATAGTGAATCAGCAGTTAACACTTGGGGAAATGGGGAACAGAAATATACTTTAAGTTTTATTATCAGCTAGCTGTAAAATCTCTTCCTGGTGTTGCCTTCACACAACAGAGATTCGTTAGTTGCCCCTTTACTGTTGATCACGTTGTCAGTGCCTTTATTGGACTAACTATGTGTTTTAGGTGCAAAAGTTGTTTCAGTGGTGTTGACTTGAGGTCATTGTAAATAAAATTTGCTGTGTTCAAAGCAAAAATCTTTCCATATAAATGTATTTGAAAGCAGGTTAAACAGATGGTTTTTTTTGCAATATCACAAAAAAAACATGAATATCAACATAATGTTTAAGAATAATTGTGAATAAAAATCATTTAAGCATTTGACAGCACTTCTTGCAATATTTATATTATGTTTCATCCTTAAGACAACAAGATGTTGACGGTTTCTCAGAGAACATTAAGTAATAAGGGTGATGTGACTCATAATGAGGAATCTGTGATTGTGTCTTTCCCTTACACACTTATTCTATCGGATCTGTCAAGGATGGGCTGAAAAAACTGCCTGCAAATCAAAGGCCATTCCTACCTAAGCCAGAGCATTTAGATGCTGAAGATGAGGTTGTTGCCAACCAGATTGGTGACATGATAGCAATTGTTGGGGATGAACTCATGGAGTGAGTGTCAGCTAGGTAACTTAGTTGGTCATTAGGGTGTTGAGTCAATATGCTAAATTGTTTTGGGCATACGGCAGATATGTGTTTAATCGTATTACCTTCATTCCTAAGTAAAATAGATGGAAGAAAATGGACAAAGAACTTCTTCCTGAAACTGGTTAGGAAGGTGTTTGATGATGGAGAAGTAAACTGGGGAAGGATTGTTTTACTTCTCTACACAGTAGGACACATGGTTCTGACGGTAAACTTTTACTTGCCTTCTACACAGGTCTTTCTGTGAAGAAAAAAGAAAAAATCTGTTTCAGGTAAAACACCACAAAGTTTACTCAATTTGTCTGCAGCCTTTGTGTGCACAGCATTCTTCCTTCACCTAATCAGTTGCCATTGGCACAAGTGCTTCTCTCTATACTGATGTAAACTACTGTATATTACCACAACCAGATTAAAAATAACTGTGATTTAGCCCTAAGAACTGCAACTATGCATGCCAGTGAAGTCAGGGTTGCATTGTGGGTGCCACTAAATATTATGACCAAGTTTGAATCTAATTTTTTTTAACCTTCAGGTAATATATATTTCTGCGGCAGTGGCAGACATAGTTTCCTGGACTCTCAGTTACTTCAAGCAGAATTTACTAGTCTGGATTATCAAGATGGGGGGATGGGTGAGTGGCATTTATTATGTTGCATTTTAAAAACAACATACAGTAAACCCTCGTTCTCACATTATATTCATGATCAAGGGGAAATTATCTGATCTGACTGATATACTGAGATGTTATTATCCAGATGTTATAACTCTTCTCTGTTGTAAAAGTAAAGCTGCTCTGATTCACTTATAGCAGACATATTCACAATACATATTTTTTAATGCTTCTATTTTACAGATATGTAGCATTTCTGCAATTGCCTTTTGCCACATCGAAATATGTCCTCCCAAACCCACCACAAACCTTGCTATCTCCATCTCCTATTTTTTCAGCGGTCTCATCCTTGGTGGCTTAGTTCTTTTTAAGGAAAAATAACTTACTAAAAGGGGAAAAGATTGTGGGAAGGATATTATAGCATGGAAATATTTTTATATGTTTAAATCCGGTAACTTGAATGTCCCCTTCTACCTATGAGGGGGTTTTTGTGTTGTTGTTGTTGTTTACAAAATGTTTCCAGGTTTAGCTGAAGTCAATCAAGATATTGTAGCATACTAAAGCCAACCCTGTTTGCAATCTCTACACTGAAATGTCATCAAGCAATCATTTAGATAACTCACAAAGGTCTTTGGTGCTTGAAGACATTGTGTTTCATTGTATTGTACTGCACAACAAACAACTTTTTGTATTATATATTTTATATGACAAATAAAATTATTCTTTGTTTTTTGTTGTTTTACGTGAGTAGTCTTAAATTTTTGAATCTTTGATACTCACTAAATATCATATTTTGGCTCTAAATAGCCTTCTGACTAATTCTTTTGTATCTAATCAATGATATCATGGTTACATAGCACTTGGATTATAATACATTTAATGCTGCTATTGCTTTCATACAAATTTACAACAGCCAAAGCTCTCTTTCAAGCTCTGAAACCCCAGCTGCTATAGAACATTAATATATATTACTCTAGTCATATGAGCTCTGAATGCTATTTCCATTACAACCTTAGACTCTGTCATGTTCACCCCTCCACCTGTTGGAACAGTTCATGTCAGTGAGCAGCTCACCTTCTCTTCACCCTCCGCTCTGATACTGTGCTCTCTCCATCGCAGTCCTTTGATAGTGTTGATGGTGTTGACTCCCTCTGTCAGCACTCCTGAACTTCATGCCTCCGCTCTCTCTGCTGCCACGCTCCCAGGTGGACACTGGATCTCCCAAGAAAAAGATACTTCCTCTTTCTGGGAGTCAAATGTCTGCAGAGGGAGAGAGAGTGAGAGATGCAAAAAAAACCCACTCATTCTCCGTCTCTCCCTCTTTTCTCTCTTGCTCTCACCATTTGCAGGTGTGACAAGGTTATCTTGAAAGGGGTTGAAAGTGAGGGCCGGAAAAGGCCCCCGCTGAAAAAAATAGAGAAGGATGCTGCAAAGACAAACGGGTCCAACTCACATGAAGAGATGTAACCTTCCTCTGGGGGGAGAGGTGGTGACTAATGGCAGGAGACACAAAGAAATAAGATACTTCCTATCTCCAGTAGGATGGAGGAAAAAAATACTGTAACACAGAAGGTCGCTGAGCTTCAGCGTTAGTTTTTGCATCAGTACTGGAGAAGAGCTTTGTGAAACACATTTACATATTCACAGTTCAAGGTCCATAAAGAAACTTTCAGAATTCTTAAATACTGGCTTAATCACTGAGGTGAAGTTGGCCATTGGAATTCTTTGACTCATTTATAACTTTTTTTATAATAGCACTATCCATCCCTGGTTGTGCAAAGAAAAAAAGATCAACTTCGAGCACAACAACATGTGCTGTTCTCTCCTCCTTTCCATTTGTCAAAATTACTTCCCTGACACAGACTGAGATAAATGAAACGCAAAAGTGACAAACTTTCTGACCAAAGACAGTCTGTCATTTCTGCTTTTATCTCTGTCTACTTCAACTTTATTTATGAACTGAACAGGACTTCCTGCGGTTCAGGGAAGTAGGGAGAGACAGAAAACTTTTTTGATGCGCCGTGTGGTTGAGGATTCCAGCTTTTGTCATCTCCAGCCAGGCACAGAGCTCTCTGTGTCCCTACCTCACCCATCACCGCCCCAGTGCCCTGCTGGTTAAAGTGGGCCCCCTGTCACATTTCCCAAACAACGTGATAATCACAAGTATTACTGGCACTCTGCGCTGCTGTACCACGGACAGATTTGCTTCTATATTAGGGGTCATTTGGCGAACCTTTGCGGTCTCTGTGACAGTGGGGGGCCAAATGATGCCCTTTGGAATGGAAATGTGTTGTGGCATTGTCTGCTTTAATCTTTCGACTGCATTTCCAAACACCATGTAGATTCCCTGTGTGTGTGTGTGCTTGCCTGCCGAGTGCAGTTGATGGGGCGGCCTGTGGGCAACATTTGGTGGCGACGGCCCAAAACGTCCTGTTTTTTTCCCAACGTGGCTCCATGGCAAAGAGCAATGTGGTACCATGTCGACAGATACGGTGAAATTAAGCTGAGAGGGCTGACATCCTGTCATACGGGTGGCCATCAGCATGTTGGTTCCATCTTTGATGTTGTGAGCAGATGAAAAGCAATACGAAACACAAACAAGGGCTGCTGATGGGATGTTTACCAGGAGAGAAGAGACGATGAGAAGAAGGGGGGAAAAATATATTTTTCTCCTCCAGATCTGTGTATGTCAACGTGTTCATGTGTGTTGGATTTAGTGTGAAAAGACAGTGGTAGCCATTGAGACCACAGGAGGATATCAGTGGCTTCTTTTGATCATGGTGTCTCATTGTGGAGTTGGTTTTATGCCACCACATCAACCATGCCTAAAGAGGAACAGGCGATAAGCTTGAGGATACTCAATTTGCAGGTTGCTCATCTTTTCCTTTGGCTGATTACATACTGCCTCTATCTCTCTCTCTCTCGCTCTCATTCTATGTGTTGCACATGCTTTTTCCATTAAAATCATGATTTGTTCATTCGTCTTCATAAGTAGAAACTGTCCGTGTGCTGTAATTGCGTTTAGGATCTATTACCAGATCTTGCAACACAACCGGAAAATGGCAGCCCTTGTCACTGTCAGCTTTCTAAAGCTGCTTTTGTGGTGTATAGATTATTACAAGACTGTGTTGTTTTGACAACAGAGAAAGTGTGAAAAAAAAATCAAGTTTTCTCTTGTTCTTCCGAGATGAGGGACTGTAATTGGCTGGAACCGCAACGTCACAGCAGGGAGTGGTGGGGGGTTGCCGTCCTGAAGCTGTCCATCCTCTGCCCTCATCAACTTCAAAAAATGCCTTGTGTCCACTTTGCCTTGTTTCCCCATTTGCTCTAGTCTCAGAGGGTGCGTGATGCAGCAGAGCAGAACTCAGGCCTGGCCCAGGGAAGTAATTCAATAATGAACGCCACACCGGTTTTTGCGCTCTCCACGCCTTCCTCGCGGCCCAGGCTAATGGAGGGAACGGCATGGTAGACACTCCCGATCCCCTCTGATGGAACGATAACAGCACAAACACTTCCATTCGTTTAATCTCCATTCCTTCCCCAACACTTTCAAAGGCAAGCAGCAAAGCGTCAGTGTGACTAATGACCCATGTGTAATAAGCAACTGTTTAAGTAAATGTACTTGCCTCACAAAAGCGAGGAGGAGAGAGGGAGAGCAAGAGACTAGAATGGTCGGGGTAAAAAAAAAAAGCTTTTACCGAACAGCATATCAATATTTTAAATAGGGTTTCAATTGCAGTCGTCTCCTAACTGGATTAGTCCTCTGATGTGTTCTGACAGTGCCGTTGTTAGGGATACTCCATTAGCTTTGTCTGTCATCTTATTTTCCCCTGGTATGCCTGGGGAAAGCTCCTATATTTCATAATTTGTTTTGCTATCAGGGCTGATTTGTAAATGCGCAAATTCTAATTAGCGGCCCACTACTGTTTCTAATTTATTAAATATTAAATGAATCCTGCGGTGGAGGCTTTTTCCCCTCTTCCCTCGTCTCCCCAGATGGAAGTTTGCCGTATGCAAATTTGTCCTTTTGGATTGTCAGCACTTTTTAAATGTTCCATTTTTGACCAAACACTTTTCTTTTTTTTTTCTTCTTCTCCATTACACCACACACCGCCACCCTCCCACCGTACCCCCATACCATTCTCTCTCCCTCTACATTGTTTGTTTTCTGTCTCCATTCCTTCTCAAGTTAATATTTATTTGTCTTAGATCTCCTGTTTGGGTTTTCTGTTCAATAAAAGCTGCACAGTCTGTTGGGCTTGAATACAGCTGCTTTGTTTTACTTCATTAAAGCTGTCTTAATCCTAGCAATAGCAAACTGGCGTGAAGGTTGTTCTAAATGGCTTGTGAAGGCACTTTGTGGCCTCCGTTTGCATACGAATACCTTAGCACCATTTTACTAGAGATTGTGTTTTATATATGGTCAAAGGAAGTAATATATGACATTTACATATTCTCTTGTTAACCAAACCAGAAGCAGTTCTGATAACATGTGCCAACCTACCTAATTTTTAACAACAGAAGACAAACAAAACATTTGGGTATCAATCAGGCAAATCTTTGAGGTCTTTCTATGACACTTTATTATCTTTCAAAATATAAGAAACTAAGACCGAGGGAAAATTGAGAATCCATTTGGGATTGTTTTTAGATTTAGAAACGTTTTTTTTTTTCTCGTCACCCTGTTGTCAATGGATCAACCATACATGCGTCTTGGGCATAGTAATTTTTTTTGACAGTCGCCTGTGAATTGAATGTGATTTTGAAGTGCTCTCGAATATGTCATTCGCATTGAATCGGCAGACATTTATTGAACGCCCACTTATCCCAAGCGAACTTCAGTCTAATTAAGTTTCAAGAAACACATCCATCAAGCCATTGAGGCAGTTAATTTGCCATTGCCGCCTGGATCAGAACTCCCTCCCAGAGCGATGCAAAATTCACACAGGCATGTATTCTGCGATGTCACACACATCTCTTCCCTGCTGGGGAAGCAGCTGGCACACACGCACGCTCAAGCAGTCACAAAGTGTGTTTCCATCTCCCACACGCTATTAAACACGTTTTCAGTGGAATGTGCCTTTGTGGACATAACACAGAAAAGATTCCTTCCCTGGAGGTTTTCTGTGTCTCCAGCTCTCCTGCTCCAAAGAGAGAAAGAGGGAGAGGGAATGTCGGCAATGGCAGGCCTGTAGTAGGTGTGCATTATGAGGGCACTGCAAGGTCACCTCTGACAGAAATCTCCGCTCAGTCCTGAGGGCCTCTTTCGCCTTAGTCTAACCAGCCTCATGGCTGTACTAAAAACATACTGTTACAGAAAGAAAAGCCTAATCTTTGTCTTGCCCACCCTGGATGCTTTGAAAATGTCTTATCAGTGACCTGTGAGATCATGGGAAATGTAGTCTTTTGTGTATGTGTACTCAGTTCTTCTTAACAGAGGTAAATAACTCACACAATAATGTGGTACATTGTCTCTATATTATGAAGCTTTAGTGTGGCTGACACAGAGATCTTACTCAAGAGTTTGAAATGACACACAAGAACAAGTACTTTAGATTTAAATTATAAGGGTGTACCATGATTGGATGTGTGTATTAAATTTATACCCATCCAACCGGTTTAGACAACAAAAACCTATTCCCCTTTGTTATCCAAGACAACAACAACCGCACACTGCATAACACAGGGATGTTAATTACTGCACCAAAAGATCTATGTGCTAATTATGAGAGTGTTGTTATTAATTACAGGTAGAGTGTGTATGAGAAATTAGAAGTGGAGACTAATTTGCAATCAGTTTAAGGCATATTTTATTAGGTCTGCAAGGGTGAACGGAGCCACCTTTTGTTCAGTAAATGTTGATGGGAATCACAGGTTGATTAGGCCTTGAATGTGCTTTTAATTAATAGGACTAACCATGAATATGGTCTTGCAGAGGCGGCAGCATCAAATCAAGCATCGGAGCATTAGGATGACATTCAAATTCAATCCAAGGTAATGTGGATTTCTATGAGAGGGTTTGTTGCCCTTTGTTCATAATACCTTTTGATGTCTGCTATACATATTGTTGTGTGTCTACCAAACATGGAATAACGTGTTTGGATCTGTAGCGTGACATAAATTAGCTATTATTATTTTATTATTACTATATTCGTTAATACTCACAGTCATCAAGCAAAAAAAGAAAGACTCTGACTTTGACTCTAACTAGCCTACATTTTGACCTGCAGAATGCTAACAATATGGTCATGGCTAGTCAAGTAAAAGTCAATGTCAAACGCAGTTTTATTGTCAATTTCGTTGTATGTAGTAGACATACAAAGGAATCAGAATTACGTTCCTTACTGTCCCATGACTTGACAAGAAAAGACAGAACAAACAGTATAGAGCATAGACAAAAAACAGGTGTCCTAACCACTAAAGTAACAAAAGGTAAGCAGCAGCACTTGAAAGTACTTGTACTGTGAAAAAAAGTAGAAGCTTTCACTTATACAAGGTACACCATGTATAAGTGAAAGGGGTTTTGTAGTTTAAATACAAATCAGGGATAGTAGCAGTAAGTAACAAATAAAAAATAAAATAATAATAGCAGCAGATGTGAGCATATTTGCATAGTTCATTTGCATAGTTCAGAGGGTTTCAGAGTCCAGAGTGAGAGTCTTGAGACAAATTGCTGATGTTCTTTTCTCCCTGTGATTTTTGGTTTTTCACCCACGAGACACAGAAACATGTCGTAAGACTCACCGGACAGTTTTAAAGGAGAAGTTCGGTGTGATTTTGACCTGGGCTGTACTGAAAGATGTTACAG
Organism: Limnothrissa miodon; assembly: GCA_017657215.1. Classification (NCBI taxonomy): domain Eukaryota; kingdom Metazoa; phylum Chordata; class Actinopteri; order Clupeiformes; family Clupeidae; genus Limnothrissa; species Limnothrissa miodon. The sequence continues at coordinate 1,374,471 of JAGFZM010000045.1, forward strand.
AGTTCAAACATATATCCAATACCGACCTCCGGTCACCCTTTGCATTCCGCATTTTACACCGTTTTAGCCAAAGCTTTCATTAGCCTTACAATGCTACACTGGGGGCATTGCATAGCCTATGCAGATAAATCGCTATTTCTACACCATTAACAAGGTTCAGAGTAACTCCACATTTTATTGGTAGACTTCTGAGAGCCCTGACATTTAAAACGAGACAATGAGAATTTTGAAACTTTATTTTGTACTTTATTAAAAAGACAGATTATAAACACAGTACCTTCTCAGAATTTCCCGGTCGCCACCATCTTGAAATTAAATCATGATAAGTCGGTCGGTAGATGGTCACCATATGTTTTCAGCTGAAATCCAAGCACTTCTACAGAATATAATTTTCACTCTGTTCCCCTGTCCTACCTGTTCGTCAATCGACTTATCGTGATTAAATTTCAAGATGGCGGTGACCACAAAATTCCGTGAAGGTACTGTCTGTATTTACAGTCTTTTTGATAAAGTACCTGTTTACTTTCAAAGTTCTCATTGTCTCGTTTTAAATGTCAGGGCCCTCAGAAGTCTACCAATGAAGTGTGGAGTTACTTTGAACCTTGTTAATGGTGTAAAAATAGCGAGGTAAGGTTAATGAAAGCTTCGGCTAAAAACGGTTTAATGCGGAATGCTGGGGGTGAACGGAGGTGGGCATTGGATATATGTTTGTACTCGGTAACATCTTCCAGTACAGTCCAGTTGTTCAGTTGTACAGTCCAATGATTACCGTAGTTCTTTAAATTATGACTGGGACTTAATTAATAACCAGGTCTGGTTTAATGGCCGCGGGCCAGCGCCAAAAAAATAAGACATTTCGCAAATGCATAGAAAAACCCCACAATGTTTATTTCAAAGGGAAGAAAACTAGCCTAGCAACACGCCGTTCTTAAATATTGAAATATGTTCTTCCACTAACTTAGACGAGTTATTGGCTTCCTGTCATGTCTCAGTGTGTGCTCTCAATCGCTCTGCCACGCGATACTACTTCGTTAGCATTTAGCATACAGTCAATGACTTAACCCAGTCCTTGCCCTGTACTTCTGGAAAGGATGTGCTCACGCAGCTCTGACAGCGGTGACCGGAGAGCAGGTACCAAGCAATCCAATAAGCATAGCGTAATGTAAGTAATAAATGTAATAATATAAAATGTAGCTTACATGTACTGTAGTCTACAGTAATTAAAGAGCACGGTACAATAGCAGACTCTATCTACCGGGTCAAGGAGAAATAAAAGCCTGCCTGTTATTAAAGCCTGCCTAAAATTAAGACCTGGGCTTTGGGTGGCTTACGTAAATAAAGGCCCCGGCCATAATTTCAGGAAATACGATAGTTGCTTTTGGTCCAGGGTATCCTTAGGCCTCTCCAAAACAAGGGGTGGTCCAACACAGTTTTTGATAAGAAATAACTTGAAATCTGTACCACCTGTGCCAACACTTGAGTTATCTCTTTGTTAGTACATTTTCGTCAGCGATTCCAGGGATATTGAAAGACCGGGGCCCTTGGACATGTAGCAGGACTAGTTTGCCCCTAGCACAGGGTGAAGTTTTGTCCCAGATACTGCTCCAACCTGTATAATTTCAGTGGGTGCATACTGTAGGTGTCAAGGAGCTGTATCAAACAAACCATGCACTTAGACAAAAATGGCCAAAATTGGTCAAATTGGGTCAAATCATGAGCCGCATCAAGGAAGTACCCTAATGCACCGACGTCTGGTGAAGCAACACTGGTGTTGACAGACCAAAAAAAAAAAAAGAAAACGCAAATCCTGGACCACAGTTCCCTGAACATTGGATGCAACAGTATTTGTAATTGGTGACACACAGTAAAGCTTGGGCTTTTGTGTTCAATGACAAAAGACCAATGGTTGATATGGTTGATAGCAGAATAGCCTTAAAGTCGTCTCAACTTTGTCCTAAAAATTGAGAGGAAAGGTCATTAGCACGTGTGGAGATATGCTTTTGTTTCCAGACTCCACCAACGAATATGTCAGCTATGCGAAAAACTCCCCTCTTGATTCCCCCCTCCTCTTCACATGCATGGCAAGTCTTCTTAAATGTGCTAACAGGCGTAGTAAACCAGCCAGAATTCAGTCTCATTAGTACAATTATGCCTGCTTCCTCCCTCCACTTCATATACCCCCTCCCCCTTTCCCCTCCTCTGCAACACTTCTCTTTTCGGCATAGACCCCCCTTCACACACACACACACATACACACACACAAACCCGACCTCACACAAACACCCTCACTCACACACAAACACACGCAGACCCACACAGCAGCCTCTCCCCCCTCCCACACACAATTTGTCATGAAATCCCTCATTTGCTGGATCCTCAAAAAAGCAGATTATGCTTATTTTTCATTTGGACAGTGGGAGATGGAGCCAGGTGTTGGGTAGCAGCGGAGTGTTCAGGTGAAACAGCGCCAGTGACGGGACATGACGAGCACGGGGCCGATGAAGGATGAGGCGTGGAACGCTTTTCTGGGAGAGAGGGGCACCCCACTGCCCCGCTCCCCCAACAGCAGAGGCACGCCTGCAGCCAGAGAGAGAGAGAGAGAGAGAGAAGGAAGGAAGTGTGAGAGAACAAGAGAGCAGAAAGTTTCCACGCACTAAAAACCACCTTCTGCTGTGATAACTTGCACTCTTAATTAGCTCATCCTGGCCTAAAGAAACTGCAAGCTTTGCACTAAATGATGAGCCTGTTTAGTCAGTGTGATCAAGGTTACTTTTCTTGCTTCTAAGAAGGGCTCAATCTTTGTGTGCAACTGATAAAAAGAAACAATAATGCTAACCTAGTTGCCTGTGTGACCCCCCACCACACCACATGCCTCACACACATGCACACAGTACACACACATTGACACACTTCTATGTCCTTTCAGTTGCTTTGACAAAGGAGTCTGTCCTAAGGGAGCAAGTGAAGTATCCAATTAAAAATTTATCAATTTAATATCACATTATCATATCAATATAATAATTACAATTCCACAACAAACAATGATCAATGACACTAGATGCATGCTGTAGGGATGACCTCATATGACATAAATGTGTAGACAAATATGTTTGCTATAGATAACATTACCAGTGGCAGGCTCCATCACCATATTATGTCTGCCTAATGTCAATATTATGGTACTGCACATGTAATTCAGACAATGTGATTTGAAGTCCCATACCTGATTTACTCTTTTGTGGTGTGAAAACGTGAGAAAAGTGTGCAATGGAAGTAAAGCTCTCCTATTAAGATGAAAGAGATAGAGTAGCAGGGGATATTTGGATGTTTCCGGAGAGACCGCAAGACTGCTCATCTTATTGTGAGTCTCCGTCATCTGTCATTCTGATCGCTGCCAAGCACCTCCTCAGATTGTTTCTCATTCACTACCCCCCCCCCCCCCCCCCCCC